>OW240913.1:208427123-208512608 GCA_933207985.1 Pelobates cultripes | reverse complement strand
CACTCCTATCTGGTGGCACATTAGATTGCACGCGCAGTGCCCCAAATTTGTTGTGATCTGTGAGTAAGGTAAACGGTTGTCCATACAAGTAGGTTGCAGCTTTTTGAGGGCCCACACCACCGCTATGCACTCCTTTTCAATGGTAGTGAATATACTTCGCTGTGCAAAAGTTTACGGCTTAGATAAAAATCAATGCCGTGTACACGTCCACTGATAGGAGACGCGGAAGGTATTAAACTGATAAAAATAGTACTAAACACACCACTCCTATCTGGTGTCACATTAGCTTGACCGCGCAGTTCCCCAAATTTGCAGTAAGAGGACCGACCAAGCCTCTTCTTCCATCTCCCTGTTACAAAAATCAATGCCGTGTACACGCCCACTGATAGGAGACGCGGAAGGTATTAAACTGATAAAAATAGTACTAAACACACCACTCCTATCTGGTGTCAGTAGCTTGACCGCACAGTGCCCCAAATTTGCAGTAAGAGGACCCAGAGCCAAGCCTCTTCTTCCATCTCCTGTTACAAAATCAGTACGTGTACCGTCCATGATAGAGGCAGCGAGGAAGTGGCCAACTGATCAGAACAATACTAAACACACCACTCCTTTTGGGTGAGGGCTTTGGGACAGAGTGCTTCTCCACGGGATATGTTAACTCACGGGCAGCTGGCTCATCAAGGAACCAGAGCAGCTTTCCATGTACAGGTAAGACACGTGCAGCCGGTAAGGTTTCAGGCTCTTCTTCCTGGAGGATACGCTGCAAGCCTGTTGAGCGAGGTGACCTTGCTCGGGTCCCAGGTGTACGGTTCCTAAAATGGCTGCCATATACACGTCCACTGATAGGAGACGCGGAAGGTATTAAACTGATCAGAACAATACTAAACACACCACAAATAAGGTTTCTCTCCTTTATGGCTCCTCAAATGATGCTTAAGATTAGAAGCGGCTGAAAAGCATTTCTCACACTCCGAACAAAAATATATTTTTTTAACATTCTCTCCACTTTGAACGAAATGACGTTTGAGAAGAGATTAACATAATTAAACACAGGCAGTAAAAATACAGTTTTTAGCCATACACTGTAACTTTAAAACTACACATCCCATCTTCATAATTACATATTTGGAATCAGCACACTTAAAACATAAACATAACCAAAAATCAGCCAAATACATCCAGGGGTTAAAAAGTTAGCTGGAGGTCCCTTTATGACCGACCGCAAGCACATTTTCCTGCCCAAAACAGTTCCATAGATTTGGGCTGTGCGGTCGGTCTATTTCAGGCTGAAAAAACGACTAAGTCCCATCGCCGAATGGGACTTAGTCTCTGCAGCTGTAAAACCAGTAGGGGAGAAGGTAGAGCTCAGCGGTGTTCGCGGAAATGTGTAGCCATTTTAGTTCCATGAATTTGTCCACACATACCGCTGACCTCGTCGAATGATCAAAGATGGCCGCCGCCACGTGTTCGGCAAACGAACAAAGACCTCCCAGCATTGTCAATTAAGCTGCGGTTAACCGCAGCTTCTGGGAGGTAAATTGCCTGCACACTTCCACTTCTGGGTGGTCTGCCTGTGTGGTACTTGGTTCAGTAAGCCCCATTTACTGCCTTAAAGGGGCAGTGTCCCAATCTTCCTGATGTCCCAAAAAAGGTGTTTAAAGGGCCAGCACCAGTCACATAAAGAGTCCATAAGCCCCAATATGCCCACCGACAGTCTTAAAGGGCCATACACACCAAATAAAAGTGCATACATTTTCACAATCTCCCAGGGGCCATAGTCATGCGGGAGAATGCTGGCAAATAGGCTTCTCCACAACCCAGGGAAGCAGGGCAATTTGCCATTTAAAGGGCCCGTTACAAATAGCAGTTTGTAACATGGTGTCAATCCATATCTGCCAAGTGACCCGATGTAGGGGGAACAGTCCCTATTCTGCTCTGTGTCAGTGTGTATCAGGGATCCTTAGGACAGGTGTCAATCCATATCTGCCAAGTGACCCTATGTAGGTAACAGTCCCTATTCTGCCTGTGTCAGTGTGTATCAGGGATCCCTAGACAGGTGTCAATCCATATTCGCCAAGTGACCCCATGTTGGGGGAACAGTCCCTATTCTGCTCTGTGTCAGTGTGTATCAGGGATCCCTAGGACAGGTGTCAATCCATATCTGCCAAGTGACCCTATGTAGGGGGAACAGTCTCTATTCTGCTCTGTGTCGGTGTGTATCATGGTCTCTGAGGACAGGTGTCAATCCATATCTGCCAAGTGACCCTATGTAGGGGGACCAGTCTCCATTCTGCTCTGTGTCCGTGTGCATCAGGGGCTCTGAGGACAGGTGTCAATCCATATGTCAAGGTGTCAATATGTCATATGTCAGGTGTCAATCCATATTCATTGTGATTTAGGAATGTTAGGTGATTTCTGCTCTTTATGGATTAAAACCAGACTCTGCATCAACTGTGTAATTTTCCATGGGAGTTTTGCCATGGATCCCCCTCCGGCATGCCACAGTCCAGGTGTTAGTCCCTTGAAACAACTTTTCCATCACTATTGTGGCCAGAAAGAGTCCCTGTGTGTTTTAAAATTCGCCTGCCCATTGAAGTCTATGGCGGTTTGCCCGGTTCGCCGGTTCGCGAACATTTGCGGAAGTTCGCGTTCGCCATTCGCGAACTGAAAATTTCGGGTTCGCGACATCACTACCCCAGAATGGCAGTCAGATTAATCCTTGGATCAAGCAGCTATTACCCTACATTTAAAAATTATATCCTTGTATATTTTGTTTTTGCAAGAATACATCTAGTTGCTGTTTGAACATCTGTATGGGCTCTGATGAAACCACTTCTTCAGGCAGAGAATTCCACATCCTTATTGTTCTTACAGTAAAAAAAACCCTTTTCTTTGCCTTACACAAAATCTTCTTTCTTCCAGTCTAAACGCATGACCTCGTGTCCTGTGTAAAGTCTGGTTTGTGAATAGATTTCCACATAATGGTTTGTATTGGCCTCAAATATGTTTGTATAATGTTATCATATCCCCTCTCAGGGGATGTTTTTCTAAACTAAAGAGGTTTAAATTTGTTAACCTTTCTTCATAGCAGATATGTTCCATTCATTTTATTAATTTTGTAGCCCGCCTCTGCACTTTTTCTAGTGCCACAATATCCTTCTTTAGAACAGGTGCCCAAAATTGCACAGCATATTCAATATGTGGTCTTACCATTAATTTATAAAGAGGCAAAATGATATTCTCATCGCGAGAATGAATGCCCTTTTTCATGCATGACAATACTTTACTGGCCTTAGCCACTGCTGATTGACATTGCACATTGTTGCATAGTTTGTTGTCTATAACAATTCCCAAGTCCTTTTCGTGTGTTATCCCTAATTTGCTTTCTTTAAGGTTATACGTTGCTTGTGCATTCTTTAAAAGGCCGAAGTGCATAACTGCATTTTTCAACATTAAATTTCATCTGCCATTTGAGTGCCCAGTCCCCCAGTCTATCTAAATCCCTCTGCAGCAAGGTAATATCATGCTCACATTGTATTACTTTACAGAGTTTTGTGGCATCTGCAAACACTGAAACATGACTTTCAATGCTGTCTTCAAGATCATTTATAAATATGTTAAATAGAAGGGGTCCCAAAACAGAACCCTGATGGACACCACTTTCCACCTTACCATTAATGACAACTCTTTGTACTCTAGGATTTTTAAGCCAATGAACAAGCATTTTCATATAGACCGATTTCTTTGAGTTTGAACACTAATCTATTGTGTGGAACGGTATCAAATGCCTTGGCAAAATCCAAATAGATCACATCCACTGCTTTGTAGAACGAAATCAAGTTAATTTGACATGGCCTGTGCTTCATAAAACCATGCTGATTTTTGCTGATAATAATGTTATTCTCAAGGAATTCTTGAATATTATCCCTTAATATCCTTTCAAATACTTTTCCATCCACAGAAGTTAAGCTCACAGATCTATAATTTCCAGGCAAGAATTTTGACCCTTTTTGAATATAGGAACCACATCCGCCTTCCTCCAATCCTCTGGAACACTTCCTGAAAAGAATCTTGAATTATTAAAACCAGAGGTTCACTTATTTCTACACTTGAAATAAGCAAGAGAAGGAGTAGTGGAGGTAGATAAACCCCCTCCAAATATTCCCTCAAAAAAGAAGGTTACAGGAGGTAATAGGGGCTTAACCCCAATTAACTAAGAAAAATGACAAGAAAGAATAGGAAGGGAAATCCAATCCCCAAAGAAAAAAGGGGGAGAGGACTACCTTAACCATTCAAAGAATACCTCCTACTATGAAAAAACACATAAATGAGGGTATATCACCTTTATTGAAATATATATAAAAAATACTAAATATTCAAATACTGCCAAATGTATCTAATGGCAGTGGAAAAAGGAAAAAAGGATAGACAGAATGTCCCTATATAATAATACAGAGTACAGTATAGGGGAGATGTATGGGTGGAGATAGGTAAAAGGATAGCAGTATCATTGGAAAGAGGGGAGAGAGGAGTTGGAAACCTAAAAAAAGAAAATTAAGTGGAAATATAGTTCTAAATACTATATATAGGTTGCCTAGAGTACCCCTAAATAACACTGCTCCAACAAAACCTACACCATACATCTAAATGCTGCTTTAAAGGCAGCCTATCTGAATCCCCTTAATATCTAGAATAAACTAGCATAATCTCTTAGGGACAACTCCAGACTAGAAAGATAGATAGGAGACATAAGGTTAAAAAATGCTACAGGTAATGTCTCAAAAATAAATAAAGATCTGATTAGAGTCTGCCTGGAAAGGTAGTGAATAGCTTCAGCTACAGTCAAAATCTCGGATAGACGTGAATCACTTCGATTGTAGCTATCTAAACTCGCAACAGCAGATTGGCATCGGCTACCACTGGCTACAGAGTATAATATAAAGAGCGATAGCTATAACTAAAAGTCTAAGGTCAAATGGTGGCATCCACTAAAGCTAACTAAACTCAGCGTCTAAAAATAAATAATGATCCGACTAGAGCCTGCCTAGAAAAATAGTGAATAGCTTCAGCTGCAGTCAAAAACTCAGGTAAACGTGAATAACTTCAGGTATAGCTAACTGAACTCGCAACAGCAGATTGGCATCGGCTACAACTGTGTACAGAGTATAATTATAAAGAGCGATAGCTATAACTAAAAGTCTTAAGACAAATGGTGGCATCCGCTAAAGCTAACTAAACTCGACGCGCGTTTTGGCGTTTTTAAACACGCCTTTATCAAGAGCAACTTGTTCGGTGATTAAAGAATGCTTTATAAAGGGTAGTAGCCACTTCCCCAAAAATGACGTCCTCCAATCGGCAGTGTTCATCCGATCGTCATACCCAAAAGGGACCAATCAGAAAGGAGTGGGCGTGAAGCTCACGTGGTCACTAAAATTACAAAGGGAGGAAAAGTAGCGTCATAATGACGAAAGTGGCTATTAAGCCAATTGGAGTACGTAAACATTGTTACTAGCGTGGTCACCCCTTGATTAGGGGGAGGGATTGCGATGTCAAAATGCCTTACCAAGAAACTGGCGAAAAATGAAATAAATAAACCATTGATACAATGTAGCAAATGAATAATAACGCAGTTAGTAATGTGAACTAGATTACCAGATTGTTCACGCAGCCTCATATAATACTGATGGAAAATAAATTTCCACAAAGCAACAAACAGATAAAACTGTCTAAAAGTAAGATAATATAATGCTGCTCAGTGGAGAACAAAACATGAACATCCTGGGCAGATATGTTGACAAAAAATAAATAAATAAAAATAATAATAAAGATGAAATAAATAATCTAATAATAATCAAAGAAAATCAAATCAAAAAATGTATAAATAGAAAAAGAAATTCATCAGTGGTATTATATTAAGTGTCCTACATATACTGAATTACCAGTATGTATGAAATGTTTGCAAAAAAGCAAAGCATACTAGTAAAAAGCTGCAGAAAATAATGCTACAAATGGATCAAACTATATAGTGCCGGAATATATTTAAAGGGACCTCACCAACTCTATGTACTCAATAAATAGTTGTTTACAAAAAAGGATGTGTGTAAAGAAAAGGGTCTAAACAGAATTGTTGATAAAGGCAACCCCACACAAGCAAAACTACGGTCACCCTATAATGTGTAATAAAATAATCACATAAGGTAATTAATGAGCCGGTTGGCTAAATCGAAACAAAGAGACAAGAATAGGTGTAGAAGATTAAGAAAGTAATAAGACAGTCTAATCAAATAAACAGGGAAAAGGAAAAGCCCTCGTTAAGGCCTTTCGGGTAAAGGGTTTTCAATTTGTAGATCCATCTACATTCTTTTTGACACAGGATTTTATCAAAATCCCCCCGTCTTTGGTCGCGTTTAACGAGTTCTAAACCACAGAACCGTATATCTTTAGACGAGCCCCCATGATGTTCCTTTAGATGTCTTGAAATGGGGGTATCAAGACGGTTTTTGGGTGACCTGACATGTTCCTTAATACGTTCTTTAAAAGGACGGAACGTTTTACCCACATACAACAATTTACAACTACAGATAAGGAGATATACAACTCCTGCTGAGTTGCAGTTGAAAAAGTGGGCAATCTGGTGAGTATGTTTACCTTCGGTGTCCGTAACTTCCTTTGCATTTCTAAGGATGTATCTGCAAGCTACGCACCTTCCGCACCCATAAGTCCCCACAGGAATCTTTCGGCCAAGCCAAGTGTTGTTAAAATGTTGCTTGGGGGCAAAATGACTGGGTACGAGAATGTCACGGAGGTTCTTGCCCCTCCTTGCTGTAATGGAAACCTGTGGACCCAAAATCTCTTTTAAATGATTGTCTTTAAGAAGAATGGGCCAAAACTTTTGCATACAGCTTTTGACCTCATCCCAACCAGTGTCGAATGTACCAATCATCCGAATGGTTTTATTAGTAGACTTGTCTGGTACTGGAAAGTCTGACAGAAGATCTGATCTGTCAGTAGTTAGTGCTCTCTTATATGCTCTCTTAAGGCATCTGTTAGGATAACCCTTCTCCTTGAACTGTTGTCTCAAGACCTTAGCTTTAATTTGAAAATCCGCAAGATCTGTACAATTGCGTCGTAATCTAAGGTATTGCCCCATAGGGATACCCTGCTTTAAAGATCTTGGATGGCAACTGTTCCATTTGAGGAGATAATTAGATGCTGAAGGTTTCCTAAAGAGAGTTGTAATTAGAGAGCCATCGCCAGAGATCGAGATTGTAAGGTCCAAAAAGTTCAGCGTGGAGCCACCAAACTCTGCGGTGAATCTCAGGTTATCGTCATTTACGTTAAGGAGGGACACAAAATCATCAAACTCCCTATGATTACCCTGCCATATTAAAATGACATCGTCGATGTATCTGTACCAAACAATAATTTTGGATAGAAAAGGTGACAGAATAGTAGATGTCTTGATCTGTTCCTCCCACCAACCCAGATGAAGATAGGCGTACGTCGGTGCACACGCAGTACCCATGGCAGTGCAACGTATCTGATGGTAGTATTTGTTATGGAACATAAAGTAATTGTGGGACAGGATAAAGTTCAGAAGCTTTAGGGTGAATGTTGTATGAGCCTGATGTATCGGGCCCCTTTGGTCAAGAAAATATTTGACATGTTCAATGCCTCTTTGGTGTGGAATGGTGGAATATAAGGCCTCAACATCAAGGCTATATAGACTCACTGTTGGTTCAAGATGAATTTAAGAAAATAAAGAAAGTGCCTGCTTAGTGTCTCTGATGTAAGAGGGAAGTTTTTCGACAAACGGTCTAAGAATTTGGTCGATATAAAGGCTACCATTTTGGGTCAAATTATCGACTCCGGACACTATTGGTCGTCCCGGTGGGTCCTCTAAGTCTTTATGGACTTTTGGCAAGCAGTAGAAGGTTGCTACCCTTGGATAGTTATTCAAAATAAAAGAGTATTCTTCATTCGAGAGCAACTCTCCACTGTGGCCTTCATCCAAAATGATCTTATACCTCTCTAAAAAGGAGTTGGTAGGGTCGGAAGGGAGAATAGAGTAAGTGTCAGCGTTCCCCAAAACCTTCAGCACCATACTTTCATATTTAAATGTATCCATTATTTCTACACTTAGTTGCTTAAGTACTAATGGATGAAAACCGTCAGGCCCTGGAGCTTTGTTTTTATTAACTTTCTTTAGTTGCGGCAGCAGCTTGTCTTGAGTTAACCAATTACAATTTTTCAGCAAGATTTTAGCAGCAATTATTTACACATCTAATGCCATGGGTTCTTCCTTACTATATATGGAGGAGAAATAGTTATTTAAAAGTCCTGCCTTTCCTGGTCTTCATTAACTAAAACCCCCATTCCAGTTTTTTTTTGAATTTATGTACTTAAAGAATGCTTTGGGGTTGGTTTTTCTCTCTTTGGCTATCATTTTTTCATTTTGAAGTTTAGCGAATTTAATCGCCTTTTTGAGCGTATTATTGGCTTCCTTATACCTTTTATAGGATGCATCTGATTTGTCCAATTTAAATACTTTAAATGCCCTTTTCTTATTTTTAATCTCTTGTTTTACTTCTCTACTAAGCCACATTGGTTTCAATTTGTTTCTTTTATATTTGTTACCCAATGGTACATATGAGAAATGTACCTTTCTAATATTTGTTGGAAGATTTTCCATTTATCCTCAGTGTTCTTTTCACTAAATAGTTTATGCCAGTCAATATATTGTAAAGCTGCCCTTAACTTATAGAAATTGGCCTTTTTAAAATTATATGTTTTAGTATACCCCATGTGCTTTTGTTTTTTTGAGTTTACAGGTGATACTCAAAAAATTAGAATATCATACAAAAGTTCATTTATTTCAGTAATGCAACATAAAAGGGGAAACTAATATATGTGATAGATGCATTACATGCAAAGCAAGATAGTTCAAGCCGTGATTTGTCATAAGTGCGATGATTATGGCTTACAGCTCATGACCTGTATTTCAAAGGACACTATTTTTTGATCACTATTTCCCAAGTGCTCACCTACTTGAATGTTGGTCAAGAGATCAATGTTGTTTATTAGAACCAGGTCCAGACAAGCATCCTTTCTAGTTCGTGCTTGTACAAGTTGTGACATGAAGGTGGCTGAACCAAGATTAGTGATAATAAGGATAAGTAAAGAAAGGAAAAGGTAGAAGAGAAAATAGGTTGTAATGGATCACCGGGCACCCCGATTGGGTACCTCCATTGAAGGATTCTCCTAGTGCTTCCCGAAGGGGCTCCAAGCACTCCTCTTGACACACTGCAGACCCCATGAACCGCCGCAGCTTGGTTGGGGTCACGCCATCTCCTTCCCACCCTACACCTGTGACAAGGCTCCAGGTTCCTGTGGATGGACCTCTCTTTCCCCAGAGAGTGAAGCAGGAACAAGCTCTTACAAAAGCTTAGTGATTATTCAAGGGAGTATGAAGAGCATAGCCATCCCTTGTAGCAGATTCCCCCAATAAGAGACAGGACTCTAAAATGAGGGTGAAGTAGAACTGAAGGTTTAATGATACAGCTGCTTCTTTTATACACACTTCCCCACAAGGTTACCACCCACGTGGACCTTGTGGAACACAGGACACAAAGTTACAACAGCCAATCAACACAGTACAATACAGTCAGACACTCCCAGCTAATGCGCACACAAACCCTCCCCTTTGCCTGTGATACAATTACCAAACTTAATGGACTAACTTAATTACCATAGGCAGAAAATATCCAGTTTTACCCAAAGTCCAGAAACACCCCAAAACAACAACATATCCAAAAATCACCCAGTTCAGAGCAGGGGTTCAAAATTTTTTTTTTGGAAGTCCCATTTTATCCGGCCGCAAGCATGGTTTCATGCCCAAAACAGTTCCACAGATTTAGGCTGTGCGGCTGGTCTATCTCCTCCTCTATCCTGGAGATGATTGGCTTCATTGGCTGTGGTAACTTAATTATCTCCAGTAATAGGAAATATCTCTAAGTCAAAAACTTTTACAAAAACCACATAAAAATACATAACTCTTATAATAAAATGTTCAACCTATATGTCCAACATATCCCCATATAGCTTGGATCTGAGTGCTCAATATGTCCAATGTTAAAAGTGCCCCATAGCACAAGGAAGGGTGAGGTCAGAAAATAGCAAGGGATGATGGGAGATTGAGGAGGGACAAAGCAGACAGTTTCAATTGGTCTGGCAGTGTCCCTGGGACAACGCCTTGCTGGAGAACAATAGGACAGGAAAAAGGGGGGAGGGGAAGTGGCACATTTTCACATGTAGTCAAAGGGGCAGAACAAGTGTTCCAGAAGCCAATAAGCCCAAATAGCGTTTTTAAATGGCAATACCTCCCAGGGCCATAGTCACAGGCAAGAGGCTGGCAAGCAGGCCTCTCCAAAAGCTCATGGCAAACTTCCCAAAAAAGTGTGGTCAGTTTGGTCTTACCACTCGCCAGACTATGGTGTAGTGCATGTTCCGCCGCTTTCTCAGCACAAGTGTCCATATTGAGGCAACGGGACATGGACCTTCCTCACCAGTTCTGTCCCCATATAAAACAGCAAGAATATATAGTACATTGAATATAACCAGTACTTCAAACATTTGAACATGTTGTACCGAAAGGTGAGGGCATGTGGGGCCTCTCACTTTCTCTACTTATTTGTGTCTGTGTTCCAGCCCCCAGCTCTCCCCACTATGGTGCCCTTGGGTAATGTGACCCACCTCCCCCCAGTGTCTCCCGCCGGTCCCGCACGACCGGGCCCTGTATGTGGTGATATTGTAAGGGTGTTCACCGTCATTTGGGTATAGGGTCTGCCCATCCGCATAGATGCATCTTTAGGTAGGGGGACGGGTATTGCAGGTGGGAAAGGGCAGGTTATGCTGACCACATAATGTGTTTAGGTTGCCCCTCTAGGCAGGGTCTCAATGGCCATTGTTGTGTCTGTGCGGGCTACCGTAGTTTTTCATGTGGATGTCTGGAGGTGAGACATGGATTGTGTAGGTGGTCACGTGTGTGGAATATGGGTTGGTCATATGGGTTGAATCGATCCCCCCTATAGAGTCAAGGAGAAATATATATGCAATGCAAGCAAACCACAATGGCATTATAGGACATTAATAACATTCAACAAAAAACAAAATAACACAGCCTTGGCCCATGCAACGTCAGGTTTCACAAGCATTCTCATGGCTGTCCACTACTACATGGTGAGCAACAAATGTTGTAATCTGCGTCCCCGTTCCTTCTCCCTCCCCCCCTTCGAGGTTGGTTTCCCCATGTATCTGTGTGCGGGTGGTGTCTGCTCTTATTTTATATGGCTAGGTGTTACTCAATGTAGCAGTGCAAGATGTGATTTTCTCAGTAGGGTATTGTTTATTACCCCCCCACCTTGTTTAAATGTGCAAAAAAATAAATATTGTATTTTGTTGTTTTTTTATAATTTTTTTGTTTGTTTTTCATTTCGTGTGTGAATATGTATTTCCCTGTCCCTTCCCCCCTCCCATTCCCTGGATTACTCTATGCATTTCCGTGCCCCCACCCTCCCTTCCCCCTCCAGGATTTTATCCCTTTTTTTCCCTCGTATCGTTTGTCTGTGAGTTAACTGAAGAGTCGTGTAGTGGGAATGTCATACTCGTGTATTAGCCAAATGGGTGGGGCCACTGGGAGTCCCCTGGCATCCTGTCCCCCACCCCAAGTCATAGTGAGCACCCCCTTCAAGTCCCCAGTAGCGGAGGCTGTTGGCTGTCAGGAGGTCAGTTATCGGCTTCCATTCCCTGTGTTTAATTAGGGTTACAGGAAAGAGGCCTTGATATACCGTTAGATCATGCCCTTTGTATTTGATTCGGCCCTATTTGCCTATTTGGATGATTGCCTCCTTCGTTTGGAAGTGGAGGAAGCACATAATGACCTTGCGTGGCTGTGTTGCCTCCGTTCTCCTTGTGTGGACCCTGTCCACGTGCCAGCAGTCATCCAGGATGTCCGGCACTGGAGATGACAGTGTCTAGGAGAGGCCCCTCCCTGGCTTTCTCTGGTAGTCCGTGTATGCGGAGATTATAACGGCGAGACCAGTTGGATAGGTCCTACAGAGCCACCTCTGCAGTCTCCAGCCTAGTGGTTAAGTGGGAGACATGTTCCTCCATGTGGTTGTGGTCTCCATTCATTGCTCTAAAATGGTGATGCGCACCCCCAGCGCATGGATTTCATCCTTCACCTCCTTGGATGTACAGGTGATTTTTCGGTCCAGGTAGGATTTCACTTCGGACAATTTTGTGAGGATCTGATGGGCCTCCGTCTGCAGTCCATCGGACCTCTGTGGTGTGTCTGAGCCTGGTGATACTGAGGCCTGTGTTTGAGGGCTGTTGACGTATTTTGTGTGTCAGGCCACCCTGCACATGAGGCCGCAAATATGTCCATGACCAATGAGCTTGGGTCGGGGCGGTTTTTGGACGGTTTTCTCGGTTTGCGCTTATCCATAGTGAGTGTGGAGTGGGTACTGCTGTAATAGTGCAAATTATAGGTGCTGATATTAGCTGTTGTTTGTAGGGCCGGTGAGGAGCTCTACTCTCGTGGGTCCAGCTCGCTCCGAGGTCAGGCCATGCCCCCATTTTTTCCCCTATTTTAAGTTGCAATATGTTGCAGTATGAATGAATGTTTTAAAGATTTATAGAAATAAAATGCAAATTCAGGAAATAATAATCTAATACATTTTTGAAAAAGGTTGGAGATATATATATTAACAAATACATATATAGCTTTAAGAATTTGCAAATCTGCTATTATATGATAACTCACCTGCCTTTTATTTTTGTTTTCCAATGTATAATTGTATGTCTAATTGTAATTTTTACTTATTTAGAATTCAAATAAAGAGTACATATAAAAACAAAAAAACTAAAAAATCTAGGATCTAAAACCTTGTGAAACATGGCACAGATTACACACACTATAAACCATTGTCACCTAGATTAGAAACAATGCCTGCATTAAATAAAGAGCTCTCTATTTTGAGTTTGAGAATTTTTCTAATTTTAGCCTAATTTTGCAGTTCTGGTTTAATATGAAGTGAAGTGAATGAAAACAAAATATATATCATGCCCATAACACAATCTTTTGAAAGCACTACCATAGCATTCAAAACATAGAACCCATATGACACGTATAACTGAAAATTCAAAACACACAATAAAATGGATTTAAAAGGGCAACATATGTATGATGTATCTATCACATGTCTCTATTATTCTAGTGAACCACTAGGAACTTGTCACATCCTCTGTACATGTAAAAGTGATCATTACAATTACTTGCAAAAACTTAAATTCATCTCATCTTCATCAATGATGATGAAAAGAACTTGCCAACTGCATGTATCTCAAGATGTAACACAACTCACAATGCAGAAATTGACTAGATTAACCAAGGTGAGGTATCGCAAGGATAAGACAAAGGCGAGGTCAAATATCCAGTGTGCACCAATGGCCATGGGTTTCCTGGTCTGGAATAATCAGGTGTGTGTTAACACAATGCCAAGGTGTAAAAACATCTGCATTGATTTTAAATAAGATATTGTTGCTGCTCATGAAACTATTAAGAGTTGTTAGGTCATTTTCAAACAATTTAAAGTCCATAATCCTACAGTGAGAAAGATTATTCAAAAGTAGAAAACATTCAAAACAGTTGCCAGTCTTCCCAGGACTTGCCATACTGGCAAATTCACCCCGAGATGAGAAAAAAAAAGAGTTACATCTCGTTTGTAAAGTTGCATCTAAACAAACCACAAGACTTCTTGAACAATGTCCTTTGGACAGAGAAGACCAAAGTAGAGAAGTTTGGCCATAATGCACCAGCACTATTTGGCGAAAATTAAGCATATCAGCACAAACAACTCATACCAACTGTCAACTGGAGGGGTGATGATTTGGTCATGTTTTGCATTCACAGGACCTGATAACCTTACAGTCATTGAGTCGACCATGAACTCCTCTGTACATCAAAGAAATCTAGAGTCAAATGTGAAGCAATCTGTCCGACAGCTAAAGGTTAGCTGAAAATGGGTCATGCAACAGAACAATGATCCCAAGCACACCAGCATATCTACAACAGATTGGCTGAAAAAGAATCAAGGTGTTGCAATGGCCAGTCAAAGTCCAGACCTCAAACCAATTGAAATTATGTGGTGGGACCTTAAGAGAGCTATGCATAAACAAGTGCCAGCAAATCTCAATGAAGTGAAGCAATGTTGTAAAGAAGGGCGGGACAAAATTCCTCCACAATGATATGAGAGTCTGAAAAAGTAATTCAAAAAATAATTACTACAAATTATTGCTGCTAAAGCTGGTTCTACAAGCTAATGAATCATCATCGTACTTAGCTTTTAACACATGGCTTCTCCATTTTGGCTTTATTTTTGTTAAATGAATTATGACACGTGCAATATGTCATGCGTTGTTGTTCATCTGAGCTGGTATTGACCTAACTTTAATACCAGCTAAAGAACAGATGGTTGTTATTATGTCCTGATATGTAAAACAATAGAATTCAAAGAGGGTGTACTTTCTTTTTCCCGTGAATGTATATATACAGTCTATATGTACATGTCTGGGCCTATGTGTGCCTTCCTTTGCCTGCATGGACCTGTCAGCACACGTGTGCCGATCTGTACTTGAGTTTGCCTGTCTGTTTATGTATGTATTGGTATCTGTATGTGTATCTGCGCCTGTGTACATCTATGTGTGTGCATATATATGTCTGAAAGTAAATGTGAATGTGTTAAGAGGTGTGTTAGGTGGTGGAATTGGGCAGGGGCCAGGGAGGTTTTGGGTGTGGCCAGGGGTGAGGTTTTAGGAAGAGTTCACAAAATAATGTTTGGGTTCAAGCCTTGGGTGTTTTTTGCTCCTAGCAATGATATGTGTGTTTGCATAAACAAACTCCAAGACATTGCACAGTAGGACTTCAAGCTTGCAAAACTTTGCATAGCAGGACGTCTATCTGCAAGACATTGTACAGCAAGACTTCAGTATCACTGCACTACATGTCATCATATAGCAACTTATTTAAGCTGCAAGATATTGCACAGCAGTATTTTAGCATAATCACACTGCAATGCACTGCTTAACTGTCTTAGGGTTGCTAAAGGTTTAAAAATAATATCAGGAAGTATTACTTTACTGAGAGGGTAGTGGATGCGTGGAATAGCCTTCCAGCTGAAGTGGTAGAGGTTAACACAGTGAGGGAGTTTAAGCATGCGTGGGATAGGCATAACGCTATCCTAGATTTAGGATAAGGCCAGGGACTAATTAAAAGTATTTCAAAATATTGGGCAGACTAGATGGGCCAAATGGTTCTTATCTGCCGTCACATTCTATGTTTCTATGTTGTGTTTCTAAAAAGAATGCAAAAGAGCTAATCCTAATAGTTTCCTACCATGAAAATGTGAGAATTTCTTATTTTAAGATTAGCACCTTAGTGAATGTAACATTGTTGCACTAGATCTTTCTTGCTAGGTGAAATCAAAAAGATATTACTTCTAATGACATTGTTACATTTACAATTTACATAATATACCTTTCATTTTATACTAATCTGCGCTTGTTTGTGGGTAAAGTAGTTGTCTCAGAGTGACATTTTTGTCAGGCTGGTTGAAGAGCTAAAGCGGCCCATGTGATAACCATGGGCCAAAAATCTGTCTTGCATGTCCTCTAATCAGATGCTACACACCTCTGAGTTTTACTCAGCACTGAAAATAACAGTGAAACAAATAGTGACATGCAATCAACGTTGTGAGGTGAAGACCAGTTGTGTGTAATACTATGTTTCTGTGGCTTAGAAAACAAGCTGTATCGTAGTGTTATATCCAAGATGGAAATTCTCAAATCAAGGAAATCAATGGAATGTAAGTCCCACTTGTAAGTAAGCCTCACAGGGAAAGGTAAATAGTTCACATATCTCTTAATTGTGTGCCAGACCAAGTAAAGAAAATGTCATTGATAAATCTCATGTAACATTGGATGAATTCACCATTGACAGACAGAATGTTGGCTGACTCATACTGGAACATAAAAAGATTAGCATACATGCGGGCCATATCTGCCCCATGGATGTTAAAATGAGTTGAACATGTTCAAATATTCAAACCCAAAATAATTAATTTTTAAGGCAAGATGCAATATTTGCAAAATAAACTCCATAGGACTGCTTACCTCTTCTGTAGGTTATGTACGCATTGCATCAATGCCTTGTTCATGAATGCTAATCTTACAGAGACTAATCACATCTATTTAACCTTCACTGCAGAGAGCCACGGGAAGACGGATTTCCAAAACAAGTGGGTTAACCTCAAAAGAGAAAACATTACGTTGCTAGAAAAGGACATACCAAATATGGAGTACTTTGATATTGAGGAATGCTTATGTAATGTATGATCATATAATGTAACTGAATCCCCATTATATTATCAGTAAGGAGTTTTTAAAAACTATTAATTTATGTGAACTTGGTGATAAATGATTGAATACGTAAGTGAGTAAGTATGCTTTATATATATTACCTTTATGATATATATATTGCATTTATTATAATATATAGTCATTATTTCTTTTTATATTAATTCAAATTAATATTGTCATTAATTCTTATCATGATGCAATCAGTAGAATGATGTTTGCATTATAATATATATATATATATATATATATATATATGCACACACACATTATATATATACATACACACACATATACATACTGTATAAAGGTAATAGAGTAACTAAGTGGGAAGGAAAAAGAAAGGCTCGGTATATTTTAGATGGAGAAATAAAGGGGAACCTCAAAATAAGGGGGGAGGGAAGAAGGTAGAGTGGAATCTGAGTTAGGAAATGGAAGATGTCAAAAGGAATCTAAAATATTTGATAATGTTGTCTTGCTTTTTATTTTTAACTTTGGAATCAAATTTAAATACTTCTAATTTTTTATCCACTTTGTAAAGAATAAAGTATTTTTGGAGTTCATTTTTGTTTTACTTCAGTTTTTATTTAATACCTAATATCAGCAACACTGATATATTAGACTTGGAGAGTCATTTCATTATGAACAGCAGTTCATTCGCATTTGAGCTAATCGGGTGTTTGTATGCATTCCTGAACTGTGAGCCAAAATGTAACTGAATCACAAACCAAACAAATCGCACAATAGATGAGCATGTTCATTTTGATTTGTGAGTTGGAACTCCACCCATGCAAATAAAAATAAAAAAATGATTGGCGGGAAAAAGATAGTCAAGTGAGAAGCGACCAATAGAGGGAGAAAAGGAGGAGCAGTAAAAAAGCTATACGTGTATACTATATGTTTAACAAACATATAATATACAGATACAATATATAAATATAACATTTTTTTTACTGGTCCTCCTCATTGTCCCACTATGGGTTACTTTTTCTCACTTTATATTTTGCAGTAGACTGAATGGTACATTTTTACATCCTTTTTGTTTGCCTGATTTAATTACCAAGTATTCTAGTGAAACTCCATAATCTTGAAATTCAGCATTTTTTTTTTCCGACGTAGGCTTGCCAAAATTTTTTTTACAGAGTGCCCAAGTCTTTATTATACTGTAATGCAAACAGTATGCTATGATATCAAAAGTGATAAAATAGCTTAAAAAGATATTTCAGAGGGAAGAACAGCAATTCAGTATGTTGTCATTATTTCGTATTAAGATGTATTCAGTAGATTGATGTTTGCATTATAATAAATAGCTTAATTAAAAGAGCGAAAATTAATAAAATAAAAAAAACAACAAAAAAACAGCATCCTCAATACCATTTAAGGCATAATCCAAATATTATTTATACAGACCCATTTGACAGCTGCTATTAGACTAGAGCTTCTAGATTAGCTTGGCTTACTAAAACCCACATAACTAGATAGCTATCTCAATTGGGCATCCCCCTGTAGAAAAGGAGCTTGATCGAGTGTAGTAAAATAATGGTCTGACCCATTTTCAGTACAAGTCAAGTGCACCTTTACCAGTGACCAAACATTTTCTTTTGCAATGGGCTTACACTTGAACACACTGTTTTTGCACTTTTTGTTTCCAGTGGGGGTTGCACAATTAAGGTAGCTATAGGGTTATGCAGGCTATTGTAATCTAGCAGATCTAGTCTAATAACAGCTGTCAAATGTGTCTGTATGATCAATATTTAGATTATACCCTTAGTGGTGTTCAGGGTGCCATTTTTGTTTGCTTGTTTTTAGTTCAGCTATTTATTATGATGACATCCAGGTGGCCAGAAGTGGTCACCCCAGAAGTGCCCAACAGGGGATATGAACCTGGATCCTTGTGTGTCCTGGGCCTGCTATTCTACCTTTAAGCCACAGCTTAAGAACAGGGCAAGAAATACTCAGAAATAGGACTATACATAGGACTACGCATTTAGACTGGATGAAAGGAGATTTAGTCTAAGGCTGTCAGGGATCTTACCTGGAGTGGGAGTCCGGCACGCAGAGTTAAAGCACCCTTTGCAATTCGACACAGGCTGAGGGGACTCAAGACAGAAATCCCCAAGGCTGTGACACAGTGCACTGGGGCTGAAATAACCAGTGCTTCCTGGAACACAGTACAGACAAGGGATATCCAGAAGAGTAGTCAGTAACAGAATCAGAAGTCAGGACAGAATGGTAGACGAGCAGGGGATCAAAATCAGGAGTCAGATGAATAGCAGTGAAACCAAACAGGAACAGGAAACACGATCTGACAACGAGAACCAGCCTTGCGGGGTTTAAATAGGGAGTCTCAGCCAATCATCAGGGAACCAGGAACAGGTGTGCAAATGTCCAGACCTAGAGATTCAGACAGCACAAAAAGAACTAGAGAGGCATGGCGTCAAGGACAAGGTGCCTGACTGGGATGCAGGAAACCCAGGTACAAACCCAGCCCTGTTCTATCTGGCTATGTCTCCAGTGACTGCTCCTGGCTATCTTGGTCCACCTGAAGCTCATTGCTAATTATCCAGCTATAAAACACTGCCTCTCTCAGAGGGTAGTGTCAGTTCATTGACTCTGGTTCCTGTATTTGTGAATCTTGATCCAGTGTTTTCCTGACCTTGGCTTATGTCTTTATTTATTCTGACCTCTGGTTTCCCCTGATTTTGGCTTTCAACGACTACTCTTCTGCTAGTCCTTGCCTGTACTGCGATTTGGCTCTATGTTACTGCACAGCCCCCATGCACAGACTTACAGCCCAGGTGGCTTCTTACCTGGTCTATGTTTATTTGCAAGGGTGAGCATATAACTCTGCACATCAGACTCCACATCAGGTAAGATCATGACAGATGCAAACATCAATCTACTGATTGTCCTAAGCAATTCATGATCAATCCATTTAATATTTTGAAAATGATGACCTACAGCACCAAATAATGTGAGTATTGAGCTCATTCTGTATAAGTATGTTTCAGGATTAATATTATAAAAATGTTCTCTTGTCCAAGCAATATACAAGCACAAGCAAGTGAATGAATAAAGTTATAGTAGACACCCAGCTTGCTATATTGACAGTTTATTCTTGATTCCCTTATTGCTGGGTTGGTACCTAGGTCTCTTCAATATATCATATGTCCCTTTTTTCTGTCATTAAGTTATTTAAGTAGACCTTTCTTGGAATATATAGGAAATAAATAAGTATTCATTTTACAAAATCTTAGACAAATCTTGTAATGTCCTGTTTTATTTTTAAATTGTCTTGATGTGTCTTGAGCTGTAAAAAATAAAATATATATGTAATTCTTAAGTGAATATTTAAAAAAAATCAATAATATTTATAATGTGGAATTTATGGACTGTTTTCAATTATAAGTATAGATCTCAAATTAATACAATACATTTATAGACATCCAGAGTTAATTACATTTTTTCCTGTTAAGAAATTTTCTACACATTATAAACTGTTCCGCTTGACAGTTAAAAATACAATCATTTGAGAAAATAAATTAATTTGATCATTAGGAAAAAGAAGAAAAATTGTGTCAGCATTCTCAAGCACAAGTTAAAGAGAATAAGAAGTCATGTAACTGTGCAAAGTATGTAATTACATTGAAGGAAAAATGCACCACTGTTAATTTGTCATCTTTTTAATTTTATATACTTTATAATGACTTTGTTAAGGGTACAAGACACATCATCTCAACTAAAAAGAAACACAGACCTAGACTGATGGAGGTTACTGTTTTTCCTTTTTGTCAGGTAAAATAGGAAACTGTTTTACAAATTCAGATAGTTGTTCAATTCTTGATAAATACACAGTTTTGGTGTGTTGCCAGCAGACTTGCAAATTTTAGACCAATATATCAGAACTGGAATAATATCTACCCTGATTAGCCACACAATTAAAACCACTGACAGGTGAAGTGAATAACAATGGTTATATATTGTTAGAAAGGCACCTGTCAAGGGGTGAGATATATATCAGTGTCAGGGTTCTCACCATGCCATACAGATGGCCAGGTGTGGCGTAGCCTGCTATCTGCCTTTTGAGCCACATCAGTTCTGTTTATTTTGAGCTGTTCTAGCCTTATTATTCCAGGCTATATCTGCAGCACTGGGGGCTGGACTTCATCTGTGGTCATTGCAAGTGCTTCACCTGACTCAGATTAGTCATCAGCATGGTATATAAACACAGCCTCGTCCTGGGAACTTGATCAAGTCTTTGATCCTGTTGTGTGTGTTCAGTACCTGTGCCCCAGTCTCTTGAACCTTTACTCCATATTGACCCGGCTTCTGTCTTTGTTTATCCTGATCTCTCGCATCCCTTGACTTTGGCTACACTTCGTAATTCTGACCTCTGGCATCCTTTGACTTTGGCTACCCTCTGACTATCCTGCTGTTTGTGTCCTTGTCGGTACTGCATTGGAATCACCTCTCCTGCACAGCCTCTGTGCACAGATTCACAGTCCAGGTGGCTTCTTATCTGGTCACCTTGGACTGTGTCTACCTGCAGGGGTGAGCAAACATATCTGCGCTACAGACTCCTATCTCAAGTAAGAACCCTGACAATTAGGCAGCAAACAAGGGCTTTGACAAGGACCAAATAGTGATGGCTACATGACTGGGTCAGAACATCTCTAAAATTAAAAATATTATGGGTGAACTGGTGTCGGGGTCATGGGCACCCAATACACATTGATGCACGTGGGTTAACTTGTTTGGTCTGATCACACTAGAGAACTACTGTAGCACAAATTACTGAAAAACATAATGCTGGCAATGATAGAAAATTGTCAGAACACACATTGAGTTGCAGCACTGGACTGTGTAGCCCCAGACCAGTCAGTGTGCCTATGATGTCCACTACCAAAATTACCTTAATGGGAATGTGAGCATCATAACTGGACCATGGAAACCTTGTTTCTTGGCATTCATGGGGATGTTACTTTGACACATATCACCTAGCTAGAGATTGTTGTAGACCACATGCACCCTTTCATGGCAACGGTGATCCCTGATCATAATGGCCTCTTTCACTCCACAAAAAATTATTCAGGAATGACTTGAGGAACATGATAGAGTTCAAGGTGTTGCCATGGCTTTCAAATTCCCATTTATTGAGCTGTGGGATGTGCTAAAAGAACAAATGCAAACCATGAAAGTCCCACTTTGCAAATTTTAGGACTTGCAAGGATCTGCTGCTTATGTCTTGGTGCTAGATAGGACATGTTCAGAGGTCTCGTGTAGTCCATGCATCAAAGCTGTTTTGGCAGAATGAGGGAGACCTACCTTATATTAGGCAGGTGATTTTAATGTTATCAGTGATCAATACACATACTCATTTCCAACTCAGGAGTAACTTTGGGAAGACGTGGGAATCAGAAGGGACAGGGTATTACCTGATACACAATGGGACAAGGTATTGGAATTATATTCTGCCTTTCCACATGGGATAGGCACACCTATGTATTATTCTAATTAGAATTAATTTATTTATTTATGGTTACTGAGCTTAAACCATTTGACTATTGTAAGTAAAATTGTACAGATCAAAGATATTTTTTTTAACATTTATAATTTTTATTTTTTCAAAAACGTACAGTTCACAGCAAATTTCATGTACTGTAACTATGTAATTGCATGGTTGGATTGCCTCATGGACCCCTGGCTTCATCCTTCCATTCAGTGTTAAACACTTAATTATTTGTTTAACATTTAACAGGAGTCCCAGACAGCTCATTCCCTCTGTGCTGCTCAGTGTGAAAGAATTTACTTTGATTCCAAGGTTCAAGCTTATAGGTGTCATATTAGATATCCTATATTAAAATTGGCTAATTTGGACTCAGGAAATGCTTAATGCTTAAAATGACACTTAAGACCATATGTCTAGTTCTTGGAGCACATAGCCCCCACGTGAGCTGTTTCTCCTAAATCAGTCTGTTCTTTCTCTTTCTCTTTCTCTGAACTTATCTGTTATATGTACATGATGTTCATCCATATGTCTTATCTGTACTCCTTTCACTCCATTCCTGCTTCTGTCCTATGAGTATTTGCACGTAAGCACTTACTTTTTAATGTATAAAAACACATACTGAAAAATAAATGACAGAGGCTTATTTTGATTACCAACAGGTCTCTGATGTCTAATTCACGCTTCTCCAAGTGCACTTGAAATAACAATTTGGGCTCCCCTGAATATCACAAAGATCACATTGGATCTATATAAATTGGTGCTGAAACCCGGGATCAGACAAATCCAGTCCATCCGGACCCAGATGGAGTGGCTCGCAGCTCGAGAGATGGTTAATCAGCTGCAGTGGGTGAGGAAAAGCTTTTATTTTTCTATTTTTCTCTTTTATTTTTCTTTAAAAATGTCTGATTTAAAGAACTTGTTTTCTGTGGTATTATGGTTATATTCAGGTGGACATTGTTATGTCTTGTTAAAGGAATCTTGAGATAGTGGAATATATCTGTGGGTTTTAAGTTATTTTTTTTTATTGTTTGCCTTGTCATTTGTTTTATAATTCGAGTTAGAATCCTCCTAGGGCAGATCTCCTGATCTGTGTTTAGAATAACGAAGACAAGACTGTGAAAATTCCACTGAAGTGGTTCTATGTGTCTAATACACTGTTTTTGTACAATTTGTCTTGTGTAAGGAAATATTTAACCCGTACAAGAATCCTGTAGATTCCATCTTAAAAACATAGCCCGCATCCGCCCCTTTCTTGCACCAGATACTGCCAAGGAGCTTGTCCATGCTCTAATAATTTCACGCATGGATTATTGTAACCCTCTCCTGCTTGGTCTTCCCAAAAGCCGTACTGCACCCCTACAGTCTGTAATGAATCCTGCTGCTAGACTGATTTTCCTCTCTAGTCGGTTCTCTCACACCTCACCCCTCTGCCAGTCCTTACATTGGCTTCCTGTGTGCTATAGGAGTCAATTCAAGGCACTAACTCACACCTTTAAAGCACTGAACAACTCTAGCCCCTCTTATATCTCCTCACTGATCCACAGGTATGTCCCTTCTCGGTCTCTCCGCTCTGCCCGTGACCACCTCCTGTCCGTTGTCCGCACCCGTACGGCCAACTCGCGCTTGCAGGACTTCTCGCGGGCGGCTCCCTTCCTATGGAATAGCCTGCCTCCCGCCATCCGACTCTCCCCTAGTCTTGCATCTTTTAAGAAGTGCCTTAAAACCCATCTCTTTAGGAAAGCTTATGGCCTCCAAGACTAACCCCTACCTCACATACCCGTCTCTTGCCCTCTCCTAAAGGGCAGCCCACCTTTTTTGATTGCACATTCCTGTCCTAATGTATCTTACACCCCACCTCCTATAGAATGTAAGCTCGATTGAGCAGGGTCCTCTTCAACCTATTGTTCCTGTAAGTTTATTTGTAATTGTCCTATTTATAGTTAAATCCTCTTTCATAATATTGTAAAGCGCTACGGAATCTGTTGGCGCTATATAAATGGCAATAATAATAATAATAATAATAATAATAAGTTTTAAGATGGGTAGCTCTCAAAGCACTCTGGGGGGATTTACAGCTTTTACTATAGTCAAGCATCACAAAGGAGCAATTAAGAATATTAAGAGGTTACTTAAGAAAGCTGGCATGCCTTCAGAGGGCACTCTAGACCCACATATATGGAGGGAATTTATGGCAAATTACAGAGGATGGATATAAGATAACGACTAAGTAGAAGTTGCCCAAATGGCATGATACTGCAATTGAATTAACTAAATGTGGTTGTAGAGAAACCACCAGAAATGGTATACCATATTATCAATGTTTTGGACCTCTAGGGTCCCAGAGTATGCAAGATCTTGGGAAAAATCTTGTAAACCCACAACCTTACCCGGATAAGGCAGGGACTCCTTTGGTCCCTAAAGACCAGGTGATTTCCCAAAATATTGATTCTACTACCACTAGTCAGAAAGAATATTTGGATCTGTCCACGGTGCAAATCTAGGGGGGAGGAAAAGTGTACAAGTTGTGGTTCCCCTAAACCCCCAGTTCACATATTTGCCCTTTTACAGAAATCAGAACCTCTCTTTCCAGTAATATTACACAGTGAGACTTCATATGGTGCCCCACTAAGACCTATAGGTTCATTAGAGGAAGAGGGTAGTCCACCAGACTTAAGGGAACCCCTAGTTGCCCTCCTAGACACCCCAGTGGGGCCTTTAGCTCCACAATTTACTACTCCCATGATACCCAAAGTTGAGTGCGTATATCATGAGAAGAGACAGCTAAGCTCACGTATCCAATACTGGGAAGAATATAAGCCCTGGACACCCAGTGAACAACTGGAAATAATACAGCAGCAGCCAGATGTAGAAAAGGCCCCCTTAGCTATAGTCCAGTCTCCATCCACCATTCAAGCTACTTACCAGTGTAAGTACAAATTGTTGCCCTAAAAGCTGGCCCCATTTGGGCTAGAATAATTGTTAAATATACTGATGCCCATGAAGATAATCTCAGAAGAAGCAATATGCAAACAGATGAATGGTTTGGAACCAAGTCTGCATCTGGAGCATGTTATGTCACTGCAATGAGAGAATGGGCTAAAGTAAAGACAGAGTAACTAGCCCATAAATTAGGAGATATAGTACAAGGGAAAGATGTCTCTGTTGAAACATTCTTCACCAGACTACAGATGGCTTTGGAGGAATTGGGTTACACAGAAGTTGAAGCCACAAGAGACTGCTTATTAACTGCTTTATGGATGGTCTCCACATACCCATAAGGAATGGTCTCCAAAATGCAAGACCTAAGTGGAGACGTTTAACCTATGGTGATCTGGTAAAGGTGGCTATGGGAGGGGAAGTCAATCTAAATACTAGAAAGTCCCTAGAGCTGGTGGAGACAGAAGGCAGGTAGACTGCTGGAATTGTGGCAGGAAAGGACACATTAAACACAAATGCAGGTGTCCTCCTAAAAAACCCCAGAAACCCTCAGGATTCAAATGATAACTCCATGACAACCCACCACCTCCCTCTCCCCAATAGGAATTGGCAACCCAGTGTCCCTACATACTTTCAATATCCCTTACTCAGCTGGACCCTCACCCATTATCAATGTTACACTGCCCGGGGACCGAATAGTCCCTTTTCTTCTGGACACTGGGGCAACTAAATCAATGTTGCAGGAAAAATATGTTCCCGTATGAGAAGTCTGAAGATGTATTATCATGTGTACGGGAGGATGGGATCTCAAGTGACATTCCCAAGTGACATTTATTGAATAAAGCAAAATCTTCAGGCACTCGCTAAACCAAACTTGACAAAGCCCTTGTATAGGGTTGAAATGTTGCTCTGGTAAATCAATAAAACTGCCTGTGGTTTGAACACTGTGAGTGCCTAATGATTTTGCTTTATACTGTGATACTACTTTGGATTTGCTGGTCCTGCTTCAGTTAAGCACCCAGTGCTCATTTGGAATTGAGTGTGGTTCCATTTCATGCTTTTTTATAGAAGTGTGCATGGTGCAAAAAAATAATTTTCTCCAAATTGATTTGTCTGGAAAAAGAAAAATAGTATTAATCAGTGAATTCCAGATTCATCCCTGTGGCGGTTTGGATGAATGTCGTCAATGAAATCATTTCTGGAAAAGCCATTTGGACAAACTAAAATGGTGCAGAATGGTGCCATTCTGTTTAATATAAAATACATTATGTATATTTTAGACATGTGCAATTCGTTTCGTTCCAAATGTTAATTTGGACGAAATTCGGGCAATTTGGACATTCGGTATTGCCAAAGTACCAATATACTTACCCAGTGGAAGAATGATGAATGTTACACTGTATACAAGTTTAAATAAAAAGTATACAAACATAGCCAGGATTCAGCTGTAAGCATTTGCAACACTTACAATAATCAAGTAACACACATTCATATAAAATGTAAGTCACTTAGCCTGTCAATGGAATGACAGGAATAAATAAGTAGATATCTCCCTAATTCCCACGGTATTAGGGAGCTATCTATTAAAAGGCTGAAAGACCCAAATTGGTCTTTTAGCCAAAATTACTAATACTAAGTAAAGATTACTTAGTATTAGTAAAGTATGCCCCTACTCGCTATACCGCAAGTAGGGGCATGTCTAGTCTGTGGCTGCTCACTGTAAAATAAACAAACAAACAAAAAACTATTGTCCTCCCCCGGCCCCCACCCCTGAGTGGTGGGTGGGGGCCCTAAAATACTTAAAGGGGGGGGACCTATTGTCCTCCTTCCTGCCTCTCAGGGGTGGGGGCCCTAAATAAAAATGCCCCCCTCAGTTAACTAGGGGTCCCCAATCCCCTAGTCACCCCTTCACAAAAAATATTCAATTCCCTACCAACCACCCTCATCCTAAAAATAGTGAGGGGGGAACAATAGTTAAGTACCTGTAAAAAAAAATAAAACTTACCATTTGATGTCTTCCTTTTTTCTAAAATCTTCTTTTTTCAGCTCCAGAAAAGGCCAAATAAAATACCATAATAACCGTCGCACTTAAAAAAAAAAAGAAAACGAGCGCAAAAGAAATAATCCATGTTCACCCATGGAGGGCTCCACGCATACATATAAAGCCTTGCCCCGCCCTGCAATTAGGCTCAGAGCACTCTGATTGGTTGGTTTAAGCCATCCAATCAGAGTGCTCTGACAGGTAGATGAAGAGACTGACAGGTAAGTCTCTACATTTACCTGTCACATCACTCTGATTGGTTAGCTTGAAGTCCAGCCAACCAGAGTGCTCTGTGCCATTTTACACAGCGTGGGAAAGTTCTTTGGAATTTTCACACGCTGTGTAATTTGACTCATAACTCTCTGATTGGGTACTTTCAATCCACCAATCAAAATTACACAGCAGGGGAAAATTCCAAAGAACTTTCCCATGCTGTGTAAAATGACACAGAGCACTCTGATTGGCTGGATATCAAGCTAACCAATCAGAGTGCTGTGACAGGTAATCTTTACTTAGTATTAGTACATTTGGCTGAAAGACCAATTTAGGTCTTTCAGCCTTTTGGTAGATAGCTCCCTAATACCGTGGGAATTAGGGAGTTATCTCCTAAGCGGCTTCAAGAGAACATCCGAAGTTCCAAAATTTCGATTTTCCGAAGTTGTTGAAATGCCGAAGTGCCGAACCGAACTGCTGATGTCCCGAATTTTGGAATGCCGAACCGAACCAAATTTTTTTCCCCATGCACATCCCTAGTATATTTTCAGTACACTGATTTTTTTTCAGTACACTGACTTATGTGCTTGTCCCCTAACGATCAATCATCTATTTATTTATTCTTGGCATTACGGGTGGAACTTTGAATATCAAAACAAATTAAACAACTGATTTTTTTTAAACTAATTTTATTTGTTTCGTGATTCAGTTATAAGGGGAATTGGAATTCAAAACCTTAGACAATTTGGGCGAATTGCAATTATGATCCCCAATAAATGTGATTGTTGCTGTATAGCATAAAAGTTGCCAAGTACTCTATTAGAAGTCCTCCCTAACACATCCCTCACAGGCATGCAACAATTCCAATGTCAGCAAATGACACCCTGCAAGTGTTCCACAAAACTACTTCAAAAGGGCCACCGCAGCCTAGCAAAACTAGAAACAATACACTCAAACCACACCCTAAAGGGGAAGCTCCTCTCCACCATGTACAACCTCCCAGAATGTGCTTAAAACTACACACTCCTACACTACACTGATGGAGACAGGAAGTTTACACCACCATCTCTCCGGGGCAATGGAAATCAATATTCCGTCTCGTGCACAAATCCTTGATCAGCCTGGCCACTCAAGAGAACAACTATAAGCGTTTATCAAGGTGACATTATACCCCCTCGAAACAACACAGACTCCACACACACAACTTATATAAGTTGGAGATGCCACAAACCAGGAGCACACACGTGCCACATATGGTGACAATGCACATCAATATCCAAATTTTAGAATTGCATCTCCAAATTAATCCATACAATCACCAACGAATGCATCCCATTCACACCTGAATCCCATATATTCCTACTGCCACCACACCCTCCCCCCAAACCTGAATGCTCCCTGATTACCCCCTCACCGCAGCAAACCAGCTGATCCCTACCTTTTCGAAAATGGCTAAACCCCTCTCCCCTCCCTTCATAAGGGACTGGATACAAAAAGTGAAAAACATTTGAATTATGGAGAAAATTTCACACTCACTACCCCAAAAAAATTTTCAGGTGGGATATGATAGTTCTATAAAAAGACTGGAAGAATTTTTGCTTATAGCAGAGGAGTTGGTTGTTTACAGTAAGATCAATAAAGATATTGAAGAGTGTTTTATTAGATTATATATTAGATTATATAGCTGTTGTAAAAAAAACACTGGGTATATCCAAGTATATAATTATTGGTGTGTGTAACGGAGCTCCTTGTACTCCGACTGAGTATCCTCCGTTGATGGATGCTCCTAGCGCTTCCTGAGGACTCCCAAGCACTGCAGCAGACACCACAACCACCGCAGACTCCGCAACCGCCGTATCTTGACTGGAGTCTCGCCGTCTTCCTTCCACCCTGGATCAGCTTCTGTCCTCCAGGACTGTGTGGGAAAGAACTCTTCCTTCCACCCTGTATAAACCTCCAGCATCCAGGACTGTGTGGTGAAGACCCCTCCTCCAAGGAGAGCGTGTCAGGAACAAGCTCTTAAAAGAGCTAAGTGACTCAAGCTCAGGGGAGCATGCAGAGCATAGCAATCCCCAGTGTGATTATAACAGCTCCCTCCAATAACAAGACAAGGCTACGTTTAGAGGGATCAAGAAGAACTGTCAAAACCTTTATTCCCTTGGGACCAGCCAATACAGTCACCACAATAGCATTGTTGTGAAACCTCAATAAAATCACAAACAGTCAAACCATATCAAGAAACACACAGTGACTTATCACAACACAATGGCACATTTTTAAAGGGGTGGGGGAAGACAATATTTAACAGTAAATATCTCACCTGCCTGCAGAATTAGCAATATGCAAATCTACCCGAATATGCAAATGAACCAGTCTTGCAATTCAGGTAGTGCATATTGCTGTTGCTACCAACAGAGGGCACTAGACCAGCTCCATAGCCAAACCCACCTAGTTGGTAGCAAACCTCAGCAATACAAGAGAGCAGGCAATACATTACACAGTACACACACACACACTATAAACAATTACATTACACACACCCTGCACCTATAATGGGTACAGGGTGACTAAAACATAGGATAAATAAAGCAGCCCACATAAATAGTCTGTCTGAAGGTAGACTAGGGGCTTTAAAGCCAGATAGATGAAAGAGTCATAGTCACAGGGGAGGAGACTGGCAAGAAGGCCTCTCCAGGACCAAGTGGCGAAGGGCACTTCGTCACATATCTCCCCTTCGGGGGGAAGACTAACCAGGCACCTGACTTTCTGTCGGTCAGTGCCTAAGTTAGTCGAGTCACCCACCGACAATAAGCAAGTGCCAGAGTAGCCCACCCACAACAAACAGTTATTAGAGCAGCCCACCCACAGCAAACAGTGACTGCACCTGGGTATTCCTCTGGGGTGATGGGGCAACACGCTGTGGGGACTTGAGGGGCAGAGGCCAGCGGCGCTCTGCCCTGATGCCAGCGCTTCTGCTGGGAGGAGGGGGGTGCAGGCCAGTCCTGTGACAAGGGGATCGGTAGGGCAGAGGCCAGCGGCGGTCTGCCCTGATGCCAGCTCTTCTGCTGGTATAGCCTGCAGGACATCAGGCTCTGGACAGGGGACAAAGGGAGGGCAGAGGCCGACTGCACTCTGCCCAGCTGCCAGCTCTTCCGCTGGGGGGATTGGGACATAGTCCGGCTCAATAGCCAGGGGAACGTGGGGGTCAGTGGGGGTTAACATCTCCCCTGTTAACCCTGGGGCCAAGTTAGGAGTTAGCTGGGGCGGGGAATTCGTACTTACCCCCTCCTCCTGTTGTCCCTGTGAGGGTAGTTGGGGATCTGGACAGGCTGTCCAGCATCCCTGTAGGTTGGGCACAGAGACCACGGTCCCCTCTGCGCCATCTGGGAGATTGGTGTCTCCCCTTGGTAGGGTAAGCTGCCGCTGGGGAGATAGGGTGCTGTGCTCCTCTCCCTGAAACACAGGCTGCCGCTGGAGAGGGAGACCGCCTGTCTCCACTCCCATAATATTGTCCTGCTGCTGGAGAGAGAGACCAACTGTCTCTGCTCCCTGTAGGACACACTGCTGCTGGGGAGGAAGGACGACACCTTCGGCTCCCTGGAATTCGCACTGCCACACGTTACCGGTGTCTCCGAGCTGCTTCTCCTCGCACTAGGATGCCATCCCGCCGCTTGCCACCAATGTAACGGAGCTCCTTGTACTCCGACTGAGTATCCTCCGTTGATGGATGCTCCTAGCGCTTCCTGAGGACTCCCAAGCACTGCAGCAGACACCACAACCACCGCAGACTCCGCAACCGCCGTATCTTGACTGGAGTCTCGCCGTCTTCCTTCCACCCTGGATCAGCTTCTGTCCTCCAGGACTGTGTGGGAAAGAACTCTTCTCCACCCTGTATAAACCTCCAGCATCCAGGACTGTGTGGTGAAGACCCCTCCTCCAAGGAGAGCATATCAGGAACAAGCTCTTAAAAGAGCTAAGTGACTCAAGCTCAGGGGAGCATGCAGAGCATAGCAATCCCCAGTGTGATTATAACAGCTCCCTCCAATAACGAGACAAGGCTACGTTTAGAGGGATCAAGAAGAACTGTCAAAACCTTTATTCCCTTGGGACCAGCCAATACAGTCACCACAATAACATTGTTGTGAAACCTCAATAAAATCACAAACAGTCAAACCATATCAAGAAACACACAGTGACTTATCACAACACAATGGCACATTTTTAAAAGGGTGGGGGAAGACAATATTTAACAGTAAATATCTCACCTGCCTGCAGAATTAGCAATATGCAAATCTACCCGAATATGCAAATTACCAGTCTTGCAATTCAGGTAGTGCATATTGCTGTTGCTACCAACAGAGGGCACTAGACCAGCTCCATAGCCAAACCCACCTAGTTGGTAGCAAACCTCAGCAAAACAAGAGAGCAGGCAATACATTACACAGTACACACACACACACTATAAACAATTACATTACACACACCCTGCACCTATAATGGGTACAGGGTGACTAAAACATAGGATAAATAAAGCAGCCCACATAAATAGTCTGTCTGAAGGTAGACTAGGGGCTTTAAAGCCAGATAGATGAAAGAGTCATAGTCACAGGGGAGGAGACTGGCAAGAAGGCCTCTCCAGGACCAAGTGGCGAAGGGCACTTCGTCACAGTGTGTGAATGGGTTGCTGATTTAAAGGACCACTATAGTGCCAGGAAAACATACTCGTTTTCCTGGCACTATAGTGCCCTGAGGGTGCCCCCACCCTCAGGGTCCCCTTCCCGCCTGGCTCTGGAAGGGGGAAAAGGGGTTAAACTTACCTTTTTCCAGCGCTGGGCGCGGAGTTCTCCTCCTCCTGGGCTGAATGCGCACGCGCGGCAAGAGCTGCGCGCGCATTCAGCCCGTCGCATAGGAAAGCATTTACAATACTTTCCTATGGACGCTGGCGTGCTCTCACTGTGAAAATCACAGTGAGAAGCACGCAAGCGCCTCTAGTGGCTGTCAATGAGACAGCCACTAGAGGATTAGGGGGAAGGCTTAACCCATTCATAAACATAGCAGTTTCTGTGAAACTGCTATGTTTATAAAAAAATGGGTTAACCCTAGAAGGACCTGGCACCCAGACCACTTCATTAAGCTGAAGTGGTCTGGGTGCCTAGAGTGGTCCTTTAAGTAGAAATATTATTGCCATTATGGAATTAGGAAGGTTTTTTTTTTTTCCACCTTTTTGTGGCAAATTATAAATGGCTTCAATTGGGGGGGGTTAAATTATTTTGGAAAAAAAACATAAAGGAATGGCTAAAGATTGACTTGATGGATTTTAGTCTTTTGAATCTTGAGTCTTTTTCTATCCTAGAACATTAGTTAACTATGCAATTAAGTAACAGAAATGCAATATTAGGTATTTTTGCAATGTCAATTCTGACTTGCCAAAATTACATTACTATATATCTGGATTAAAAGAAAATGAGAACATAGTTTTATTGATTGTTGTCTTTTTCATGTTGCTATCTTGTATTATTGAAACATCAGGAACAGGAGTCATTTCAAGTTCAAAATAGGGGATTTATCCAAAAATAAACAGAACAAATCAGTGGGAAATTGACCTCCCACTTGTTGCTTGTGTCCTGACAAGAACAAAGCTTCCCCACACATCCAGTCTGTAGTGTTATTGACCGTTCTTCAGTGTGGGAAAACAACAATGCCCTAGCATCAGCTTCTCCCAACTGCCTTTGCGGAGGTAGCAAGCACTGCAAGGCAGTGCAAAACCACTATGAAAGGCATTTGCAAAAAAAGTGTAGCAGCAAGAGTAAATTAATTGAGTATTTTTTTTTTCAATACATAGTTTTTATTGATTTACATAGTAAAGAACATAAAAGCAGTAACTGATAGCAGTAAGGGAAATGAACATGTTTTATATTGACAGAAATATTTAACACATTACAGAGGAGGATGAGATACAAGTTGCTTGGGTGTTTGCTGCTGAGTAAGCCCTCGATGGGACACTGAACATTACATAGATATTGTACATTACATTTTGTCAATGTGGCAGATGGGCCAAAATGCACACCAGTAATCTGTCAGCCTATAGGACATATATATATATATTTTTATATATCCCGTCTTTTGTATGGCAGTGTCTTGATGGGTTTTGTATGCAAGTACTATTTTAGGGATTTTATGTCGGTTTATATAGTCCCGTCACCTCCGGAACATGGTGTTGAAGGAGTGCTGTTTTCTGTTGTGGTAAGTGAGTAGCCCCACTAATAGTCATACACAGTTCATTTACCCAATATGGGAGAAAAGGAAAAGGGAAGGGGATTTAAGTAATTTTTTTATGAGCTGATTGAACAAAAGGATGGCCTGCCTCAAACTGACATTACATTGGCAAAAAGTTTTTGTCAAGTTCGTAAATGGAATAAGAACTGACACTAGTAGCGCTATTATAGTCCAATCCAGTGGGGAGTCAACACCAATGGAGTTGTGGAATTTCCCTCTGCTATTCCTAATTTCCACCATGACTAAAGTGAAGTTTCAACATGCGCTGACATGGACAGTGTTTGAGAAGGCCTAACACTACAGTGCTCAAGTACGGTTTGCAGCAAGATTGGACCTCATCCACTACCACCATTTTACCCAGCCACTGTGGGCTGCCACCAGTGTGTCATCAAGGAAAGAAAATATGTTGGCCAGTAGAAGAAGTAGGCATTCAGGTGAGTGCAGGTAATTGCTAGGCTCCTGTTTGACATTAAATCCAACAAAATAAAGACTGGGCTGGCAGACAGTGGCGTTGCTGGGAGACGTTGTCATAACAAAATAGCACTTGCCGCCACGCAGCAAAGGAGCACTGCTTTAATCATCAGGGAACTGACAGCCGCGAGGTAAGAGTCTCACCTCGCGGCTGTCAGTTCCATGATGATTTTAGTTGCTTTGGCTGAGTGCTTGCTGAGCGGCACCAGCATGCGTTACATCATAGGCAGACCTCAGACCAGAGGGAGCGTGCGGGAGCGCACATTGCGATGCGGTCACACCTTATTAGATTGAAGAGTGTAGGCAGAGAGCAGAGCAAGAGCAGTGAGAAGAAGAGCAAGCAAAGGAGAGAAGAATGAGCAAAGCAAGAAAGGGGGAGCTGAGCCCAAAAAAGGGGGGCTGAGAAAATGAGGGGGAGCAGAGCAAGTAGAGGGCTGAGAAAATAAGGCGGAGCAGAGCAAGTAAGGCGGAGCAGAGCAAGTAAGGCGGAGCAAAGCAAGTAAGGGAGAGCAGAGCAAGTAGAGGGGAGTAGAGAACCGAGCAAGTAACTTGAAGTAAGGGGGAGCAGAGTAAGTAGAGGGGAGCAGAGTAAGTAGAGGGGAGCAGAGCTAGCAGGCAGAGAGGAGACTTACTTACCAGTTTGTAGAGGGACTGAGTGAGCGGAGCGGACACTACAGACAATGGCAGACTCCAGACACAATGAAACAAGTCATTGTAGTTTTAGTTTGTGTTGGTAATGGATTTACCAACTTTTATATAGATCATAGGCAGGTCAGGGCACACATTTAAGTTTAATGAAGAAGTTTTGGTGTGTAAATCATGCCCTGCAGTTTAGGAGTTAAAATACTTTGTTTTTGCATCTCTTGCCAAATTTCCCCTAGCCATGACATACATAGCCTTAATGAAAAAGAGGTTTCATTTTTACAGTATAGTTGTTTACTTAAAAGATTTTTAGCTCTTACTGGTGCATTGCTTGGAGGCAAAAAGACCAGGGGCTTTTATTATTAATTATTCAACAGCCCAGGTATTTCTGATTTGAAACTGTTCACGTCAATAAAAAAAATGGGTACTGTGCACAATGTATGTTGCATTAGAATGTCATAACATGACAATTTAAAATTTGTACCATGCAGTGTGCTATGACAATATAAAACACATCTCTTCATATTATTAATGTTATTAATTCATCCATGAAGAGATTAGTTTTATATTGTCATAGTAGACTGCATATAATGAATTTTACATTCCCATAGCAGTCTAACTGCAGCTTGCGCAGCAGCCATTTTCTTTGTTTGGATAAATGGGAAGGCTAGGCCTACAGTTGTGGGAGGTGCATGGTCACATATTTAAGCCCACTACTCACCTCCACCTGTCTCGTTCGTTCCGTAGCGTTGCTTGACTGACACTGGTTCCATTCGCCTCTCCTCGTTCCTTTCCTGGTCCTCGTGGTTTTCCTTGCCTTTCCGACGTCCAGTCGCTGCCTGGGTTCCATTTGGGCTCTGTTTTTTCCCTGCTCTCCTGTCGCCCCAAGCCGCTGCTGTACGTCCTGTCGACTCCACTGGACCGTAAGATACTTACCCTGCTGTCGCGGTCCAACAGCGTCATCATCGTTTGGGTCTTTCTCCGGCACTGTCTCGTTTTCTTTTCCCACGTGTTCGTTGGTTTTACCTCACAAACTCGCCGTTTGGGAGTTTTCTCCTTTCGCTTGTTTCCTGTCCTGCTCTATTTTCTATCCGTCCTGACGAACCACTTGCCGTTCGCATGGTTCGTTTTCTTCTTTTACTGACCCCTAGTGGTGATGATCGTTATTCACATTTAAAAAATAAAAATAAATAATAATTAAGAAATAAAATAAGTTATATATCTTTATATATAAAAAAAACAAAAAAAACTGATACTGCTTTAAAGTAGGGGGTTTTCTCATTTTATTTGCAATTACAAATGGAGTAATACAATCTAAAGGTATGTCACTGTGTTTTACTTTACCTTCTGAGGTTAGTGTGTCCCCCCTGTGGTTGTTCTCCTTGCTCATCTGGTTTTTGTAACTGCTTTCTGTCTCGCTTCTCTGGTTCTCTGCTTCACTCTTTCATGTTCAGTTTGGGTTTCCTTTTTACCCCTATGGCTTTGTCTACTCTGTGTTCTTTTTCAGGTTTTAGTACACTGCTTTGCTGGGCTGTGTTCTTGCCATCCTAATTCTCGTGCTACTCTACCTCCTGGAAGGTACGTCTTATTGTTCTGTGTTTTTCTTTTCTGTATCTGGGTCCACGCTCTGACCCATACAGGCCCCGGGCGGCCATACACCAATACACGTTCTATTTCCTATTTCCTTGCTCCCTCTGTATGGCCTGACCACCTGATCTCTGACATGGTTACTCGGCGCTCCAGATAATGTCTGCCTTACATTGCTGCCTCATACTTCCCCTACGTTGTTGTTACACGTTTTCCCCAGGTACGTCCTGTCTAGCACATCGCTACCCCACCTAGTCTAGACGTGGCTGGCTATCAGGGTCTTAGGTGTCCAATGGTGGTTATCTCCCCCTGGCTTTCTTAGTCTTAGGTTAGTGGTCCCGCGAGGCCAACACCCATCCTCACACTCGGAGATACTATGCCCTTCAGGCCAAATCATAGTTAGTCTCCTCGCACGGGGCATAGAGAGGGCCTCACCTGTCACTCCCATTCTATCTTATGTTTAACTGTCACCGAGAGGCCGACACCCTGCCACAACGTTCGGTGGCCACAAAATCCCCTCGCGCCAATGCATAGATAGAGCCTCTCAAGTCGCTTGGCATCTAGCAGGGCCTCACCTGTCACCAACTTAGTTTAATTGTTTCGCCCGCCTTGCGGCACTAGCTAGCTAGCCAGCTCACACTGGTCCTACACTTATTCTGGTCTTTTTCTTGTTCTGATTTCTCGCTTTCTTTCTTTTAGCATGGATCAAGTATCGGAAGGTGGCGAAAACTTGTTCCTGCCTGGCACTCCAGCTAGGTCTGGTACTCCTTCTCACAGGGGAGTTTCTGCCATGCCTGCCTCTTTCGGATCCTGGTCTATTCTTCGCCTCGCAGCGTTTTTTCGGAAACGTCAGCTCCCATTCCCTGCATACACTAGGATGGCCGAACTGTTCGGGCTGCTGCATTCCTCCTCTGCAGAGGCTGGAGAAAGTCCAAGTGGCGCTGACCCCTCTGATGTGCACTCCATGTGGTCTTCTCTTGTGGCATCCATGGGGCATATCAACCAGACTTTGGACAGACTGGAAACTGCCTCTCGGGCAGAGTCACCGGCCAGCCTTTCCCGCTCCAGTTCTGGCTGACCCTCCCTTAGTTGGTCAAGGTAATTTGTCATGTAGTTTTGGTACCCCTCTGGATGTCATCCCGGACCATATTCTGAAGGATGTCTTGGATGGCAAGGACGTGAACCTGGTTTTTGCATCTCTTTGTCTCTCAAGATATCGTTGTGAATGAGACTTATGCCTATGGGGTTTTGTCAGTCGTGTTCAAGGTCCGGGACCCCAGGCTTAACAGGAAGCTTCTAGTTTGTATTCCCTGATTCCGTCCGAGGAATTTTTTCCCTATCTATTCCACAATAGATAATGCCATTTCTGCCATCCTTAAAGCTGGGGTGGGCGCTTGCCTTAGTAACACTGGCATTGTCATTGCTTTTAGCTTTTGCTGATACACCCTACGCTCTGACACCTGCACGGTGTTACATGGATGGGCCTGTATTATTTTTCTCCCGGCTTACTTTCGGTCCCAAAAAGTAGCCTGAAACTGTTTGTCATGGGTGTCCAGCAGTCATCCATTACCTGGACGACATCGTTATGATTGAGGTGAACACGTTCCCCCCCCACATAGTCTGAAGGGGGCCACTCCCCTTTTTTCGAGTTGTTGGGTGTACAACAGACAAAACGGTAGTTCCGGACACCTTAATTACTTTCCTGGGTAGTTGTCTTGATACTGTTTCCATGCCGGCCAGTCTGCCCAGGAGAAAATGGTTGTCATACTCTCGTGCATTGATGTATATTCGCACCAGCTCTTGCTGCCGGAGGGAGTTACAATCTTTGTTAGGGTTATTGAATTTTGCTATGAGGATTATCCCACAGGGAGTCGCTGCCTGGGTTCCATTTGGGCTCTGTTTTTTCCCTGATCTCCTGTCGCCCCAAGCCGCTGCTGTACGTCCTGTCGACTCCACTGGACCGTAAGATACTTACCCTGCTGTCGCGGTCCAACAGCGATCTCCCTCACGATGCTAGCCGGATCACACTTGATGATCGTGCCACAGTGGATCTGCTCTCCTTGAATGGGGAGAGTATCCTCCTCCCCGTGATTTCGGAGGCATCACCACGATATGGTTGGATGCGGCAGCCACTACCGGCTTCTCTGCTATTTACGTTTCATAGTGGCTCTGGTGTGCTTGTCCAGTGGGGGTCCTGGGCATTGAGGGTTTTTTCCTCTACCTCTGCTCTTTTCTAACTTTACCCGATTGTAGCGGCTGCTGTGGTTTGGGGTCGGGTTGTCCGGTTCGCTGTTTTTCTGACAGCCGGGCCACATCATTAATAAAGGGCGTTCTTCCTCCCTCATTAGTATGAGGTTCCTCAGGATATTGACATGACTGGCGGCTAGTCATCATTCTTTCTGTCCTGTTTTCTTGTGCCAGGTGTCACGATATGTTGCTGCTGACAGGCTGTCTCTGTTTCAATTTCAGGCCTTACTCGCAGCTCTGCCTACAGCCTCCCCCTCTGCCACTGCCGCCCCTCCTTTTTTTTTTTTTCGGGAGCTGATCCTGGACTATTTGCCTTGTTGTTCCACAGCTGTCACCTTGCCTGACTTTCTCCTTCCGTTAACACGTGCATGGCTTATGACAGGGTTTTGTTTAAGAGGTTTTATTGGAATGTTTTTGTTTTTGCAGACCATAACATACAGGGCTATATTTTCTAATTAATGGGGTAATAGCTGCTTGATCCAAGGAGACATCTGACTGGCATTTTGGGGTCAAGAAGGAATTTTTCCTGGTTTGTTGCAAATTGGCAGTGCTACAGACTAGGATTTTTGGCTTCTTTTGGATCAATGACAGGGACATATATGAGGTTGGCTGAACTTGATGGACGCAGGTCTCTTTTTTTTTTTTAGCTATGTAGCTATGGTGTTACTGATTCTTTTATGTCGATTGTGGTAGGTTTTGCTTCTTTTTGCCACCTTAAACTCACACTATCATATAGTTCCATACAATTGTACCTCTCAGGGATGCAACACCACATGTGTTTATTTCCCAATAAATACAGCTTCATGTCCTCCTACCAGATCAAATCTGTATTTAAAGGCATTCAGCAAACTAGACACACCCTAACACATAGAAGGTTACCCATTGGCATCCAATTATTTCACTGTCTTTCAGACATTTTAGATGCTGGTCCTTCTGATTTTCGCACCAACCATGTAATTAAAACTGCCATTTACCTAGCTTTCTATGGTTTTTCTTAGACCCCATGAATTTACCACAACTACCATAACCAACCTACAATATTGCCTCAGGAGGTCTCACCTAGTTAAATTGGGAGACTATTATGTACTTACACTTCCTCACACTAAAACTACACAGGATGGTCAAGTCATTGACATACCTTATCACCCGACACATAACATGGTGCCCGGTTAAGATCCTAGATTCCTTTCTACTGACTTGTAATATCTATGCTTCCCAACCACTGTTAACTTTAAGTCAGTCCTTACCACAACTAAATTTATGACTTACATCAGATCATTGATCACAAGGCTAGGACTCAACCCTTCTGACTTTTCTGGCCACTCTTTCAGAATAGGGGTGGCTTCCACAGCGTCTAGCAAGAGCATACCTGTACATATAATTATATCACTAGGTCGTTGGAAGTCCTCTGCATACTCGGTTCATACCACAACCAGTACAAGAACTCAGACACGTTTTTCATACTATGTCCATCTAATTCATGCTCTTCCTTTTGTTGATTGTAATAAATTCTAGTCTGTATCTATTTTTGCCCTCTTTATTTATAGGCCTACTGCTACGTCGGTTTCGGCACACCTGAACCGACTTACACTCTTGCCTCAGCTTTTTATGCCCCTACCACAAATGGGAAGGCTTGTCCTGCAGTTGTGGGAGGGGCATGGTCACATATTTAAGCCCAGTACTCACCTCCACCTGTCTCGTTCGTTCCGTAGCATTGCTTGACCCCACCCTCCTCTCCCTTTTTATACTTTTCTTTATTCCTTACTGAGTGGGCCCTCTTTATTTACAGGCCTACTGCTACGTCAGTTCCAGCACACCTCAACTGACTTTTCCTCTTCTTACACCTTGCTACACCTTCATACTCTCCTTACACTCTTGCCTCAGCTTTTTATGCCCCTACCACAATGGGATAGTAGCCATTTTCCTTATTGATGTGAACAGTTCCAAACCAGAAATATCTGGGGTATTGAATAATGACAGGTTAAAACTGACAGGTTCAATGACCGTTTTTTATAATAATGACCATCATTAATTTTTAACTCTCCAAGTGATTCAGTCACATTAACATTGTCCCCCACCCACATAAATTGTGAGTGTGGACTGAATGGGTTGGGGTGAATAATGATAGTGTGACTGAATGACTTGGAGAGTTAAAAAATGGATGATGAGCATTATTAAAAAACAAAATAAAACAGTGGAGATGAGAGTTATGTTTTGAAAATGCCCATCGCCATCCATTTTTAAACACTTCAAGTCATTTAGTCAGTTTACTGTGTTCCCCCCATGCAGACCACACTACCCTAATTGAGGTGGGGAATGCAAATGGGACTGAGACATTTGGTCCTGTGTCATCTCTGTCCTCAGTGTGCCAGTGCTATCTATCTCCCAAAACAGCTTGCAGGTGTGGCAGTGCCGTATCTGTCCCCAAACAGCAGGCAGGTTATGCATGAGGAGCAAATATAAAGCCCTTTGTCCTTTTTATGTGTGTCCAGGATGTAAACAGTGTATTTTAAAATTCTGTTTAAAATGCAATTTCCTATTCAGAAATTATAATGGTGCCGTGTGCAGGTGCAAGAGCAAGTCCAATTTATGCAACAATGTGGGTGCTAAAGAAGGGAATGAAAACAAGAAATATATTTTTTCCAGTTTTTTTTATTTTATGTGAAAAAGGTTGCATATCATATTAAAAAGTTCATATAAGTGTAAAAAAAAAAAAAATATATATATATATATATATATATATATATATATATATATATATAGAGAGAGAGAGAGAGAGAGAGAGAGAGAGAGAGAGAGAGAGAGAGAGACACGTTTTATAATTGCCCTCCTACTTTTGTCACTGGCCCCCTGTGACGGTACCAACCATACTGTTCGTATGGTTTTTCCTGTTCGGCTGTTTACAGCATTCATGTGTTTCCTATTCGGGAGTTGGAGTATTTATGTGTTTGCAGTTCAGGAGATTGGTGATTGCAGCAGCTGCTCGTCTATCTGGAAGGGGAATATCGCCTAAATAGATTTTAACCCCTTGTGTGCTTAACGGTCCGTTACACCCAGTGGTGTATCCTGGTTTTGTGCTGCCCTAGGCATGACAAAACTCAGGCGCGTCCCCCCCCCCTGCCTTCTAAATACACACACACTTTCACTGACAGACACATATACACTAGCTAACAGACATACACATTCACTAACAGACACATAGTCACTAGCAGACACACACATTCACTAACAAACACGCATACACTCTCACTAACAGACACACGCATAGTAACACACTCCCTAACAGACACTCTCCCTGACATACACACACTCACTAACAGACACACAGACACACACACACACACACACACACTAACAGACACACACACATACTTTTTATTTAACCCCCCTAGCCTCCTTACCTTTGGGAATGCTGGGGGAGGGGGTTCTCCCTTTCCTTGGGGTCCAGTGGCTGCTGGGCGGTCGGTCGGGCGTCGCTGGGGAGGGAGCACTTTCCTCTGAGCTGTCTGCTCAGCTCCCTCGCATGCCACAGAGTGATACCGAGAGCAGGAATATGACATCATATTCCGGCTCCAGGTGACCGGCATCTCTCTGCGGCCGACCCGACCGACCGCCCAGCAGGTAATGGACCCCAGGGAAAGGAAGAACCCCCTTGCAGCATTCCCAAAGGTAAGGAGGCTAGGGGGGTTAAATAAAAAGTGTGTGTGTGTGTCTGTTAGTGTTTGTCTGTCTGTTAGTGTGTGTCTGTTAGTGTGGCTTTTCAGCTAGCCGCAAGGCTAACAAGACATTTGCCCTGGGAATTTGGGGGCGGCTTTTATTGCCGCACCTTGGAAAATGTCGCCCAAGGCAAATGCCTTGTTTGCCTCGCGGCTAATATGTCCTTGGTTACACCGCTCAAATACCCCCCCTTAAATATGAATGCTGGAGACGCCACTGCTGGCAGACAGTTTCTTGGGATGATGAGGAATGCAACTGTTCCTGCCCAACCTGCATCTGCTGATAACTGACATTATCCTCAACATCCACCCGCTCTGCTTAAGATTGGCAGTAATGAAGTTGGTGCCACTGCTGCTGCTATTCTGCCATTTTTAATATGCTTGCCATTGTAGTGATCTCACCCTGCTCTTTGTTACTGTTGAAAAACTGGTTGCTGCTTGGTGAATTTACTACGATTGAACTCTTATTGTGCTTGCTTACACTATACAGTCTTACAAGTTTTTGGTTTATTGTTCTTAATGTTAAGAAACACTGCACAGTGCTCACGCAGGAAACAATTGATTGAATTTACTCAGGAAAAAAAGGGTTTTCTTTCTCCAAACATTTAAAGGGACACTCCAAGCACCCAGACCACTTCTGCCCATTGGAGTGGTCTGGGTGCAAACTCCCACTACCCTTAACCCTACAACTGTAAATATTGCAGTAAATAAACTGCAATATTTACCTTGTAGGGTTAACTCCTCCTCTAGTGGCTGTATGTCTCCCGCGCCAGATGACGTCGGCGGGGGAGGAGCGTGGGACATCAGCGCTGGATACAGGTAAGTCACTGAGAATCCCTTTAAAATAATTTTTTTTTAAATTAAAAAAACTTTGACACTCGCACAGCACACAGTTAAAAAAAGGCTTCCTAAACTGATTTTGTATCTTCAATGATGGTGTGCCCTCAATTCTTCTAATGCCTCATTAACTTCAGCTGCACACTTCAAGTGTGAAGTTTCTTCACCCAGTACCATACACAATTTCTAAAGCATGATCAGCGGAGCAGAAGCACACTGCAAATCAAATAATTGTCTCTGGTAAGAAATGGAAATAAAACAGTTTTGAAAATTTCACTGCCCTACTTAGGGAAGAAGCTTGCAATTTCCAAATCCATCTCTTACAAGAAATAAAAAATAAATAACACAAATCACAATTAGTAAAATAATTCTTAATCACTGAATCAAAATCAGCATGAGGAGCACTGGCAGTTACAGCTAGGCAAGAGGACTTTTTTTTTCAATTAAAATAAGGGATCAGACTGTTGTTGCCCAACTTGCTCTATCAACTATTGGCACTATCCTTGCCACCCCTCCCCCACTCTGCCTATGATGTTAGTGGTAGTGCAGGAAATAGCACTGGTTGTGAGTCAAGACAACTGAGCAAAGTCAGATATAGCACCAGTAAACCTGCTAATGCTGCTAATCCTACTATCCTGAGGCTGCATGATATACTATGGGAGGAAGGCATTGGGGTACATGGGCGTCCGCAGGAATTTTTCCGGGGGGGGGGGCATAATTGTAATGACATCCATGATTGGCCCCTTTTTGACAGTGTCATGAAAGGGAAGGAGCATAGTCATTTTCACATAAAGCCAGGGTGAATAGCTTTTTTACAACTATGGTGTCAGGAATATATGTTTGTATTCCTGACACTATAGTGTTCCTTTAATTAAATTAAAGGAACATTCTGGTCACCATAACAACTTTAACTAAATGAAAATGCTATGATGCAAGGAGGCCCCTGGGCGCTCTCTTTCCTTTAAGGGGTGAAACCACTCTCAAATTGTTTGCCCCCAAAGGCTTCCTCCAGCTCCAGATCTCCAGGTTGCTCAGTGGTATTCAGCTTCTTAAACAGAGTGTCAGGAAGTGCAGATTGACGTCAGGCATGGGTGCCGCTGATTGGCTAGAGTGGTCAGCTCACGCTCTAAGCCAATCGCTAGTTCCCAATTCATAAAAATGTTTTACATTTTCATGAATGGGGAGCTACTGATTGGCTTAGAGTGGCAGCTGACCCTCTAGCCAATCAGCGGCACCCCTACCCAGCGGTCCTTTGTGTTTCCTGAAGTAAATTAAAGTGAACACATTAATACTGATATTTTGTTTTTACTTGGGGAGATGAGAAGGTCCAAAGTTTCCCTGCCAGGCCCAGGTACCATAGCCTTATGATGTGGTGTCCAGAATGAAGTGCTCCAATCTCATTTTCTTCTCCTTCATTTGACACAGTCTTCTTTTTCTTCGGAGGCTCCTTCTGCAGAGGTGGCTCTAGACTTTATGAGGCCTTAGGCGAAACTCAAACATGTGACCCCACTAACAAATACATGCACACTGTCACATATACACATTGATGCACAGTTTACCTGTGTATGTGCCTGAGAGTGTGTCTGACAGAGAGTATCCGTGTGTGTGTGTATGGGGTAGCTGCTTGAAGAGTGGGATGATGGTGAGAGGGAGAGGCGGATGATGGTGAGAGGGAGAGGCGGGTGATGGTGAGGGGGTGTAATGTTGAGGGAGGGGGTGATGGTGATGGAGGGGGGTGATGCTGAGGGAGAGAGATGGTGAGGGTGGTAATGCTGAGGGTGGTGATGCTGAGGGTTTGAGAGGGGGTGATAGTGAGAGGGGTGATGCAGAGGGTGGTGGGGGGTGATGAAGGGGTGATAGTGAGGGGCTTGATGCTGAGGGGGTTGATAGTGGTGGGTGATGCTGTGGGGGTAATGCTGAGGGGGTAATGCTGAGGGGTAATGCTGAGGGTGGTGAGGGGGGGTAATAGTGAGGGTTGATGCTGAGGATAGTGAGGGGGGTGATGCTGAGGGTGGTGGGGGGTGATGCTGAGGGTTGTGAGGGGGGTGATGCTGAGGGTGGTGAAGGTGGGGGGTGATGCTGAGGGTGTGAGAGGGGGGTGGTGAGGGGTGGTGGTGAGGGGTGATGCTGAGGGTGGTGATAGTGGGGGGTGATGCTGAGGGTGTGAGAGGGGGTGATGCTGAGGGGGGTGATGGGGGGGGGTGGTGAGGGGGTAATAGTGCCCCCCATCCCTCACCTGCGGTTTCAGTCATGAGCGATAGGCAGGGATAAGCTGTAGCTTCCTGCCTTTTAACATTCACAGCGCCACCTACTGCCGACACAGTGTATTCTAACACAAACCAAAAATAACAGCACAAGCTGAAAAATCCAGGGGCAAGTGCCCCCTCTTTCCCTCCCTGCAGACGCCCTTGATTGTGTAGTGCCTTTATTTATTTTTAGCATACATAAAAAGTTATCTGTTGACTTATTTTTATTTACATAGTTACATAGTTACATAGCTGAAAAGAGACTTGCGTCCATCAAGTTCAGCCTACCTCACATTTGTTTTTTGCTGTTGATCCAAAAGAAGGCAAAAAAAAAACAGTTTGAAGCACAATTTTGCAATAAACTAGGAAAAAAATTCCTTCTTGACCCCAGAATGGCAGTCAGATTTATCCTTGGATCAAGCAGTTATTACCCTACATTGAAAGATTATATCCTTGAATATTCTGTTCTTGCAAGTATGCATCTAGTAGCCGTTTGAACATCTGTATGGACTCTGATAAAACCACTTCCTCAGGCAGAGAATTCCACATCCTGATTGTTCTTACAGTAAAAAAACCTTTCCTTTGCCTTAGACGAAATCTTCTTTCTTCCAGTCTAAACTCATGGCCTCGTGTCCTATGTAAAGTCCGGTTTGTGAATAGATTTCCACACAATGGTTTGTATTGGCCCCGAATATATTTGTATAATGTTATCATATCCCTCTCAGGCGACGTTTTTCTAAACTAAATAGGTTTAAATTTGTTAACCTTTCTTCATAGCTGATATGTTCCATTCCTTTTATTAATTTTGTAGCCCGCCTCTGCACTTTTTCTAGTGCCATAATATCCTTCTTTAGAACAGGTGCCCAAAATTGCACAGCATATTCAATATGGGGTCTTACCAGTGATTTATAAAGAGGCAAAATTATATTCTTGTCCCGAGAATGAATGCCCTTTTTCATGCATGACAATACCTTACTGGCCTTGGCCACTGCTGATTGACATTGCACATTGTTGCATAGTTTGTTGTCTATAACAATTCCCAAGTCCTTTTCATGTGTTGTTATCCCTAATTCGCTTCCATTAAGGGTATACGTTGCTTGTGTATTCTTTACGCCGAAGTGCATAACTTTGCATTTTTCAACATTAAATTTCATCTGCCATTTGAGTGCCCAGTCCCCCAGTCTATCTAAATCCCTCTGCAGCAAAGTAATATCTTGCTCACATTGTATTGTTTTACAAAGTTTGGTGTCATCTGCAAACACTGAAACATGACTTTCAATGCGGTCTTCAAGATCATTTATAAACATGTTAAATAGAAGGGGTCCCAGAACAGACCCCTGAGGGACACCACTTGCCACCTCTGTCCAGCTTGAAAATTTACCATTAATGACAACTCTTTGTACTCTGTTTTTAAGCCAATGTTCTACCCAAGAACAAGCATTTTCATCTAGACCGATTTCCTTGAGTTTGAACACTAATCTATTTACTATTTATATCTGACCATAACTTTTTTGTTTTCTTCCATTGTTGCCAATAATTTTGAAGCTGATTTTAAGTCTCATTTTACAAGATTCATAGCTTGTTTCTGTTAATAAACACAATCCAGATTATTCAATAAAGCGTGAATTATTTGGAATCCAAATAAAATTTTAAATTAATGGCCAATGTAGCCGAACTGCTAATATATCTGACATGGAAAACGTTTCCTGTTCAACTATTTTGGTCTTAAATTTGAAATTCAGTTTGAATTCACTTTCAATTCCTCAGAATTCTCAGTTTAATGAATAACTCTAGATTCTGCATTGTTTAAAATTACTAAATTAAAGCAAACACTTTGCACTTGTGTTCTGTGAAAAAAATCCAAAACTTTATTTTGGTTCATGAATCAAATCATACAAGATACTAGCATAAACAAAAGAATCTCAAAGTATATAATCATCACTTTTGGGGAATTTTTAAAGTTAATATGTAAACTATAAATGTTTCAACATTTAGTGCACTTAAATAATAATTTGTAAAAAATGTCTTATTTTTATTTCAATGTAAATATTGTAATGGAAATAAGTAATTCCATATGTACATAATGCCAACTAAATAATTTCTGTAGTATATTAATAGTAGCTCCCATATATATCATACCAATTTCTTAAAACACTGACAACACACAGGGTTCAGAATGTACTACAGTAATTTGTACTAGCTGTATCAATACATTCACATTATTATTTTCTTGTTATTTAGGCTATATGCGGTAAGAAGGCTCCTGGTTTCAATCTGCAGAAGTTATGTTTCTTTGCTGGGAAAGTAAGAGAAATTCATGTTCGTAAGGTCACTATGCAGTTTAAAAACTGCTCTCTGTCAAAACATAATGTGAAGTGTTCTTGGTTTAGGTCGATTGCCAGAAAAGTGAATCTGGAACAATGTTAAGGCATAATTATAAAACAGAAAAGTACATTTAATTTAGTTTTGAAAGAAACAGGATGTTACCAGTGAATTGTAGAGAATACTGTATAAATATTTCTTGTTAAATGAGTTAATGTAGGAAATAAATTAAGAACTAAGAACTATATTCATCATATCTTATTATTTTCCTTGTAAAATGTTTTATTTTCTTATGATTATTGCAACTACCTAAAAACAATAGTTGTGAAAAACAAGGATGGAAGTTACAAAAATAAAACATATGAACCGTAAGGATCATAGAGATCTCAATGTGAGGGTGTAGAGATGGTTGCACAAACAAAATGGGGAAGAAATGGGGAAGAAACCCAGACAAAGAGATCATATGGGATTTTTATACTGGGCAAGTTATATAATGGAAGATTGAACAAGAAATAAGATTTAAAGGCGTTTTGTTTTAATATAATTACTAATGTACTATTAAATCATATTTGATACTAAGTTTTAAATATATAATGTTTTCATGTTTTTGCATGTTTATTTAAAGTAATATATGAATCATTATATAAGATTTTTTTTCTTTTTAAATAGACAGATAGTACTAAGTATGAATTACTGTATAGGTTATCAGGAAAATCTATATAGGTTATCATTAAATAATACATATGCATCATATATATACATATATACACAGACAAGTCCAAACTTTTGCACTCCAACAGTGAAAAAATAAATAAATACCTGGTGCCCAGTCACACATTCATAAATATCTACAAAAATACTGGCACTCCAAGGTTTTCATTCAGGTAGGTTCTTTATTTGATTAATTCCATCAAGTCAACTTTTCAGTCCCTCTAAGAACTTGTGATGTCCTGATGAAAGTTCCCTAAAGGGACTGAAACATTGACTTGATGGAATTTGTCAAATAAAGAACCTGCCTGAATGAAAACCTTGGAGTGCCAGTATTTTTGTAGATATATGTTAAGACGGAGCTTGTAGTTGTGGGAGGGGATAACTGGCCTATTTAAACCTAGATTTACCTCTAATCAGGAGTGCATTGACCCAGACCCCCCACCCACCTCACCCATTAGCAAATACTCACCCCAAATGCCCACCCCCCTTCCCTCTCTTTCCCATCATTTGAAATTCATTTAATCCACCTTTTCAAACCCTTCTCTGCTACCATTGACATTATCTATTGTCCCCCTGGTTCCCCTCTCCTCTTCCTTGACCACTTTGCTGCCTGGCTAACTTACTTCATCTCTTCTAATATTCCATCCCTAATTCTTGGAGACTTCAATATTCCCATTAACCCACCTTTGACCTCATCAGCCTCTAAATTACTTTCAATTATTTCCTCCCTGGGGCTATTGCAGTGGGCTAATTCTCCCACCCATGTAGCTGGCAATACCCTTAAGCTTATTTTCTCTTATGCATGTACAGTATCTAATATCTGCAACACTTCATTTCTTCTCTTTGATCACCACCTCTTATCGCTTGCTCTCGAGTACCACCTCACCCAAAAACCTCAGCCTAACCCCCTTCAACTCAGGAGGAACATTAATTCTATTGACCTCCAGCAGCTGTCAGGTGAAATTGATTCACAACTGCTATCCATCCCTTCCCTCTCCTGTTCCCGACTGGCCATCTCCACATATAACACTACCCTCACCTCTGCCTTGAATGCTGCAGCCCCGCTCCAAACATGCACCTTGAGGAGGACATGCCCCCAACACGCTATCTGCAGAGTTGCTTTCGTTGTGCTGAATGCTCCTGGAGGAGGTCCCGCACCCAGGCAGACTATCTTCATTATAGATTCATATTGTGTTCATACAGCACAGCCCTTGCCCTCACCAAGCAGTCATACTTTTCCTCTCTCATTAGTTCATACTCCTGCAATCCAAGGCCTTTACCTCTCTTCTACGCCCTGCTGTGGCCACCCCCCAAACTAACCTTACAGCCGAAAGCTTTGCATGCTACTTTACCAACAAGATTGAACAGCTAAGGAAAAAATTATCCCGACCCTGCCATTCTCTTTCTCAACCACACATAGATCCTGCCTCTCCTACCCTTCAGACTTTCTCCCCAGCTACTGAACAAGAGGTGGCTGCGCTTTCCTCTTTCCTCTTGCCCCACTACTTGCCCTCTTGATTCTGTCCCATCTCGCCTCATCAGATCTCTCTCCCCTTGTCTTGTGCCTTCCTTAACACACACCTCTCTCTCTTCTGGCATTGTCCCTGCTGACTTTAAACATGTCACTGTAGTACCTATCCTGAAAAAAACATCTCTTGACCCGTCCTCCCCTTCTAACTATCATCCCATATCCCTGCTCTCTTTTTCCTCAAAGCTTCTGGAAAGACTTGTCTTTACTCGTGTGTCTCGCTTCCTCAATTCATACTCTTTCCTTGACCCTCTTCAGTCTGGCTTCCGCCCTCTCCACTCACCTGAGACTGCTATTATCAAAATTACTAGTGACCTAATCACAGCTAAATCCAAAGGCCACTACTCCATATTAATTCTTCTTGACCTCTCTGCTGCCTTTGACACCGTTGATCATGCTCTCCTCCTTCAAACTCTTCAATTGCTCGGTCTCTGTGACTCTGTCCTCTCATGGTTTTCCTCTTATCTCTCCCAACGCTCATTCAGTGTCTCCTTTTCCAAGGATACCTCCTCCCCTCGTCCTGTCTCGGTTGGAGTTCCCAAGGCTCTGTCCTTGGTCCCCTTCTATTTTCTCTTTATTCTCCCTCTCTTGGCAAACTTATTGCCTCTTTTGAATTCTACTTCCACCTGTTTGCTGATGACACCATAGACCTCTCCCCTGCCATCTTGCAACGTGTCACTGCTTGCCTTTCTTCCATTTCTGACTGGATGTCCTCCCGCTTTCTGAAACTCAGTCTCTCTAAAACTGAACTCCTTGTCTTTCCTCCTCCTAATACTGATCCTCCTCTCTCGCTCTCCCTTCAAGTCAGTGGTATACACATAAGTCCATCCTTGCAAGTGCGCTATCTTGCGTCATACTTGACTCTGACCTCACCTTTGAGCCTCACACCCAGTTTGTTGCCAAATCCTGTCGATTCCAACTTAAAACCATAGCCCACATCCGCCCCTTTCTTACAAAAGATTCTACCAAGGAGCTTGTCAATGCTCTAGTAATTTTCCACATGGATTATTGTAACCCTCTCCTGATTGGTCTTCCCAAAAGCTGTATCACCCCACTACATTCTGTAATTAATGCCGCCACCAGACTAATTTTCCTCTCACAGTCCTCACCTCACCTCTGTGTTAGTCCTTATATTGGCTTCCTGTATCCTATAGGAGTCAATTTAAAGTGCTAACCCATACATATAAAGCACTGAACAATTCTAGCCCCTCTTATATCTCTGCACAGATCGATAGGTATGCCCCTCCTCGTTCCCTCCACTCTGCCCGTGACCACCTCCTGTCCACTGCTCGCACCCGTACAGCCAACTCGTGCTTGCAGGACTTCTCGTGGGTGGCTCCCTTCCTATGGAAAGCCTGCCTACCCCCATCAGACTCTCCCCTAGTCTTCAATCCTTTAAGAAGTGCCTTAAAACCCATCTCTTTAGGAAAGCTTATGACCCCACAGAGTAACCTCTACCTTACACACCTGTCTCTTGCTCTCTCCTATAGGGCAACCCTTTACTCTCTCCTCCAGCTCTGCTTCACTCCCACATTATTTGATTGATATCTCCTGTCCTAATGTGTTTTATATCCCACTTCCTATAGACTGTAAGCTCATTTGAGCAGGGTCCTCTACAACCTATTGTTCCTGTAAGTTTTCTTGTAATTGTCCTATTTATAGTTAAATCCCCCCCTCATAATATTGTAAAGCGCTACAGAATCTGTCACTATATAAATGTCAATAATAATAATAATGATGATAATATATATATATATATATATATATATATAATGAGAGCACTCGCTGGATTTAGTGAAAAAGTCAAATATCGTCTGGTTTTCTGGTCAAAGCGTTTATTTAATTTATGTAAATTTGAATACATAAATTAGAATTTTTCCACCAAATCCAATGAGTGCTCTAATTTTTTCAATGTACATATTATCAGCGCCAAGCAGCACTATGTTTTTATTTAAGTAGATCTTATTTGTGTTATTTAGGCAGTGTCAGATTTTCTAGTTTTTGTTATATATATATATATATATATATATATATATATTTGTGGTCAGGGACTATAAGTCGAGTTGTAGTAGTAGTAGTAGTAGTAGTAGTGGCATAAGTCGGTTGTGGTGTGCGGGAACTGACGTTTGGGTAGGCCTGTAAAAAGAGGGCCAACCAAATTGAATGGTTTGATAAAGGAAGCGGCGGGTGGGCTAAACCAGACAGCAACAGCACAGAGGAAGGGGAAGCCTGTATATTTATAGGTAAACTAACCCCTCCCGCAATTCCAGGATTCACAGGCTCAGCCTTCTATTTGTGGTTGGAGACAATAAGCCGAGTTATAGTAGTAGTGGCATAAGTCGGTTGTGGTGTGCAGGAACCAACGTTTGTGTAGGCCTGTAAAAAGAGGGCAAAAGTTTAATAGTTTACAACTTATTACGTGTTGACATTACATAACCAATACTTAAATATTTATCAACATTACAACCATACCTAAAAGAGAAACAGTTTGTTAGTGGGAGATACTGTATAACACCAAGGTACTGGCTGACCCTTATAAAGCCAAGTGGTGAAACGATTAAGCTAAATTGGTGACTTAGGAACCTAATTAGTTGCCAAGTGAAAGGCTCTACCTAACTAGTTGCCAAGTGAGAGGCTCTACCTATGATTTGGCCCATGGGGTAGGTTTGCCACTGGGCGTTGTGGCCGGGTGTTGGCCTCTCAGTGAGAGCTAAAGAGATATATGATAAGTTGGCCATGACTGATGAGGCCCTAACTGCTTTACCAAGAGGGCAGAGAAGAGAGGCAGTAACTATGATTTGGCCGAGGGGCGATACCCCTTTGCTGAGTTGACCTCATGGGTCAGCGATGTAATGACACAAGAGGCTGAAAACTACCCATGGCCACCTATTGTACCCTAACAGCAAGACCAAGATACTTATAGCATTCTGTAGAGCAAGTGGTTGTTGTATATAGGGAGGTATTTCGTAAAAGCAAATCACTTGTGTGATGATAGAAAATGTGAAATACGAAATAACTCACGAGTGACATGATTAAATAGACGTATACCTGGATGAGAAATGAAAGTTGATAGTAATAAGTGAATATGTAATAAAGGCAAATAAATACGTGTACAGTGATTAAATTAAACAAAACCTGAGAGTTGCCCCAGAGAACTTGTGTTCACAATTACTAATATTGAACAATTTTTTTATCAACAGTGTGTGCCAGAAAAGTAGATAAAATAAGTACTATGAGCTCAGAACACCAAATTACTCTAGGTACAACAGTTGTCAACCTAACTGAAAGAAATTGAACAGCATAATAAAGACACAGTTGACCATATCTGACAATCGGCCCCAGATATACAACAACCGGTAAGAAGTAGACATGGAGAGACTTTACGTAACGATATGCATGTAACTCGATATGACATGAAGCCTAGCAAGAATAGAATCACTGACTGAATTACGTATGCAAAAGAACAGCCTGAGAATTTAAACAATCACATAAAAATCACCTGCCCCTGATGAGCCTCTAATCCAGGCGAAACGCGCGTCGGGTTGACACCTACCTGATCTTTCTTTTTATCAAATTTCCGTTCCTGAGGCATTCATTTTTTCTTCTTTGCCCCTTTTCCTGTTATCACACTCGCGGCTGGCACTAGTAAACTGCCCGTCTCGGAATTTTTTAGTCTAGACGGCTGTTAGCCGCCTCAAGTATATAAGAGTATGTGGGTACCGATCAGGGTATCCACCCAGGATTAGGAGACTTGCAGAATTGTGGAGTTGATATTTACCTGTCTCCCCCAGATAAAATCCTTGTCCCCGAGGCATCTCTCTTTTCGGTTGTCTTACCGGTTATTACCGATCATTATATTCTCTGCCGGCACTATTAAATGATTTGTCCGGAATGTGTAGAATTTAGATGGCTGACAATCACCTCAGTTGAACGTTCACTTATCGATCAGGGTATCCATTTAATAGTAGTAAATATGTAGGACCGTTATTACGATAATATTGTACATACAGTTACTCTATCTAATCTATTTTACCCTTTACTATACCAGGTGCCCATGAAGGCACCTTTCTACCTATTTTCTCTTCTGTCTATAGCTCTATTAACGTTATTGCTATTCTTCACACATATAGGGCTTTATATTGAAATGACTAGCCTTTGGCACTGTATGACATTTGAAGAACAAATAGTTTATTTTGGGTATATTTTTATGCACTATTAACCCACTTTGTCCGTATTTAATATCTCAGTTTAGATAACAGCCTAGTGATATATACACACATACCAAATTTACAGATAACTCTTTGGTGACTCCTATGGGTTTATTCTGTGGAGGTTCACCTTATGATATGACTGTAGCATCTGATTACTAGCATTCTCTTTGCTGCATAGATTGCATTATCATATGTTCTGAGTATATTAATATTTATTGAAATGAGCTTGCAGTTAAATTAGAATAATAATCTTCTCCATTATTAATCTCTTTTTTACATGCCCTGTCAGCTCTTATTTATACTCTGAGGACTGACAATAGGAGATAGTGAATTGTTAGCATCTTTTCTGATATACTATTCTTATAATCTTAATATCTGGCGGACTATAGTGGTCAATAATCCTAATTGATGATTTTGAGTATGCTGTATGTCTTCTTATTTTATGCACTGTTGATATACCGTTGCTAAATATTGTCTGAGTCTCATGTAACAAATTTACGGTTACATTACACAGTCTCAGACGCTTTTCTTGATACATTGTTGCATCGGCTATCACTGTGCAAAGAATTTACCTTTTTTGGTAATTCTTATCTGTATATGTAGGTTTCTTTTTCTTTTTTCTTTTCCCTTCCATTTTATTGATTTGTCAAATAAAGTACACAATTTTAACTGCTTTTTGTTATATTCATTGATTTGTTCTCCGTTTTCTTTTCAAATAAAATAAGTACTATGAGCTAAGAACACCAAATTACTCTAGTGACAACAGTTGTCAACCTAACTGAAGGAAATTGAACAGCATAATAAAGACACAGTTGACCATATCTGACAATTGGCCCCAGATATACAACAACCGGGAAGAAGTAGACATGGAGAGACTTTACGTAAGCATATGCATGTAACTCGATATGACATGAAGCCTAGCAAAAATAGAATCACTGACTGAATTACATATGCAAAAGAACAGCCTGAGAATTTAAACAATCACATAAAAATCACCTGCCTATAGTACTAGCATGAAGCGAATGAAGTAAGAGCCTGAAATAGGAGGTGAGGATAATACTAATGCAGTTAATTTAGTGACAGATCGAAGAGACCAGGATATGTTAACTGCTACGTGAGAGGCCCAAGGTTCTTGGGAGTGTTCTGAGAGGGCTGTATAGGAAGAATACGTATGTGGGCCTACTGAGGCCATGTGTAATATTGACATGTAGAATGGAAGATTTGTATTTTTTATTATAAACCTATTTAAGTGCCCTATTGTTGTGCAGTAACAGTCATAGTGGTTGCCCAGAAGGCCGTATGTAACGTATGGAGTGAAGGGTTAGTGATGTCTGTGTGTAGAGGTACCGTAGCGAAAGACAGAGGTTGTCCAAAGTAAGTCATGAGCTGCAGGAAGGAGAAATAATGCTGAAAAGGGGTAACGGATGTATGGAGTGAACAATTTAGGTATGTTTAGAATGCCATTAGTGATGTCCTGGTGTAGACCTGTGCAAATGTAGAGATCGGAAGAGTAGTCAGACTAAAGGGTGGCAACATGGAATGTGGTGGAGGGCCATCTATAAGACCGATGCCCAATGATGACGAGTATGTAACCGACACTAAACATATTTTATAGTGTCATGAAAGAAATGACTAAACACCTATTACTTAAAAATGTTGTGCAAGATCGAAGCAGCCCAATGTGAGAAGTAAGGATAAAATGTATAGGAAAAGTGAAGCTGGAGAATAGGTCCTGAGAGGCACGATACAGAAATAGAGCTGTATAAGGGTAATAGATATATGGAATGAAGAAATGAAGGATACTTGTATCATGGTATAGGAGTTGTGTAATACCTGTGTAAGGTCAGGTCTATAGGAATGGTAGGAAGTTAGGCTAGAAAGGTAATAACAAAGTAATTAGTGTAGGCCATCTAAGTTCAAAGCCAATGGACACTCTTTGGTGTCTTAGAATAAGGAATTAATTTACTAGTGAGTGTCGCCGGCCCAGATAGGGCCATATAGGCTGGTTGATTTAGGCCCAGCAAGACTAAGTGATGTAATGAAATGTTGTTAGAAGGATTAGCGTGTATATATATATATATATATATATATATATATACCCCAGCCAGCCATGAAGGGTGGGTATGTCACAATGCCACCCACAGAGGGCCAAATGATGGGAATGTAATGAAGGCCTAGTAAGGCCACATGTGAAGGCTTAGGACCTGAAACAAGACCAGTATAATCATATTTACTTGTAACTTTAGCTATGTGCATAGTTTCAATCTGAGACCTATGAAGGAGATAATGAAACCACCCAAATAGATGCAGGTGGACCGAAGTGCTTAATATGAGGTAAAGATAATGTAGGTGATGATGGAATTACATTTACTCAAGGAGAATGCCTAATGAGGGCCTGGAGGTGCCTTCTTAATAACATGTAGCTTTACAGGGTAGTATGCAACCCCCGTAAGACAGATGTAATAGAAAATACTCAACAGAGATGACGGAATAAGACAAGGTTGGTTGCCCACTGCCAGGCACATGATAATTCTTAGTGAGGTCAACGTGTAGGAAACATATTAGATATATATAAACCGACAGGGGTGGGGAGGCCCAATTGGGTCTAGCGTTACAGGGTGACTGCATGCTCTGTGTTGGGATTAATGCAGGTAACAGGTAGGATATGAAACAGAAAAAGGTTGTGTAGCTGTGCAACATTTGTATAGGACTGAGACATGTTGTTGATGAGACAAGAGAGTAACTAATAAATATCAAGTGTATGAAATGTTGAGCAGAATAGAGACCGTATGTAAACTCTTATACATTTTGTTTTATACATACCCACTGATCCAAATAATCGTGGTGTCTGCAGACCGACTCATAATGGGAACTGAAGCCCATTCCTCTAGAATGCAACAGTGGGCAAAAAGCTTTTGTAGCTTTGATGGCCATATACAATACATAAGAGTTTAAAGAGATAAAGGACAAACGGTTACTTACATACTTATGGAACTCTTAGGAGGATGATAAATAGTTATAATTAGCCTGGAAGAATAAGGTTGAAGGCAACGGCACATGCTAGAATAATATTAGCATAAGCTATAACTTTATTGCTTCATGAACATGACTGCATGAGATAAACTGAACGCATGTGGATCGTATGATGACAGTAAAAGTAATTGGGATACCTGGGCCAGTTGAAATGCAGTCGAACACAATTGAAACAAGTTAGTGTAACAGAGAAAACATGCTGTCTGCAGATAGCAGAGATGTGAATGGTTTCTAAAATGCTGATGAGGAGTGGTAGAACGTGAAGCGAACTTATGCAAGTTCGTAAAGTTTGATGTGCATTAGCAGCTGAATGTGGGCCGGATATGGCCATTCAATTTTAAAAACATTCAGTTTTCAAATGACTGCACCATGTGTTAGAGGCATTATAGGGCTGCAAAATTTGCTGGAGCTATATAAATAAAATAATATTAAACAAACTGCAAATTAGCATATGAACAGTAGAACCAGCGTACGTGCATACAGTAGTTAACAGACATAATTATAGAATATATGTGGAGGTGACGCGCTATATTAAATATGGATACAATAATGGAGAACATTCAGTGCCGTGAAGATAGGTAATAATACCTTAGATATTTTCTTTATCAAAATCGCTATGATCAGTATGACGCCTTAAAAACAAAAAAGAGACAGAGACCAAAACATAGTGTGGACTGTAATAAAAATATAAGTGGAAAGATAAAAGCAAATTTCCCACACACATTTATGAGAGTTAAATGTAAATAGCTCATTTCAAGTGCTTTGAGGGTCCGTAAAGGCGACCCTTTCCCTTCTTTTATACGTTTCTCTCTTGTTTTCTGTAGTGGATAGGAAAAGAGCAAATCTGTTGCAAATAACGTAGATCTTAGTGCCTGATGATAAGTAAGGTAAATTGGGTACTTCCAAACCCAGAGCCATCCAAATCGGCTCTGATCCAATCGCATATGTGGTTAAGGACCACACTCCTTCTTTCAAAATAGCAGGGAAATGCCAATAGTGGGTAAAAATATATAAACTTTATTGTACTATTACCAGTAAAAATATAAAAATATCTAAATATACAAAACAACACTATATAGGCATAAAAAGTCCAAATAATCCAAAGTCTTATTCCTCACAGTGTTTCCAGGACGCGTTTCGCCGTTCAGGCTTCCTCAGCTGGATTTGAAAAGTCTTTGTGTGCTTCCTTGGATCCATCCCTGCTATTTGTACCCCTCTAAGGGGTAGATGATTGATTACCAGCTTGCATTTTCGCGGGCGATCACCATGGTGACCGTGACGCCCTGCGTTTCAAGCCTCACTCTTGTTAACATCCGTCTTCCCATATTGATTCGTCACTTCTGGTTTCGTATTTTCATGCCGTTTTGTCACTTTCGCTTTCATATGCGTTCCAGCTTGCGATTCAAATGATGTTTCCAGACCGACATAGCATGGTAGGGGCAAAGAAAATTATTTTTATATCAATGTTTGAGCATAATACTCAAGTCATTTTTCGTTTATGTATGTCATTACTGATTCCCCAAATTGGTTTAATTCATCTCATTTATATTGACATATAAATCCTTATTTTCTTTACGTATACATTATTAAAGGAATTGTGCTCATTCTTTTTAAGTAATGTAGTAGAAGTCATATATATCTATTGTTATTCTCTTTAAGACATTTTATAGAAGAGAGAGGATACATTTTTTGTACCTTAAATAAAGTGCATTTATTTCTTACTGACTCATATCTTTTTATGAGGGCATTTAGGGATACCTAGGTAGAAACATAATGCAAATATAATAAAATATACATATATAGTAAAAATAAATATATAAAATCAAACTATATAGAAAGAAAGAGTATACAATATTTATACTAAAAACCTTTATTTTAAAAAATGACACATCTCAAAATCAGCGGTAAGACCACGAGGGATCAATGTGTTTAATTTAAAAATCCTTTCCATTTCTAGTTTGCTCATTTTGGCATCAAAACCGCCTCCTCTCCAATCCCTGTCTACTTTTTGTACACCTAGAAATGTTGTACCTTTTGTTTCACAATTATGGAAAATTTTATAGTGGAGAGAGACGCTGTGTTTTTCGAAACCCTTTGTAATATTTCGACCATGCTCTTCTATTCTAATGTGTAAGGCTCTGCTGGTTTTGCCTACATAATGTAAGCCGCAAGTGCATACTATTAAATAAATAAGATCTTTTGAGTGACAGGTTAAGAAATCTTTGATATGGTACTCTGTTCCATCTTTATTTGTAAAATGTTTTAGATGTCTTTTTTTTATTTTGAGTTCTTTTACAGGACAAACATTGGCCACAGCCAAAAAATCCCTTTTCTGCATTTAAAAATGATTTCTTTTCTTTTATAAAGCTTGACGTTAAGGTTGTCCGGAGGTTATTTACTCCTCTATGTACAAATCGTGGTTTCTCTGGGAGGAAGGTTTGAGCAATGGGGTCTAGGATAGGCCAGAACTTTTATGAGTTTGAGGTTGTTTTAGTAAGAAGATTTTTAGATATTTAGAAGATATTCCCCCTTAAAGAGGATACAGATTTTTTTACAATTGTGTACAGAGAATGTATATACAGGTTTGTATTTCTATCTCCTCAACCACATGTATAGGCCCAAGTTTGAGCCTGACATAAATTTAGACAGTCAGTTGCAACACCTAGCCACCTAATTACTAAACAATGTATGCCCAATTAGTGCTGGAATACCAAGAGGGTAGACAAAGAAAACATTCAAATGTAGGCTGACTAACCAAAATGCATGTATCTATGTATATGATATATTTTAAGAGTTTTTTTTTTTGACATTTAGAAAACATTCCCCTTTAGTTGTATTGTGTACAGAGAATGCATGCCTGAATACCAAGATGGCAGCCATAAAGAAAACATTAAAAATCAGGGTGATGGGTTGCACCGGGATGACATAAGCACGCTCCTGCATGCATTCCAGGGGCGGAGTTAAGGAAGCCCGCTAGGGTGAAGCTGGGCTCGCAGCGGCGGAATTGCGATTCCAGGGCTGTCATACTGACTACGCGGCTGAAGCGATGAACGAAGGTCTACGTACTCACGATAAATTGAATTGGTGAATGAAGTAGTGTACCAGGTATACAGCTGAAAGGAGCAGAATTGAAGGAGTCAAGTGCCTATAATATATCCTTGATACTAACATGCTTAGCAACACTGTCTAAATTTCTAGTAAAAGGAATATCACGATAAGGGTCCTGGTCCTGGGGAAAATTATTTATTTAAGCATTTGGCTGCTGCAACATAAGATTGGAAGCTGACATTTATGTTTAATTTATCATTTTTGAGGAGTGGGGAAAAAAAGTAAAGGAGACAAAAGTTAAAGGGAAGCAGGAGGAAAGGGGGGAAGGAAGAAAAAAAAATAGAAAAATCCCTATAACTTTGGAGCTATGGCAACTAAAGCTCAAGAAAAATCAGTTATAAAAAAGGACAAGAAGAAAGATCCCAAGGGGTAAAAGGGTGCAGCTATTTTTGTTTCACCTGTAAATAAAGTTTCAAAAGAAAGAAAAACAGAAGATTCAGTTCTATCATTAATTGGAATTGACAATTCTTTAAGTAGTGCTAATTATCTCAATGATATACCTATTACAGCAGAATTTCTAAGAAACTGCCTACAAGAACAATTAGAGGCTATAACTAACCAAATTAATAAAAACATGGAAGCTATAAAGCAGCAGATTGGAGGCTTGACAAACAGTATCAAGGTGGTGGAGGGAAGAGTGGAGAACTTGGATTTCCAGGAAAAATTGCTAAAATAATTCAATTTCATTGAATAATCAACTTAAAAATCTGGAATTGAAGATGGGAGATATGGAGGACAGAACAAGAAGAAATAACTTGCGATTAAGAAATGTTCCAGAGTCAGTAACGCAAGATAAAATTATGGAAATGTTGAATAAACTCTGGTCCATATGGGAATTTTATTTAACTAAATATAATGCCAATATAGAAAGATGCCACCGAGTCGTCAGACCAAATTCAATACCGGAAAACTTATCAAGAGATATTATTGTCAATTTCCAATCATATCAATTTAAGGATACTATCCTCGTTTGAGCAAATCAAAACCTCATAAAGATGAAGAATTAAAAAATATAGTGGTATTACAGGATTTATCTTTTTTTACTCTAACTCAGAGGAAAAGATTATCGGTTATGATGAGTATAGAGAAGAAAACATAAAGTACTCTTGGGGTTACCCAACCGCCATAAGGATTCTGCTAGATGGACAATTGACTGTGTTAATATCAGTTGAAGAAGCTAATTTATGGATGAAGGAAAAAAAATAGATCAATGATTCACTAAGTGGGGATGTAGAGGTGATGTGTGGAAGAGGAAAGGTTTTTATTTTTTTTCTTCTGTGAACATCTCTGAAGGCCATTGCATGAAAGGTTATTGTATCCAAAGAAATAGGAAATCTATGTGGCCATGAATTGAGCAAGTTAAAAAGGACTGCATATGAAACAAAAGGGCTCTATTTTTCTAAATATTTTATGCTCCAGGTTAGATTTAAAAGGGTTGATAGTAACAAATGTGAGTTATAGCAGTTATAAAGAAGATAGGAGAATAAATGGACACTTGGAAAAGGAAGAAGGGAAGGGAAGAAAAAAAGGAGAAATCATTTTTTTTTTCTTTCCTCTCTCTCTCCCTGAGAAGAGGATAACCGCACATAACTGTTTATAGTGACTCATAATATGCATTTATGTATACACTGTAATGGGTTCTTGTGTTTAACATATGGGGACCCAATATTTGTATAATGGAGGGGGTAGGGATGACATCTAATGAAGATTGTTTTAATAGAATTTAATAGGTGGTCGTGTGAGTAAAAATGATATAAGGTTGGGCTCATACAAAGCCTTCCACAAAACCTGAGACCTATGGGACTAGAACAACCCAGGAGCCTACCTCACTGCATCAAACCGCCGATGAACCCCAACCCACAGAACCACCAGAAAGAATACCTGTAGAAATAACCACCTACAAACCCCTAAAGCAAACACCAAATAACAAGACATAGCTAAATCCCATCAACTGGGGCACCAGAAAGCACAGACAAGGCAAGACAAAAGCCCACAGGTCAGACACGAAAACACACAAACCCGCACCGACACAAATCAATAAACCAAGACCTGAGGCCACAGCAGCCAAGCTTCCCGCTTACCCCTCACCGCCTTTCTCCCCCTTGCCTTTTATCTCTAGGATTTCTGTCCCTTACTCCTCTCTCCACCCTCTCTACCATTCCCCTCGCCCACTCTGTCACCTACCTCCCGGTCACTCCTCCTACTCCCCTACAAGCCATGCCAAATGCCCTCTCCCTCCCTTGCAGGGTCTACGAAGGCGGGCGTGCCATCACTCTTACAAGAGCTTACGGAATCCAAAGGAGTATAGTGATTATAGCAATCCCTTGTAGTGATATAGCAATTCCCCCCAATAAGAGACAGAACTCAGTATTGAGGGTGAAGAAGAACTCAATGGAAGCACACTCCTGTTATACAGATTTTCCAACAAGGGTGACGCTCAGGTGGACCTTGTTGGGCACAGGGACACAAAGTGTACAAGCCAATAAAAACAATGTGACAATGAATGACACTCCCAAATACAGTACACAATCCCTCCCATCTGCCTGTGATATAATTAAGGCAGATAATGCATTAACTTAATTATCCCCAGGGAGAAAAAAAACACACATTTTTATAAAGTACCATAAGTACCCCAAAACACAACATATCCTGATAGCCCTGATCTGGGTGAACAACATATCCAAAAATCACCCAGATCAGAGCAGGGGTTCAGGAATTTCCTGGAAGTCATAGTTTTGACCGACCGTGCACATGTTCCAATGCCCAAACAATTCCTGGGAAATCAGTGCTAACAGTCGGTCAAGTTTGGTAGTTTTTTACAGGTTTCCCTGCAGGGCCCATAGTTTGTGGACAGGCTCCTCCGGGAATTTGTCACATAAAGAATTTATGAAAAAATAAATAATAATATAAGGTTGAATGAAATAATAATTGCTAGAAATAACTATCTCAATCACATGTTACCATAGGAAAAAAAAAAGATTTCACTAAATTGTTAATATAGAGAACAACACGGATGAGAATTTTTCACTAAATTATTAACTGTGATTCATAATAGTCACTTAAAGCGGCACTGTCATGCCAAACTTACCTTTCCTCAATCTCTTCCTCTTCTCCCCCTCTCTCAGGATCTGTTCTTCTTTTCTTCCTGTCTTCTTTAGTTTTCTTTAAAATCATAAGACAAAGTAGGGACTCTTTGCCTTATGGAGGATTCCTCCGCTTGACCAGCTCTGACCAGCGGAGGAGCAAAGTGTGCTTCATTTCCGCTGGTCAGAGCAATTTTCCCATGATCCTTACCTTTCCTCTGTGTTCCCGCGATGCTTCCTGTCACTTTACACGAAACTGCCGAATTGCGTTCTAACTGAATGAGAACAGTATGTTCGTTTGTTTTAGAACGCAATTCGGCATTTTATTCGGATCGCAATTTCATTCGAATGAATGAAACTCCGATCCTATTCTTGCTGTGGCTGCATCTTGCAGCCGCTTAGTAAATAACTCCCTAATTCCCACGGTATCAGGGAGATATCTATTAAAAGGCTGAAAGACCTAAATTGGTCTTTCAGCCACATTTACTAATACCAAGTAAAAATTACTTAGTATTAGTAAATAATATGCCCCTACTCACTATACTATAGTAGGCATGTGGCCTGTGGCTGCTCACTGTAAAAAAAAAAACTATTGGCCCCTACCCCTAAACAACGGGTGGGGGCCCTAAAGTAAAATAGGGGGGAGACCTAATGTCCCTCCCCGGCCCCCACCCCTGTGCAGTGGGTGGGGGTCATAATGATAATGGGGGGGCCTACTGCCCCCCCGGCCCCCACCCCAGGGCGGCGGGTGGGGGCCATAAAGATAATGAGGGGGGCTTAGGGGCTTTTGGGGGTGACTAGGGTGTCCACCCACCCTCTGGCCCCCACCCTTGGGCGGCGGGTGGGAGCCATAAAGATAATGGGGGGGGGACCTACTGTCCACCCCCCCTCCGGCCCCCACCCCTGGGCGGCGGGTGGGGACCATAAAGATAATGGGGGGGGGGCCTACTGTCCTCCCCCCTGGCCTCCACCCCTGGGCGGCAGGTGGGGGCCCTAAGTCAATTTCCCCCCTCCCCACTAAGGTGACTAGGGGTCCCCAAGCCACTCATCACCCACCCACCCAAATAAAATGTCCCTACCTACCCCCTCACCCTAAAAAATAGTGGGGGGGAATAAAATAACTAACCTGTAAAATAAAATTAAACTTACCATTCAACGTCTCCTTTTTTCTCAAATCTTCATTTTTCAGCCCCAAAAAAGGCCAAATAAAAAACCAACATAATCGTCGAATTGAAAACATCCCGAGCGCAAAAAAAAACCTGACGAAAAAGAAAAAACCAGAGCGCAAAAAAAGAATCCACTGTAATAATAATCCCGGGGGGGGGGACAGTAGGTCCTCCCCCCCCCTCATTATCTTCATGGCCCCCAGGTGTGGGGGCCGGGGGGGGCAGTAGGTCCCCCCTCATTTTCATTATGGCCCCCGCCCAGGGGTGGGGGCCTGGGGAGGCAGTAGGGGGGGTGGACAGTAGGTCCCCCCCCTCATTATTTTCATGGCCCCCACCTGCCGCCCAGGGGTGGGGGCCGGGGGGGGCAGTAGGTCCCCCCTCATTTTCATTATGGCCCCCGCCCAGGGGTGGGGGCCTGGGGAGGCAGTAGGTCCCCCCCTCATTATCATTATGGCCCCCACCCGCCACGTAGGGGTGGGGGCCGGGGGGGACATTAGGTCTCCCCCTTTATTTTACTTTAGGGCCCCCACCCGTCATTTAGCACTGCTCCGTGCCACTTCTATAGTTACATATTACAAGGAGGGAGCTGAGTGCCAGTAGCTCCCTCCTTGTAATAAACTGCACGAACACTGATACATAGTGTTTGTTTGTTCGGCTGATCTTTCTATTCACTCATTCGTCTGTCTGATGAATGAATGAATAGATGAAATTCCCGTTCGCATGTCCAGGTGTTTCACTGGGCATGTGCGGGAATCTCACAGTCTATCTAGTGTGGGCTGATGACGTATCCCACAGGGACTTCATCTACCCACACAAAGATGGCGGCGCCCTGAATAAAGATCGGGGCAGAAAACAAGGAATAAAAAATAGGTAATGTGGGGGGCTTAGGGGCATTTGGGGGTGACTAGGGTGTCAGTTAGATGTAGTGGAGGCCGGGGGGGGGGTTAAAAAAAAACCAGGATTCGGCATGACAGTGTCACTTTAAGAATGTAATGTAATGGTTCTTGGTAAATACAGTTATAACTGAGAAAAAAATTAATTATAAGGGTGTAGCAATGGGGATTAATACTAAATGCACTTATAGATTTAAGGTTTAATAATTAAACTGAAGGTAAATAAAAGGGAAATTGAAATAAGTAAATATAATACACAATTAAAATGGGTCAAAAGCTTGTTAGATTAGGTGTAATAACACAAAGTAATATAGAAACATAGAAACATAGAATGTGACGGCAGATAAGAACCATTCGGCCCATGTAGTCTGCCCAATTTTCTAAATACTTTCATTAGTCCCTAGTCTTATCTTATAGTTAGGATAGCCTTATGCCTATCCCACGCATGCTTAAACTCCTTTACTGTGTTAACCTCTACCACTTCAGCTGGAAGACTATTCCATGCATCCACTACCCTCTCAGTAAAGTAATACTTCCTGACATTATTTTTAAACCTTTGTCCCTCTAATTTAAGACTATGTCCTCTTGTTGTGGTAGTTTTTCTTCTTTTAAATATAGTCTCCTCCTTTACTGTGTTGATTCCCTTTATGTATTTAAATGTTTCTATCATATCCCCTGTCTCGTCTTTCCTCCAAGCTATACATGTTAAGATCCTTTAACCTTTCCTGGTAAGTTTTATCCCGCAATCCATGAACCAGTTTAGTAGCCCTTCTCTGAACCCTCTCTAAGGTATCAATATCCTTCTGAAGATACGGTCTCCAGTACTGTGTACAATACTCCAAGTGAGGTCTCACAAGTGTTCTGTACAATGGCATGAGCACTTTCCTCTTTCTACTGCTAATACCTCTCCCTATACAACCAAGCATTCTGCTAACATTTCCTGCTGCTCTATTACATTGTCTGCCTACCTTTAAGTCATCAGAAATAATCACCCCTAAATCCCTTTCCTCATATGTTGAGGTTAGGACTCTATAAAATATTCTGTACTCTGCCCTTGGGTTTTTGCGTCCAAGATGCATTATCTTGCACTTATCCACATTAAATGTCAGTTGCCACAATTCTGACCATTTTTCTAGTTTACCTAAATCATTTGTCATTTGGCTTATCCCTCCTGGAACATCAACCCTGTTACATATCTTAGTATCATCAGCAAAAAGACATACCTTACCATCAAGACCTTCTGCAATATCACTAATAAAAATATTAAAGAGAATGGGTCCAAGTACAGATCCCTGAGGTACCCCACTGGTGACAAGTCCAAGCTTCAAATATATTCCATTAACTACAACCCTCTGTTGCCTGTCACTCAGCCACTGCCTTACCCATTCAACAATATTGGAATCCAAACTTAAAGATTGCAGTTTATTGATAAGCCTTCTATGTGCAACAGTGTCAAAAGCCTTACTGAAATCTAGGTAAGCAATGTCTACTGCACCACCCTGATCTATAATTTTAGTTACCCAATCAAAAAAATCAATAAGATTAGTTTGGCATGATCTCCCTGAAGTAAACCCATGTTGTCTCTGATCTTGAAATCCATGTGTTTTTAGATGTTCATCAATCCTATCCTTTAACATGGTTTCCATCACTTTCCCCACTACTGAAGTAAGGCTTACTGGCCTATAGTTGCCCGACTCCTCCCTATTACCTTTCTTGTAAATGGGCACAACATTCGCTAACTTCCAATCTTCTGGGACTACTCCTGTTAACAATGATTGGTTAAATAAATCTGTTAACGGTTTTGCTAGTACTTACGCGCAATACATGAGTTTAAAATCTTAGAGTAAATGAAAACACACTAGCGGTAAGACTAATACATATAAATGGTACACTGTAAAAAGTTGTTTAAATTATGAGAAGGGGAGGGAGGGTAGGGAAAGGAGGGAAGGGGGAACATAGAGTGAAAAGGGGTAATATAAGAGGAATACCACATCTAAGAATAGAGTAAGAGTAAATAGGGAGAAGTAAAATGGTCAAATAATTATCACTTGGAAGAAATATATACGGATTAAATTAATTCCTAAATAATATATAGGGATGGGAATTTCTTGTGTTTTTTTTCCTCTTTTTTTTCTTCTGCTTCTCTCCTCTCCTTCACCTTTATACGTCTTCTCTTTCCATATTATGGTATAAAAATCGGATGGACGGTGTAAGGGGAAGGAAGACAAAAGAAAGAATTTTGATGGTTCTCTTTTAAAAGAGTTAAAGGAATTTAAAGAAAGAAAGATTAGAGATAATTAACATTAGACCATAATATAAGACAAAAGGTTTTTGGATTCACATGAGATGAGATTTTCCTATGATTAGATTAGCTACTATGAATATCCAGGGTCTCAATATTCCCAAAAAGTGGACTTTTAATGAATATTTACGAACAGAGAAGATACAAATTGTCTTCGTTCAAGAGATACATTGGCGTCAAATAGACAAAATAAAAAGGCCTGGTAGACAATTTCCTACCATTGTCAGGGCCTCTAGAGAGAAAGAGAAGAAAGGGGGGGTGGCTATTTTTTTTTTTTAAGCTTGGTACAAATTGATATAAAACATCTAGACCGTGATCCTGAAGGAAGATTTCTAATTGTAGTATGCACTATTAATGGAGAAATGTTTACCTTGATTAATATCTACCTCCCTAATACAAATCCCTTAAGTCTTTTAAGGTCTATTTTCTTGAGAGCTGAAAAAGTTACTTTAGGTACACAAATAATAGTAGGTGATTGTAACTGTGTAGTAGATGTGGAACATGACAAATCTAGTACTAAGAACAAATATATAGATAAAAGAAGTATTAAACACGCAAAAACATTCAAAAAGCTGAGAGAATGCATTATTCGATATTTAGCGTGTTCAGAATCCATATCTAAGAGATTACGATTTTTATTCTTGGCCCCATGATTCACAATAAATAATTGATTTAGTTTTGGGGAATCAGAACTTATTAGCAAAAGTGAAAAAGATTCAAATGAGACCTATAATCTGTTCAGATCACAATACTGTTGTTATGGAAATAAAAGATAACAAAAAGTGGTATTCTAAAGTAACATGGAGGTTAGATGAAACCATTTTAGCAAATAAGGAGAATAGAGAGTTTTTAGAAATGTTTCTTTAACGAAAATCAAACCACAGAGGTTAAAGAGGTAACAATTTGGTGTACATACACGGCGGTGATTAGAGGGCATTGTATAAAATTAATGAAAATCAAAAAAAAGAAAGCAGGACAAAGTTTATCAGAGCTGTATATTCAATTATATAAAATATCTAATGACCTGAAGATAAATTCCAATAGAGAAAATTATCTTGAGGGAAATTAAAAATAAAATAAAAAATAGAACCATAGAAAGAATAGATAATAATATGCTCAATATGAAAGCAAAGTTCTATTACAGAAGTAACAGAGCAGATCAGATATTAACTAAACAAAAAAAAAAAAAGATCAATAATAGAATTCATAAAATAATGCAGGGGAATGAAGTGTATATAGCACCGGGGGAAATAGAGGAGGCTTTCAACAGATTTTATAAAACAAACTATATCATGTACCTGAGACAAATAGTGTAAGTAAAATTAATAAATACGTTTCAAAGTTAAATCTTCCAAAGATTTCTATAGAACAACTTGATACAATAAATAAAGAAATTACAAAAGAAGAGAGAGAAAAAACTATAGACAATCTGGTTCAATTTAAGACTCTGGGGCACGACGAATGTAGTAATTTTTTTTAAAGTAATGAAAAAGATAATATCAGATATTCTAACTAAGCATCAGGATTACTGTTTGATCCAGCACGTAGAACTGTACAGCACGGATGACAAATAAGTAACGTATTACCGGTCCTTAGAATGGCCGGATTTAACGTACAAAGAATAGTCAAAAATACTAGCCGAGGTCAGGGAACACAGAAAGGGACACAGCGATGAGGAAAGCCAGGAGTCAGGATACCAGAATATAGAGAAGTCAATAAACAAAGCCAAAGTCAAAAACCAGGTAGAAAACTATAAACAGGAACGCGCTCTCAGACAACCACAAGGGAAACCACGACAGGGCACTGAGCAGGCTGAGAACTGGGCCTAAATACCCCTCCTTTAGTTCTGATAGGCTGTAACCGGCCTTTGACCCCAAAGTCAGTTACCAGGTTTCATTTGCATAATTGCTGCTCAGCATTAACCCTTCTGTGGATTAGGTTGCTGCTCGGCACAACTTTTCCTGTGTGGACAGTAAATGTCATTAACCACTTTTCTATAAGCGGATGAATACATGAGACCAGGTTTCATTTGCACAATTACTGCTCAGCATTAAACCTTCTGTGGATTAGGTTGCTGCTCGGCACAACTTTTCCTGTGTGGAGAGTAAATGTCATTAACCACATTTCTATAAGCGGATGAATACGTGACATTACCCCCCACCTGAAGAACGCCCACCGGGCGGACAGGACCAGGCTTGAGAGGAAATTTAGCGTGAAAAGCGCGGATCTTACGGCCCGCATGCAGGTCAGGAGCCGAAACCCAAGAACGATCAGCAGGACCGTAACCTTTCCAAACAACCAAGTACTGTAAAGTGCCCCGAGAAAACCTAGAATCCACGATAGAAGATACCTCATACTCTTCCTGACCACCCACCATCACCGGAGGGGGAGGAACACAAGGAACAGTATATCTATTGCAGACAAGAGGTTTGAGTAAGGACACATGAAAAGTGTTGGGAATCCCTAAAGATGCAGGAAGAGCCAGAGAGTAAGACACTGGATTGATCCTACGAAGCACTCTATAGGGACCAAGGAATCTGGGGGCAAACTTCATGCTAGGGACCTTAAGCTTGATGTTGCGAGATGACAACCAAACCCGGTCCCCCACTTGGTACACCGGGTTGGCACTCCTACGCTTATCAGCAAAATGTTTGAAGCGTTCAGCAGCAGCCCCTAGAGCAGTTTGAACCTTAACCCAGGTATCCCGAATGGAGGCCAGACGCTCATCCAGAGCAGGAATGGCAGTATCAGAAAATACCGCAGGGAGAACCGTAGGATGCCTACCATTATTGACAAAAAATGGACTGTGCCCAGAGGAGTCATGAACAGCATTGTTTCTAGCGAACTCGGCCCACGGGAGTAGTTCGGACCAATTGTCTTGTGTGCTATTAATAAAACAACGCAAATAAACTTCCAATGACTGGTTAGCCCTCTCAGCTGTACCATTGGTCTGTGGATGGTAGGAGGAGGAGAAGGAGAGATCAATCCCCAATTGTTTACTGAACGCCCTCCAGAACCTGGACACAAACTGAGAGCCCCTATCAGACACAATATTGTGGGGGATGCCATGCAAACGGACAATTTCACGTATGAAAATTAGGACCAAATCTTGCGAAGATGGCAACTTCTTGAGAGGAATGAAGTGAGCCATCTTAGAAAATCGGTCTACAACCATGAGAATAGTAGTGAACCCAGCAGAGCTAGGAAGCTCTACAATAAAGTCCATGGATAAGTGGGACCATGGAATCTCAGGAACAGGAAGAGGCTGCAACAGGCCACAAGGAAGTGCATGAGTCACCTTAGAAACTGCACACACAGAACATGCCTGCACATACTCCTTTACATCTTTCCTGAGTGAATCCCACCAAAATGATCTAGTGATCGCGGCAGTGGACTTATTGATGCCCGGGTGTCCAGCAGTTATATTGTCATGGAACACTTTCATGATATTAACCCTTTCACATAGGGGAACGAACAGTTTATCACACGGTTTACCACTGGGCGCCTGAGGCTGGGCCTCCAGTATGGTGCCAAGCAGTGTAGAAGACAGTGAGAGGACAGTAGTGGCAATAATACACTCTGGTGGAATAATAGGAGATGTCACCTGTTCCGGAGCTGACTCATTATCAAATTGCCTGGACAAGGCATCAGCCTTGGTATTTTTAGAACCAGGTCTATAAGTAATGAGAAAGTTAAAACGTGAAAGGAACAGTGACCATCTAGCCTGTCTGGAAGACAAACGTTTGGCATCCCCTATATATGCCAGATTTTTGTGGTCGGTTATGATCAACAGGGGGTCCTTGAACCCTCCAAAAGATGTCGCCACTCCTTGAGGGCAAGAATAATGGCCAACAGTTCTCTATTGCCAATATCATAGTTGCGCTCAGCAGGAGACATCTTTCTGGAGAAGTAGCCACAAGGATGCAATGGTGTTCCCTGGCTTTCTCTCTGAGAGAGAACAGCCCCTACCCCTGTCTCGGATGCATCAACCTCCAATATAAAAGGTTTACTAGTGTCGGGATGTTTTAGTATGTCCGCAGAGGCAAATCTTTGTTTAAGAGTCTCAAAAGCATTCACAGCCTCTTTGGACCATACCGTGCTACTAACCCCTTTGCGAGTCATATTTGTGATTGGGGCTATTACAGAAGAAAATCCCTTGATGAATCTTCTGTAATAGTTGGCAAAACCAATAAACCTTTGAATGGCTTTTAAACCAGAGGGTAATGGCCAGTGTAGTACAGCCTCTAGTTTTTTAGGATCCATTTGAAATCCCGATGCAGAGATGTTGTAACCCAAAAAGTGGACTTCAGGCTGGTCAAATATGCACTTTTCTAATTTGCAATAAAGTTTATTCTTCAACAACGTCTGCAGAACCTGTTTCACATGGGAGTGGTGAGTCTGAAGATCAGGGGAATACACCAAAATATCGTCCAAATAAACCAAGACAAATGAGTAAATGAATTCCCTGAGTACATCATTTATAAAGTCTTGGAATACGGCCGGGGCGTTGCATAACCCAAATGGCATTACCAGATATTCATAGTGTCCACTACGGGTATTAAATGCCGTCTTCCACTCATGATTCTCTTTAATTCTAACCAAATTGTAAGCGCTCCTAAGGTCAAGCTTAGTAAATACTTTAGCTCCCTGAAGTCTATCGAACAATTCGGAAATGAGTGGGATAGGGTATGCATTTTTTACAGTGATTTTATTAAGTGCCCTGTAGTCTATGCAAGGGCGTAACTCACCACTCTTTTTCTCAACAAAAAAGAATCCTGCACCAGCTGGTGAGGATGACTTTCTTATGTGCCCTTTGCTCAAGGATTCTTTGATGTATTCCTCCATTATTTTACTCTCCTGGGGAGATAAGGCATAAACTGCCCCCTTAGGTGGCATAGCGCCTGGAAACAGGTTAATGGCACAGTCATATGCTCTGTGGGGAGGCAATACATCAGATTGAGCCTTGTTAAACACCTCCTGAAGTTCTCGGTATTGTATGGGAACTCCAGGAGTTTGGGGAGTGGTAGTGGGAAGGTCAATAGTATCCAATCTCTTTAGTACTGGTTTTATACATCTCCCCATACACTCTTTACCCCATTCTAATATCTCCCCATTAGCCCAGTCAATATAGGGATTGTGCTTACTCAGCCACGAAACCCTAATATGATAGGACATGATGGAGAAGTAATAACCTGAAATGTCATCTCCTCCCTATGGGAGGCCCCAATGGAGATCGTAATAGGGACAGTTTCGTGGGTTATAAGCAGTTGTGTGAGTGGTCTACCATCAATAGCCTCTACAGCTAGCGGCGTAGGTCTCTCCCTGACCGGTATCTCATTACCCCTAATAAACTGGACATCAATAAAATTTCCAGCAGCACCTGAGTCCATTAGGGCACTGCAAGAAAACTTCTTGTTATCAAGGGAAATAGATACCTCAAGGAGGAATCTACTTTTGTTTTTGTTAGAGGACAACTCCATCACACCTAAGATCTGTCCCCTTAAGGTTCTTAGGTGCGGAAGTTTTCCGGACGCACTGGACAATTAGTTATCATATGTCCCTTTCTACCGCAATATAGGCATAACCCCTCCCTTCTCCTATACTGTTTTTCGGCCTCTGACAGTCTAGTGACCCCCAACTGCCTAGGTTCGGGTTCGGACTGTACAGGGAGGTTAGACAAAACAGGTTTAGAGAATTGAGGTGCTAGGGACATAGCCGTACGTCTGGTCTTGCTTCTGGTGACTTCTCTGAGTCTTAACCTATTATCAATATGCATGACAAACGTAATAAATTCGTTAAGACTCTTAGGTAATTCTTTAGCGGCTATCTCATCTAGTATAGTCTCTGAGAGACCCTTTTTGAATGCTGAGATTAACCCATTGTTAGTCCAGTCTACCTCGGAAGCTAAGGTACGGAATTCAATAGCATAATCCAAGATAGACCGGTTACCTTGTCTGATGTGCATTAGGGCAGTGGAGGCGTCATCCTCTCTACCCAATGGCTCAAACGTGAGCTTGAATTCGGCAAGGAATTCCTGGTAATTATGAGCTATGCTCCGATTACTCTCCCACAACGGATTAGCCCAGGCAAGGGCCTTGCCCTTTAATTGATTCATTAGATAACCAATTCTTGCTCTGTCCTTGGGGAATGACCCTGGTGAGGCCTCAAAATGGTACTCCACCTGATTAAGAAAACCCCTGCATTCCTGGATATTGCCATCAAACTGTAGGGATGGTGATAAGGAGATGCTAGGAGTCCTATTAACAGTGGGTGGAGGTACACAGGGTAGAGGTGCTATAGAAGGAGACGCTGCAGGCTGCAGATGCTCCGTTCTAGCGAGAAGCATACTTAAAGCCTGAGTGAATTGATCCATGCGGTGATCATTCTCCTCTAATTTCCTCTCGCAAGCAGCTATGTGCTGACACAGTTCTACAGGATCTATGGCCATGTTGTAATGTCAGGATTACTGTTTGATCCAGCACGTAGAACTGTACAGCACGGATGACAAATAAGTAACGTATTACCGGTCCTTAGAATGGCCGGATTTAACGTACAAAGAATAGTCAAAAATACTAGCCGAGGTCAGGGAACACAGAAAGGGACACAGCGATGAGGAAAGCCAGGAGTCAGGATACCAGAATATAGAGAAGTCAATAAACAAAGCCAAAGTCAAAAACCAGGTAGAAAACTATAAACAGGAACGCGCTCTCGGACAACCACAAGGGAAACCACGACAGGGCACTGAGCAGGCTGAGAACTGGGCCTAAATACCCCTCCTTTCTTTCTGATAGTCTGTAACCGGCCTTTGACCCCAAAGTCAGTTACCAGGTTTCATTTGCATAATTGCTGCTTAGCATTAACCCTTCTGTGGATTAGGTTGCTGCTCGGCACAACTTTTCCTGTGTGGACAGTAAATGTCATTAACCACTTTTCTATAAGCGGATGAATACATGAGACCAGGTTTCATTTGCACAATTACTGCTCAGCATTAAACCTTCTGTGGATTAGGTTGCTGCTCGGCACAACTTTTCCTGTGTGGACAGTAAATGTCATTAACCACATTTCTATAAGCGGATGAATACGTGACACTAAGACATTTAATAATGTGGTTAAAGAGGGAAGTTTCCCCCAAGAAATGTTAAAAGCCAATATATTACCTATCTTAAAGTTGGGTAAAGAACCCTCAGATGTGAAAAGTTATTGTCCCATCTCGCTTATTAATGTCGATGTTAAATGATACGCCTCTATAATTGCAGCTAGAATTAAAATGATTTTAACAGAATTTATACACTCTGATCAAATTGGTTTCGTACCAGGTAGAATGGATAGTAACAATATAAGAAGACTGACTGACTCTATTGACCTGGTGGACCAGTGAAAGGGGCCCCTCCTGATCCTGTCATTAAATGCCAAAAAAAGCCTTTTACAGGGTCAGCTGGGGCATCGTGGAAAAGATTCTTGAAACATTTGGTCTCGTAGGATGGATACAAAGAGCGATTATGTCATTATATCATGCCCCCTTAGCAAGGACCATAGGTCCTGACATATGTGCTTCTTGGTTTGAACTTAAAAATAGGACAAGACAGGGTTGTCCCCTGTCTCCTATCCTATATATTTTAACAGTTGAAGCGCTAGCATCTAGAGTAAGAGATATGAAATAATGGGAGGGAGTTAAAATTCCTCAGGGGGGAAGTACAAATTTTGCCATATGCGGATGATATATTGTTGTATATACCCAATCCCATGAGTAACCTACCTAAAATCTTTGAAATCTTGGATGATTATAGTGATTCCTCTAACTATAAGCTGAATAAGTCAAAATCTGTGGCACTGTATAAAAATATAGAAACATCCAAAATAAATATAATTCAACAGAAATATAACTTTCTATATCCTAAAGTCTTCATGTGTCTGGGGTTAAAAATATGTGGTCAATTAGATAGTCTGATGGAAAATCATTTTTTATATCTATTAAAAGAAACAAAGATTTGAAAGAATGGAGCAGAGAAGAAGTCTTGTGATATGTTTCCCTATGGTTTAATTGGAAGAAGTGTAAAAGGCAACATCCACCCACTGCTCCATTTGCTTAAGAAATCTGTACATCTTGTTGAGATATAATCCTAAGGTGCTCTCAAGAGTACCTTATGATTATAAGGTAATATTAATGTCCATTTTACAATTACGTTGTTGCCCTGCTTCTTTCCCTGTTGAGTGTGGAGTTGTGAAGCGCTAAACACGTGTGTGGTGTTTTTCCTCTGGTACTATTTGAACCTGTCTGGTTAGCCTACTCTCAGTATGCAGATTACAACAGGTTATGGGCCATAAACTCACCCCAGTCACAGTGCTGGTTTAATGCTATAAAAGAGGAAATGGAAGGAATGATTCACTAAGAGAAAATTACACATTTCCTTTGACCACTTTGCCAGAAGGTACGCTTTCAGTGAGTGTGGTCGATGAGTGGATGCATTAAAAAACAAAAAAGATTGATCAGTAAACTATGAGGCCAGATGTATTGCTACAGGTTAGAATAAAGTAGAAAGAGTTAATTACAAAGAAATATTCTCAACAACTGCAACCATTACATCGGTAGGAATCTTAATGCAACTAACAGCACATTATAACGTACTTCTTTATCAGACGTATGTGAAACCACGTGCTTACTTACATTCTCAAATTTCTTGTCAAATAAATGCAAAAGAACCAGAAGGTCTCAAGGTCAAGTCCAAAGAGAAAAAAAAAACTAATTCTCCTATACCATTTAAGTGAAAAGGATTTTGATCAGAATCCTGTAGACCACTGCCTATACACTAAACAGTATGGAGACAAAAAAGTCATAGTAATAATATGGGTAGATGATCTCATTGTAGGTTCCAGTGATGAAGCAAACCTCAAGCATGTAAAAGGAATGCTTACAGCTAAATTTAAGATGAAAGACTTTGGAAGAATCAATCTTTTTGTAGATATCAACTTCAAACAAAGTGATGAAAAGATGAATCAAGAGATACATATAAAAGATTCTGGAGAAGATCAGTATGACTGTCAATGCGAATTGCACCGTGTGAACAAAAACTAGATCCTGATGAACATAATGATCCTGTGGATACAAAAAGGTATCGAGAGATAGTAGACAGCTTATTATATGCAATGACCTGTACAAGGCCAGACTTAAGCTACTTAATCAGTGAACTATCACAAAGCTTGTAAAAACTAACAAAACAGCCAAACATATGATGAGGTACTTGAAATATATCATTAGCTATGTGTTACAGGAAATGAAATCTAGACCTAACACTTAAAGCATACACCAATGATGACTGGACCTAATGTTCTATGGATAGAAGGAGTATGGCCAGTGTAGCGGAGATGCAATATTCCCCAGGTTATCTCCACTTATAATCCAAGTGAGGCTCAGGAACAAGTAAATTGTAAATCCACAGGCAAGGTTTCCAGCAGGCAAAGTAACACAGCAGTATCCCAACACCAATCCCAATAACTGGACGACACACAGTTTCAGGAGCAGAACTGAAAGCTTTATTCCACACTGGCCTTTTAAAGCATGCTCCCATGCAAGGGAGGGATTACATTCATTAATACAGTAGCCAATCCTGTCCTGGTAACCTCCCACACATCTCCTCCCCTCAGCCAGCATCATAATCCCCTTATCCAGTACAGTAATTCCCCCCGTTTCTGAATGTACCCCTAAATGTAGGGTTACCCCTTTAAATCATACATCCCCTGGTAGCCCTGATCTGGGTGAACAACATATCCAAAAATCACCCAGATCAGACCAGGGGTTCGGGAAATTCATGGAGGGAATAAAATGACCGACCGCACGGAGTGAAACAGCCGAATGCGTTTCCATGTGAATGGGCCCTGCGGTCGGTCCTGGAGTCAGGGAATGAATGGCACAAAAACCTCTAGCTATAGAGGCTAGGGAGGGTTCGCCTGAATCCCCTCGTTCGGTTCTTTCTATCTACCGAACGAGGGGCTGTTCGGTAGTTAGGAACCGAACGGACCGGGCTTGTTTGTAAGAGGTTTCAGCGGTGTTCGCCTAGTCGAGTGTCCGATTTGAGTTCCAGACACTCGACGGCAAAACACCGCTGTTCGGGAGTTTTAAAATGGCCGCCGCCACGTGTTCGTTTGTCGAATGGCGGCCACCCCCGAGAACAAAGGACGGCTACTTAACTTGTCAATTACCCGTTCGCAACAATGTTGCAATGAGTAATTGAGGACACACTTCACACAGGGGATGTCTGGTTGTTCGGTAGTTTCATTCCCTTAGTTTATTCAAATGATTCTACCGAACAATCAGAGGAATACATTTCTTTTAAAACACATATAAAACCAGCAGTTTACACGAATGCAGCTATTCCCATGAAATTTGCAGGACAGCCCAGTGCCATCCGCTACAGCCAGATACTGCGTTAGTCTAACTGAGAAATGCCCACTGATTGCATGGAAATTAAAAAAAGAAATCCACAGTAATAGATTATATTGTAGTGCTCTCACTAGTGTTAATGTCAAGAGTGTAAATAACGTTTTTGCTGCACCCCTTCCTCTGCTTAGTGTACAGCTGTGAAGTGGTAAACGTGTGTGATGTTCCTCCTCCATTACTGTGTGTACTTGCCCAGTTATCCTACCCTAAGTATGCAGATTTCAACAAGGGACAAAAACATTTTTTTAAAGTGATTACAAAAAAACAAATTGGTACAGAGTGCTGCTATTGTCATTGCAAATTTAGAAAATAATAGCAGTGGATACTAATGATATTTGCATAGATACTGATTAGAACGTGATTTACTTAAATAATGCAATACCAGTGTGTCCTTTAAATGTTCTACCACATGCCTCTGATCAAAACAGCACAAGAGAAGACATTAAGAGGGCAGGTTATATAACTATAATTAGCACATGATCTTGTAGACATTTATTTAGTGAAACTTGGGTCATTACATAACATAATTCCTTGTAACTAAATAATAATGTATGCATAATGTGTTATTTAACCAGTAGTCAAGACCAAGATTTTTCTTGGCTGCAAAATTGAAATAATTTAATATGCTCTCAAAAGAAAAAAATTTCAGTGAAATCACAGCTGACTGGGAAAGCTCTTTTGAGAGTGAAACGCATATTCGCCACTTATTTAAGGACTTTTTTTAGTATAACTTACATAATTTTACATTGTTATTGTATACAAATAAATTTTATCCAAGAAATTTTATTCAAGTCCTTTCTGGAGCTTCCAGGAATCTTCATAGGGGTAGTGCCATCCCAACCAAATTTGGCACAGTACCTGCACACCTCAGAGCCAGGACCACTAGGCTCAGAACAAGGTGAGCACCCCATTTATAGTTTATTTTTCCACCTTCCAGTCTAACAGGCTACACATTGGTTTGTTTCTCTTATGTTTTATTCATGAGAATCACCCAACAACGAAGCGGAAGGGTGGTGCTGCCATGGAAGCACATCAGCTTGATTATGGAGCCAGTATTCACACATATACTCTGCTTTAGTTCCACGAAAATGTATTGAAGTTAATTTGCACCCTGTTGTAAGCATTGGCACACTAATAGACACAATCATTTTCAAATTAGTGGCAAATTCTGATAAAATTATATAGAGATGCTCCCACTGGAATTCTATTAACATTGAAGCTTGCAGAAGATCTCATGGTAAAATATTATATACACCCCATAAAATAAGTGCATAAAAAGATTGTTGAAGCAAAGCTGGTTCATGTGAAATGCCTGTATCCTTTACCACAGTTGAAGACATTTTTTTTTTTATTTAAGGAAGATTTTATTTTCATTTATATTAACCTGTCACTGACACAGATGCTTATATTTACGTAAAATCCCCACAGGTAAGAAGGAAAATTAAATTTTATTTAAAAAAAAATAAAAGATCAATCTCTGCGTTAAGACCATAAGGAATAAGGATATTCAAGTATACAATGCATATCTTTTCTGCCTAACATATTTATTATATTCCCACCTCTCCAAGGTGGGGTGATTTTTTGTGTGCAGAATTTTAATACAGATTGGTTCATATTATGCTTTAAAAAATGTTTTAAAACTATATGAATTAAGAAACTTGGCTAATCTAGTTTTTACATTTCTGGTGTTCATTCATATATTGTATATTGTAACCCACACGGACATTCCAAAAGATATATCATATTTTTTGAATTGCAGATAATGAAATCTTTTATTTTGTAATTTTTTTGTGTGTGGTTTCATTTAAAGTTGTGTACTATGGGATTAGTTGTATTAAACATTCTAAAGGTTATATAAGATTTGCATTAAAAAAAAACTTTTTATTTAAGAAGATTATTTTGTTACAGTTGTTTTTCTTGTATAGTTTTTTTGTTAGGGAGGTTTTCAAACAATATATGGTTTGCATGTTATTATATATTTGAGAACATTATCTTCTTTTAATATAGTCCAATGTCTAGTAATGACATTTGTTACTTTAATCTAAAACTATGGTTAGTTATTATTTTTTTTTATTATATGTTATTAAGTCATCTCTATTCATGTCTCCAATATTCAATTATTAATAATTTTAGTGTCATATTTATTTTCAGCATATTTTTTATTTTAAAATGTCCACTTATTCTTTGAGTTGATAATGTAAATTAAGGTCAATTCTATTGAGTTGACTTTTAGGAATGCCTTTGAACCAAGGGGGAATGATGGTAGCTTGAAGTGTCTATAAATGGATTTGTGTGGACTTTTTTTTAAAAAAGGTCTTGGTGTGTATAGTGTTATTATTGATATATATTTCCAAATTTCGAAAATAGATATTCGTTTTACTAGATTCAGAAATTAATTGAATGCCTCTGTAATTGGTGTTCAACAATTTTTAAAAAGTTATTTAGATTGTTTACTAGATCATTCCAATTAAAAATAGGTCGTATTTGTATCTTTTGGGTTTCAATTAATTTTTTATTCGTTATTGTGTCAAAGAAGAAAGAAACAATGTGTTCCAGTTAAAAAATTATGTTGATAAGCTTTTAGAAGTTTCACAATTTACTGTGTATTTGTAAATTAATTCTCTCTTTGATGGTTTGCCAATTTAAAAGTTTTACATCTTTATAATTATGCATTAACATAGACATACAATATAATTCTGATCATAGGATCAAGGTGGCTTTGTCACGGAGTCAAAAAGGTTTTTATGGGCAAGGGAGGTGTCCATTAGCTGAACTCTTGTTGGGTTCATTTTATATTCTAAGACATTTTGTATTATTTTAGTCAGTTATATCATAATTAAGATCTCCAATTTATCTCTATATTTACTCCAGGGTTGCCAGACCACTTCATATCTATCCATCATAGAGTTGAGCACATACAAATATTTTTCCATATAAAACTGATAGTTTAATTGAGCTACGAGTTCATTCCCATATGGTAGTTCTGTTTTAAACCAATACCTAGCTAAGGAGATCTTAATTGCCAAGAGAAAATTTATGATATTTTTAATTTGGTCAGTCTCGGCATATCCATATGGAATAGGAATAACTGCGGAGTAACCAATATTTTAATACCAAAGACATTCCAAATTAAGGATTGAAGGTTAAGTTTTATTTTATCAAGACCTTCACAATTCCACCATATATGAAGCATATTACACTGGTGTTTTTTACATCTCCAACATGCTTCTGAATTGTATACATTGATTTTATGCTTTTTTTAGGGACCATATACCACCTGCAAATTATCTTTAGATGCATTTGTAGCATACAAACAGAATGTATTGATTTTCTTGTAGTGGACCAATCTTTATACCATTTATCATCTGTAAGTGTTCCCTAAGTCAATTTCCCATTTAATGAGTGAAGATGCTCTAGTTACTTCTGATACTTTATCTATTAGTTTAATAACTTTAGATACTAGGTTAGAGTTATAATGATTTGCTATGAAGTCATCTAAAAAGGAATTTTGAATAATAGAGTTTGTCTTCAAGTTTCTTAGTCTTAGGTATATTAAAAATTATTTATCAAATAGATTGTATCTTTTCTGAATACCAGTAAAATTCATAATCCCTGCTCATGAGTTGAAATTGGCCAGAATCGTAATCCCATTATTTTTCCATGATATGAGAGTTAAGTCTTTTATATATAAATATAATGGTTCGATTGGGGCATTAAAGGTCAAACTCTTTAGATCTGATCTTATAAAGAGTAATCAAAGCATTGTTAATAATATTATCTGATTTAACTGTATTTGCAACCTCATTGTTTGCCCAGAATAAATAAAGGGGATTATCAATATTACAAGTGTGTCTTTAAAAAAAACAAAAACATCCCGTGTTTTTGCTCCTAACTAAATCCCATGCTAAGCAATGTGTTAATGCACATGCATCATGCAGTTTATATATGTCAGGAAGGCCCAGACCATCTTGATTAACCTTTTTTTTAAGAGCGAGATTTTGGATCCTGTTTTTTTTTGAATCCCAGATATAATTCATAATTAATGCGGTAAGATAGTTTAGAACAGAATTTGAAGCTCTCAGGGGAATAATCCTAAAAAGATATGATTTTTGGTATTACATATGATTTCATTATATTGATTCATCCATGCTTAAATCCCTTCCATTAAAAAAAAAAATATTTCAGTTCAGTTACTAAATCAAATAAAATCTTAATTCCCAGGTAATTAATTCATCTGGGCAACCAGTCAAAGTGTGTAATAGCTTTTAAGTTATTTAGTTGAAATTCTGATTGCTCAAATGAGATAGCCTGGGATTTAGAGCAATGTATTTTATAGTTAGAATATTCAGCGAATTTCTGAATAGGTTATAGTACAGCTGGTGTCGATGTTTCAGGTGACGATAAAGTTAATATTACGTCATCAGCATATAGAGTAATTTTAAATTCATGAGTTCCACATTTTATCCCTTGAATTGCTTCATTAGACCTTATCAAGGCAGCTATGGCTTCTATTGATGGTGCGCATAAAAGTGGGGCTAACGAGTATCCCTTTCTAGTGCTGTTTTTAATGTCAAACAGTTTTGATTTAAATAAAGGCCCTGTTACTTTAGCTTTAGGGAAGTTTATAATGCCATTGAACAATCTCTAAAAAATCCAGTTAAACCAAAAGCTTCTAAGGTATGATATAAAAAACGCCAAGTAACATGATCAAATGCCTTTTCGGCATCCAAGGCAACAAAAACAGATGGAGACGCTTTGCTTTGTAATCTGGAAATTAAATAAAAAATATTTTGGGCATTATTTTCCACTGAACGACCCATTATAAATCCAGCCTGATCTATGTGGACTAAATCTGCTATAACAGTTTTAAGTCTATTGGCCAGGATTTTTGAAAATATTTTTGTATCTAGATTGCTCAACGTGATTGGTCTGTAATTTACCATTTTGGGGTCTTTCCCAGGTTTCAAGATGGGTGTTACTAATGCATGCAGCATTTCTTCTGGGAAATTCTATTAAAACCTATCTTGTTGAACAAAACCATAAGCAATGGAGAGATAATCTGATCTAAGGTCTGATAAAATATGGTTGTGTACCATCAGGGCCTGGAGCTTTCTCCCTTTTCATTCCCTTTATAGCGTCTCTGACTTCCAACAATGTGAAAGGAGAATTCAAAACATCTAGTTTTTCAACTGAAATAGTAGGTAAACCTAAAGAACTCAGGAAATCAATCATATTCTGATTGTCTTTTTTAGAATCGTGAAGTTTGTACAATGAGGCGTAGTAGTCTCCAAATGCTTTACCTACCTTAACTGGAGAGAGATGAGACTTATTTTTATAGACTGTGGCGAAAGTAACCTCGCCACTGGTTTTTGGAGGGGCCTGTTTGCCAGCCTCCTACCCTGGGACTATGGGCCCTGTGATAACCAATGTCCAAAAGTACTATTTCTGCTCCTTGGACTTTTAACTGGAACAGATTCAAACATGTGGCAGCAGCCATCTTAAATTGTCCAGCAGTGTTTTTTTTCGTTGAGAGTATGGAACTGTTTTGGGCATGGGATCATGTGCACGGTGGGGCAAAAATAAGACTTCCAGGAAATTCCTGAACCAATCTTGGTGACTTTTTGGATATGTTGTTCACCGAGATCGGGGCTATCAGGGGATGTGGGGATATGTTGTAATTTGGGGTACTTTTTGGGGTTTGTAAAAACGTATTTTTTTCTGCTTAGAGTTAATTGAGTTAGTCTATTGTCTTCGTTAATTATATCACAGGCAGAGAGGAGGTATTGTTTACACTGTATAGGAGTAACTGAATGTAAAACTATGTTTTTATTGGCTTGTTGTTCCTTTGTCCCTGTGCCCAACAAGGTCCACCTGGGTGGTAACCTTGTGAGGAAAACTGTATAAAAGACCAAGCTGTTCAATAAACCCTCAGATCTGTTTTACCCTCAACATAGAGCACCATCTCATGTGTGGGGGAAAGGCTGCATCTACCCTGGGGATTGCCCTATCACTATACTCCCCTGGGATTATAATCACTAAGATCTTTTAAGAGCTTGTTCCTGCTACTCTCTCTTGGAGGAGAGCTTCACCCACTGGAACCTGGAGCCTTGTCGTAGGTCGAGGGTGGGTAGAGGACGGCGAGTTCCCAGCCCAGTTGTAACGCTGGATGCAGGGACTGTGGTGCTGATGGTGTCTGGTGGAGTGCTTGGAGTCCTCGGTGAGCACTAGGAGAATCCGTCAGCGGAGGTTCCCAACCCGGGTACAGGAAGCTCCGTTACATAGACAATCTTGTTAATTCTATGTTTCTGTTGACCACGCTTTAATCTTTTGGTCATCAATTTATAAATTTGACTATTGCTGTTGTACCATTTTTGTCTATGTAATAATAAAGTTCGCCTGTTTTTTTCCAATAATTTTGTCTTAATTTCTAACTGGATTTTCTTAATTACTTCTGAGAATGTACTAGAAGGGTTCTGTTTGCTTTCTTTCTCATAGATTGCTAAGTGTATATACAGTTCCTCTAAAGTATGCTGATTTACTCATTAAGTAGCCTCTAATAGTGAACTTAAGTACACACCAAATTATTATCATTGTTAGACAAAATGTTTAGAACCTCTTTCCCTAAATCACATTTATCTATCTGGGAGCATAATAAAAAGTCTTTCAACCTCCATTCTGGTCTAATATTTTAGTTAGGGATTTGTTCAAGTTCTAAATAGACTGGAGCGTGGTCAGACCAGGTAATATTACTGATTTTAGATGTTTTGCAAATTCTAAGACAGTAAGGAAGGGTAAAAAAACTGTCGATCCTAGAATATGACTGATGAATTCCAGAGTAAAAGTATAATCCCTCTCTTAGGGGTACATTGTCCTCCAAACATAATACAGATTCTGTTGAAAAATAAATTTTGACTTTATTTCTGCTGCTCTTTTAATCTTTTGGTCTCTCTGTTTACCTGAACTTATACTCTTATCGAGTTTTATGTCCAGTAAACAGTTAAAGTCACCCCCCAAAAGCCCTGAATCAGTTCCATCCATCTATTCATAGTTTTTTAAAAAAAAAAATCTGACTGGATAAACATTTGGAGCCTATATATCCATGAGTGTGTATGTGATAATCATTGATCTCACATATTAAAATAATTGCCCTTCCACTCTCATCCCTTTTAATGATATATATGCTTGTATTTACCCTGTCAGAGATCATAATGGCCACTCCTCTTTTTTTCTGTCATTTTAGTCTAGAAAAGAATACAGTCTGCTATCTCTTTTATTTCCAGAATGTGCATCCTTTATCATCCCAGTTAGTCTCTTGGATTAAGGCTACGTCAATTTGTTCCATTATTAAAGTGTCACACAAATGTGCTCTCTTCTGTGGGGAAGTTTAGGCCCTTAGAGTTCAGTGTCATAAATTTTAAGCTAATGTTGTTAAAGTGAGGTTAGAGTGATTATAATGGATTTGATTCCTCCCTTGCCTCCATGATCCCAGAGAGCGAGA
>OW240913.1:208416591-208427023 GCA_933207985.1 Pelobates cultripes | reverse complement strand
TAGTAGCAATCATTTGTACATCTATTGCCATGGATTCTTCCTTAATATATATGGAGGAGAAATAGTTATTTAGAATTCCTGCCTTTTCCTGGTCTTCATTAACTAACACCCCTGTTTCAGTTTTTAGTGTACCTACACTTTCATTTTTGGGTTTTTTAGAATTTATGTACTTAAAAAATGCTTTGGGGTTGGTTTTGCTCTCTTTAGCTATCATTTTTTCATTTTGAAGTTTAGCAAGTCTAATTGCCTTTTTGCACGCATTATTTGCATTCTTATATCTTTTATAAGATGCATCTGATTTGTCCGATTTAAATGCTTTAAATGCCCTTCTCTTAGTTGTAATCTCTTGTTTTACTTCTCTACTAAGCCACATTGGTTTTAATGTGTTTCTTTTATATTTAATTTGTTTCTTTTTATATTGATTCATCCATGCTTAAATCCCTTCCATTAAATATTTCAGTTCAGTTACTAAATCAAATAAAATCTTAATTCCCAGGTAATTAATTCATCAGGGCAACCAGTCAAAGTGTGTAATAGCTTTTAAGTTATTTAGTTGAAATTCTGATTGCTCAAATGAGATAGCCTGGGATTTAGAGCAATGTATTTTATAGTTAGAATATTCAGCAAATTTCTGAATAGGTTATAGTACAGCTGGTGTCGATGTTTCAGGTGACGATAAAGTTAATATTACATCATCAGCATATAAAGTAATTTTAAATTCATGAGTTCCACATTTTATCCCTTGAATTGCTTCATTAGACCTTATCAAGGCAGCTATGGCTTCTATTGATGGTGCACATAAAAGTGGGGCTAATGAGCATCCCTTTCTAGTGCTGTTTTTAATGTCAAACAGTTTTGATTTAAATAAAGGCCCTGTTACTTTAGCTTTAGGGAAGTTTATAATGCCATTGAACAATCTCTAAAAAATCCAGTTAAACCAAAAGCTTCTAAGGTATGATATAAAAAACGCCAAGTAACATGATCAAATGCCTTTTCGGCATCCAAGGCAACAAAAACAGATGGAGACGCTTTGCTTTGTAATCTGGAAATTAAATAAAAAATATTTTGGGCATTATCTTCCACTGAACGACCCATTATAAATCCAGCCTGATCTATGTGGACTAAATCTGCTATAACAGTTTTAATTCTATTGGCCAGGATTTTTGAAAATATTTTTGTATCTAGATTGCTCAACGGGATTGGTCTGTAATTTACCATTTTGGGGTCTTTCCCAGGTTTCAAGATGGGTGTTACTAATGCATGCAGCATTTCTTCTGGGAAATTCTATTAAAACCTATCTTGTTGAACAAAACCATAAGCAATGGAGAGATAATCTGATCTAAGGTCTGATAAAATATGGTTGTGTACCATCAGGGCCTGGAGCTTTCTCCCTTTTCATCCCCTTTATAGCGTCTCTGACTTCCAACAATGTGAAAGGAGAATTCAAAACATCTAGTTTTTCAACTGAAATAGTAGGTAAACCTAAAGAACTCAGGAAATCAATCATATTCTGATTGTCTTTTTTAGAATCATGAAGTTTGTACAATGAGGCGTAGTAGTCTCCAAATGCTTTACCTATCTTAACTGGAGAGAGATGAGACTTATTTTTATAGACTGTGGCGAAAGTAACCTCGCCACTGGTTTTTGGAGGGGCCTGTTTGCCAGCCTCCTACCCTGGGACTATGGGCCCTATGATAACCAATGTCCAAAAGTACTATTTCTGCTCCTTGGACTTTTAACTGGAACAGATTCAAACATGTGGCGGCAGCCATCTTAAATTGTCCAGCAGTGTTTTGTCGTTGAGAGTATGGAACTGTTTTGGGCATGGGATCATGTGCACGGTGGGGCAAAAATAAGACTTCCAGGAAATTCCTGAACCAATCTTGGTGACTTTTTGGATATGTTGTTCACCGAGATCGGGGCTATCAGGGGATGTGGGGATATGTTGTAATTTGGGGTACTTTTTGGGGTTTGTAAAAACTTATTTTTTTCTGCTTAGAGTTAATTGAGTTAGTCTATTGTCTTCGTTAATTATATCACAGGCAGAGGGGAGGTATTGTGTACACTGTATGGGAGTAACTGAATGTAAAACTATGTTTTTATTGGCTTGTTGTTCCTTTGTCCCTGTGCCCAACAAGGTCCACCTGGGTGGTAACCTTGTGAGGAAAACTGTATAAAAGACCAAGCTGTTCAATAAACCCTCAGATCTGTTTTACCCTCAACATAGAGCACCATCTCATGTGTGGGGGAAAGGCTGCATCTACCCTGGGGATTGCCCTATCACTATACTCCCCTGGGATTATAATCACTAAGATCTTTTAAGAGCTTGTTCCTGCTACTCTCTCTTGGAGGAGAGCTTCACCCACTGGAACCTGGAGCCTTGTCGTAGGTCGAGGGTGGGTAGAGGACGGCGAGTTCCCAGCCCAGCTGTAATGCTGGATGCAGGGACTGTGGTGCTGATGGTGTCTGGTGGAGTGCTTGGAGTCCTTGGTGAGCACTAGGAGAATCCGTCAGCGGAGGTTCCCAACCCGGGTACAGGAAGCTCCGTTACATAGACAATCTTGTTAATTCTATGTTTCTGTTGACCACGCTTTAATCTTTTGGTCATCAATTTATAAATTTGACTATTGCTGTTGTACCATTTTTGTCTATGTAATAATAAAGTGCGCCTGTTTTTTTCCAATAATTTTGTCTTAATTTCTAACTGGATTTTCTTAATTACTTCTGAGAACGTACTAGTAGGGTTCTGTTTGCTTTCTTTCTCATAGATTGCTAAGTGTATATACAGTTCCTCTAAAGTATGCTGATTTACTCATTAAGTAGCCTCTAATAGTGAACTTAAGTACACACCAAATTATTATCATTGTTAGACAAAATGTTTAGAACCTCTTTCCCTAAATCACATTTATCTATCTGTCATTTTGAGGAATCCTGTGTGCCTTTCGCTGGACTTTAATATCTCCTGAAGTATATCATTACCGCCTCCAGCTCGCATCATTCATCAGTTTTATTCATTTATCTTTTTCTACACGCTCTGGTATTTTACAACATATACCTAGTTTTGTATCATTTGTTACAGTTGTTATATTTGTTTCTGAGTTTGGTGGGGACAATACTCTGACACTTTGTTGTTATTTTTTACCTAGTGTCTGAGTTAACCCTTCTGACTCAGTTGTGCATTTTTGCAATTCTGTAGATTTATATTTGCTCTTTTTAAGGGATACATTGTTTTTTATACTCATCTCAGCAGGTTTAGGTCATCTTTGATCTGTTTTTTATATTTGTTATTATTTTTCTTTTTTATATATAATTTTCTTTGAATAAAATACTGTTTTATTGGTTTATTTATATCTTCAAAATGTTTCATGAGTAAAGAGCACTCATGCTTTGTTTAACCTTTGAGCTCACACTCATTTATAGTCGCTAGTGGATGCGTGTAGCTGCTCTTATTTTTATTATTTCATTACATATATTTGCACCTCTATTGTATATTTTATCTATCTGGGAGCATAATAAAAAGTCTTTCAACCTCCATTCTGGTCTAATATTTTAGTTAGGGATTTGTTCAAGTTCTAAATAGACTGGAGCGTGGTCAGACCAGGTAATAGATGTTTTGCAAATTCTAAGACAGTAAGGAAGGGTAAAAAAACTGTCGATCCTAGAATATGACTGATGAATTCCAGAGTAAAAGTATAATCCCTCTCTTAGGGGTACATTGTCCTCCAAACATAATACAGATTCTGTTGAAAAATAAATTTTGACTTTATTTCTGCTGCTCTTTTAATCTTTTGGTCTCTCTGTTTACCTGAACTTATACTCTTATCGAGTTTTATGTCCAGTAAACAGTTAAAGTCACCCCCCAAAAGCCCTGAATCAGTTCCATCCATCTATTCATAGTTTTTTTTAAAAAAATCTGACTGGATAAACATTTGGAGCCTATATATCCATGAGTGTGTATGTGATAATCATTGATCTCACATATTAAAATAATTGCCCTTCCACTCTCATCCCTTTTAATGATATATATGCTTGTATTTACCCTGTCAGAGATCATAATGGCCACTCCTCTTTTTTTCTGTCATTTTAGTCTAGAAAAGAATACAGTCTGCTATCTCTTTTATTTCCAGAATGTGCATCCTTTATCATCCCAGTGAGTCTCTTGGATTAAGGCTACGTCAATTTGTTCCATTATTAAAGTGTCACACAAATGTGCTCTCTTCTGTGGGGAAGTTTAGGCCCTTAGAGTTCAGTGTCATAAATTTTAAGCTAATGTTGTTAAAGTGAGGTTAGAGTGATTATAATGGATTTGATTCCTCCCTTGCCCCCATGATCCCAGAGAGCGAGAGACCACCCATGACCAGAATTGTACAATTTACAAAAAAAACATTAACATTCATGCTAAATGTGGAAAAACATTTTTATGAGGTAATGACTTGCTTATGAAGAAAAAAGAAATAAAGAGTTAAGTAATAACCTTTTCTTTCGATGTTAAAGATTAAGATTCTTGTCCTTCACACCCACTACAAACAAATTAAGAACTCCTCGAAGGTCAGTGAATAGGTAAAGATAACTCTTTCCTCTAATACAGATGTCCTGTTTAATAATTACATATATATATTTTTGATTTGTATCTTTTGTATCTTTTATAGACGACCAAGTTTGTGTCCAAATGTGAGTGCCGTTGCTATTTTTCCTTCTAATAACACTGAATAGCAGTATAATGTACTATAGTATATAGTGTCTATCTCTGCTTTTTCATATTTCAAAATCTCCTGCCGAGACATACCTCAGTGTCCTCAGGTAGGGATCATACGTCTCAAGCCCAACCTATAAGAGCTACACAGTTCCTTCTTCTGCAAGTGTATCTCTTTTTCTCTTGCACCTCCGGTTACACATTATACTGCACTATATTAATTTCCCCTGCCCTCTTATTCTGTTACATATACCATCAGATCTTTTACCAAGGTGCTACTCCAAACTTCCTCCTTCCACGGAAAAAAAACATGCTTAAGCCATTATTTTCATGAGCTGAAATACTATCCTAGACAATGAAGCTGAGTCAGCACCTAAATAGCTTAGGTAGGAAGACAATGTAATAGAGCAGCTGGAAATGCTAGCAGAATTCTTGGTTGTATAGGGAGAAGTATTAGCAGTAGAAAGAGAGAAGTGCTCATGCCATTGTACAGAACACTGGTGAGACCTCACTTGGAGTATTGTACGCAGTACTGGAGACCGTATCTTCAGAAGGATATTGATACCTTAGAGAGTTCAGAGAAGGGCTACTAAACTGGTTCATGGATTGCAGGATAAAACTTACCAGGAAAGGTTAAAGGAACTTAACCCCTTCAGGACAGAGTCAATAGTACACGTTCAGTTCAAAACAAAATGTAAACAAAAACTGGAATTTGCGCTAAATGTCTGTTCAACCGCAATTCACCTCTTTCATATTAAATGCACCCACACTTATTATATATAATTTTGTTCAGGAGAAACAGGGCTTTCATTTCATATCAAATATTTATATATGAAACAATTTATTATTAGTGATGTACCGAACGGTTCGCCGGCGAACGGTTCCCAGCGAACATAGCGTGTTCGCGTCCTCCGCGGACGGCGAACGCATGCGCGGTTCGATCCGCCCCCTATTCGTCATCATTGAGTAAACTTTGACCCTGTACCTCACAGTCAGCAGACACATTCCAGCCAATTAGCAGCACACCCTCCCTAGCAGACCCTCCCACCTACTGGAAGGCATCCATTTTACATTCATTCTCAAGCTGCATGCTTAGTGAGAGGAGGGGAAGTGTAACTGCTGTTGATTAGATAGGGAAAAGCATAGCTAGGTTAGGGTTAGGGTATGCTTTTTTTTTTTTGTGTAATGTAATTGCAGTTAGTTGTCTGCCACTGCTGCCAGCTTCTGTGTCAGGCTCACAGTGGATACTGTGCCCATTTGCCCAGTCAGTGCCACCACTCATATCTGGTGTCACAATAGCTTGTATTTAAAAACAAAAAACTTTTTTCACTGTTATAGATTGAATAGCAGTCAGTGTCCTTAAAGCGGGTGTGTTACGCTAACAGTGGATACGGTGACCAGTGCCACCACTTAGATCTGGTGACACAAAGCTTGTATTTAAAAACAAAAAACCCTTTTTTTCACTGTTATAGATTGAATAGCAGTCAGTGTCCTTAAAGCGGGTGTGTTACGCTAACAGTGGATACGGTGACCAGTGCCACCACTTAGATCTGGTGACACAAAGCTTGGATTTAAAAACAAAAAACTTTTTTCACTATTATAGATTGAATAGCAGTCAGTGAATAGCAGTTGTCCCAAAGCGGGTGTGTCAGCCCTACAGCGTGTACTCTGCCAGTTCACAGTGCCACTCTTATCTGGTGTCACAATAGCGTGCATTTAAAAAACCAAAAAACTTTTTTCACTGTTATAGATTGAAAAGCAGTTAGTTGTCTCAAAGCGGGTGTGTCAGGTTCACAGTGGATACTGTGCCCAGTGCCACCACTCCCTCACTGGTGTCACAATAGCTTGCATTTAAAAACAAAAAACTTTTTTCACTGTTATAGATTGAATAGCAGTTAGTTGTCTCAAAGCGGGTGTGTTTAAATGCAAGCTTTTGTGACACCAGTGAGTGAGTAATGGCACTGTGAACTCTGCCAGTTCACAGTGCCACTCTTATCTGGTGTCACAATAGCCTGCATTTAAAAACCAAAAAACTTTTTTCACTGTTATAGATTGAATAGCAGTTAGTTGTCTGCCAGCTTCTGTGTCAGGCTCACAGTAGATACTGTGCCCAGTGCCACCACTCACGCACTGGTGTCACAAAAGCTTGCATTTAAAAACAAAAAACTTTTTTCACTGTTATAGATTGAATAGCAGTTAGTTGTCTCAAAGCGGGTGTGTCAGGCTCACAGTGGATATTGTGCCCAGTGCCACCACTCACTCACTGGTGTCACAATAGCTTGCATTTAAAAACAAAAAACTTTTTTCACTGTTATAGATTGAATAGCAGTTAGTTGTCTCAAAGCGGGTATGTCAGGCTCACAGTGGATACTGTGCCCAGTGCCACCACTCACTCACTGGTGTCACAATAGCTTGCATTTAAAAAAACTTTTTTTTCACTGTAATAGATTGAATAGCAGTTAGTTGTCTGCCAGTTTCTGTGTCAGGCTCACAGTGGATACTGTGCCCAGTGCCACCACTCACTCACTGGTGTCACAAAAGCTTGCATTTAAAAACAAAAAACTTTTTTCACTGTTATAGATTGAATAGCAGTTGTCCCAAAGCGGGTGTGTCAGCCCTACAGCGTGTACTCTGCCAGTTCACAGTGCCACTCTTATCTGGTGTCACAATAGCGTGCATTTAAAAACCAAAAAACGTTTTTCACTGTTATAGATTGAATAGCAGTTAGTTGTCCTTAAAGCTGTGTCAGGCTCACAGTGGATATTGCGCCCAGTGCCACACTCCCTCACTGGTGTCACAATAGCTTGCATTTAAAAACAAAAAACTTTTTTCACTGTTATAGATTGAATAGCAGTTAGTTGTCTCAAAGCGGGTGTGTTTAAATGCAAGCTTTTGTGACACCAGTGAGTGAGTAATGGCACTGTGAACTCTGCCAGTTCACAGTGCCACTCTTATCTGGTGTCACAATAGCCTGCATTTAAAAACCAAAAAACTTTTTTCACTGTTATAGATTGAATAGCAGTTAGTTGTCTGCCAGCTTCTGTGTCAGGCTCACAGTAGATACTGTGCCCAGTGCCACCACTCACGCACTGGTGTCACAAAAGCTTGCATTTAAAAACAAAAAACTTTTTTCACTGTTATAGATTGAATAGCAGTTAGTTGTCTCAAAGCTGGTGTGTCAGGCTCACAGTGGATACTGTGCCCAGTGCCACCACTCACTAACTGGTGTCACAATAGCTTGCATTTAAAACCCAAAAACTTTTTTCACTGTTATAGATTGAATAGCAGTTAGTTGTCTCAAAGCGGGTGTGTCAGGCTCACAGTGGATACTGTGCCCAGTGCCACCACTCACTCACTGGTGTCACAATAGCTGGCATTTAAAAACAAACAACTTTTTTTTCACTGTTATAGATTGAATAGCAGTTAGTTGTCTCAAAGTAGGTGTGTCAGGCTCACAGTGGATACTGTGCCCAGTGCCACCACTCACTCACTGGTGTCACAATAGCTTGCATTTAAAAAAAATGTTTTTCACTGTAATAGATTGAATAGCAGTTAGTTTTCTGCCAGCTTCTGTGTCAGGCTCATAGTGGATACTGTGCCCAGTGCCACCACTCACTCACTGGTGTCACAATAGCGTGCATTTAAAAACCAAAACACTTTTTTCACTGTTATAGATTGAATAGCAGTTAGTTGTCTGCAAGCGTCTGTGTGTCAGGCTCGCAGCGTATACTGTGCCCATTTGCCCAGTGTCACCACTCACTCACTGGTGTCACAATAGCGTGCATTTAAAAACCCAAAAACTTTTTTCACTGTTATAGATTGAATAGCAGTTAGTTGTCTTCAAGCGGGTGTGTCAGCCCTACAGCGTGTACTATGCCAACCTCTGCTAGTTCACAGTGCCACTCATATCTGGTGTCACAATAGCTTGCATTTAAAAACAAAAAACTTTTTTCACTGTTTATAGATTGAATAGTAGTTAGTTGTCTTCAAGCGGGTGTGTCAGGCCTACAGCGTGTACTCTGCCAACCTCTGCCAGTTCACAGTGCCACTCATATCTGGTGTCACAGTAGCTTGCACGCATAGTACCACTAATCAAAAAAAAAATGACAGGCAGAGGCAGGCCACCCCTACACTGCGCATTGGGTAAACCTGCTGACGGCTGCCAAGCATGGAATGCGTGGCTCTGCAGAGGAGTTGGTGACACCGCCACGACTTGCAGGCAGGCCTGCTGCCACCTCCTCTACTCCTCCTACTCCATCCTCTTCCATAACCTCCTCGGCTGAGTCCTCTTCTGCTGCTGCGTCTTGCTCCACATCAACGGATAGGGGACGTAACAGGGATTAAACTGATAAGAATAGTACTACTTAACACACCACTCCTATCTGGTGGCACATTAGATTGCACGCGCAGTGCCCCAAATTTGAAGTAGGAGGACCGACCAAGCATCTTTTTCCATCTCCCGGTTCCTAAAATCGATGCCATATACACGTCCCCTGATAGGGGACGTAACAGGGATTAAACTGATAGGAATAATACTACTTAACACACCTTATAATAACGCAGAGAGAGGCAATGCAGAGAGAGGAGTCTGAAGAAGAGGAGTCAGAGGAGGAAGGTGGCTTTGAGGAGGTGGAAGACCAAACACAGCAGGCGTCCCAGGGGCTTGTTGTCACCTTTTGGGGACCCTTGGTGTTGTACGTGGCTGGGTGGAGGAAGAGACCTTCAATGACATCAGTGAGGACAAGGAACGGGACATGGCTAGCTTGGTATCCAACCTTGTGCAAATGGGGAGTTTGCGGTTGTGCAAATGGACTGTTTGCGGTTGTTTGCGGTGCGTTAAACGGGGAGTTTGGTGTGTCACTGTGAAGCGGGCGTAACCCTTACACTACCTGATCGATACAACATCATACAGTAGGTCCCCCCCTCATTATTTTTATGGCCCCCACCCACCGCTCACGGGTGGGGGCGGGCGGGAGGACAGTAGGTCCCCCCCCATTGAGATTTATGGCCCCCACCCACCGTGCAGGGGTGGGGGCCGGGGGGGAGGACAGTAGGTCCCCCCTTATCCTTATTTACTGAATATTCCCCTGTATAACAATGTTTGGCATTTAGTGAATATTCCCTATTCTGCTCTGTGTCAGTGTGTATCAGGGATCCTTAGGACAGGTGTCAATCCATATCTGCCAAGTGACCCTATGTAGGAGGAACAGTCTCTATTCTGCTCTGTGTCAGTGTGTATCAGGGTCTCTGAGGACAGGTGTCAATCCATATCTGCCAAGTGACCCTATGTAGGAGAACAGTCTCTATTTTGCTCTGTGTCAGTGTGTATCATGGTCTCTGAGGACAGGTGTCAATCCATACCTGCCAAGTGACCCTATGTAGGGGGAACAGTCCCTATTCTGCTCTGTGTCAATATGTCATATGTCAGGTATCAATCCATATCCATTGTGATTTAGGTTAGGTGATTTCTGCCCTTTATGGATTAAGACCAGACTCTGCATCAACTGTGTAATTTTCCATAGGAGTTTTGCCATGGATCCCCCTCCGGCATGCCACAGTCCAGGTGTTAGTCCCCTTGAAACAACTTTTCCATCACTATTGTGGCCAGGAAGAGTCCCTGTATGTTTTAAAATTCACCTGCCCATTGAAGTCTATGGCGTGTTCGCGACATCACTACTTGACATTTTCTTTTTCTCTATTCCTTCCTTCCTCTTTCCTTCCCCCTATCTTTCAGTTTCC
>OW240913.1:208300055-208414540 GCA_933207985.1 Pelobates cultripes | reverse complement strand
AGGACATCCTGGAAGGCATAGACATCGACAATCGCACATACGCATATGGGGATATGGGGATATCTCAGTAGTTCTTAAATCAAGAGACCCTAGACTCAGCAAGGAGCGGTCGATCCCAGATTTTGTTATTGCTTTTGGCATTTATAGGGATGTTTTATGTTCGGTACACCCACATAGAAGGGAAGAGCTGGACCTCTATATGCACAAGCTGGTAGACCTTGGCAACAAATACGGTGGTACGTCCTTTTATGACTACCACCGGTCATTCTTAGCGAGGGCGTCTGCAGCTCTGGCCCACTACAACTTCAGTACGTATAGATGCTAAATGGATACTTCGCTGGGCTAAGGAACCCAGGTTGTGCAATTTGCGCTTCTGCCGCACATTTGACAAATTTCTGTGCAGGTTCACCTGACATCACCCCCAGTACAGCCACCCCAAGCACCTCGAGGTTTGATAAACAGGACAAAGATAAACTAGGCCGCCCGATCGTATACCTTGGGAAGTCGCAGATTTGCAATAATTTTAATGAAGGATCCTGTGGTTATAGTGCAGTCTGTTGCATGTTTGCGCTAACTGTTTCAGGGCACATGCGAAAGCCATGTGCCCTAATAAAATGCATTATAAACCTTACTTGACCTCCGTTAATGTTGATATGCTAGCTAGCCTACTGTCCACGCATCCTTCAAAACACCTTGTGGATTTCTTCAGAACTGGTTTTACCCAGGGTTTCCACACAGGCCTTATCCACATGCCAACAGGGATATTGGAGTGTAACAATCTTCATTCAGCTGTGGCCGACACCGAGGCAGTAGAGGTGCTATTACAGCTAGATGTTGAGCAAGGGTTCTTACTAGGGCCTTTCAAGGAGCCTAATTTTTCCAACTGGAGAACTAATCCCTTTGGCCTAGCCTCCGGGAAAAACTCTGGCAAACAGAGACTGATCATAGATCTCTCAGCACCACACTCCTCAGGGGTCCCAAGTCTACACTCACTGATCCCGTCAGAAGAATTCTCTCTACAGTACACAATTGACAATGCCGTAAACGCTATCTTGACTGCAGGCGTGGAGGCCTGGCTCAGCAAAACAGACATTGTCAACGCCTTCAAGTTATTGCCCATTCACCCACCGTTATGTCACCTGCACGGCGTTAAATGGAGAGGCCTGTATTATTTTTTTCACTAGGCTTACCTTCAGGTCAAAGAGTAGTCCTAGAATTTTTAAAACTTTCTGAGACATTGTGTTGGCTCCTCCTGAATATGTGCCGGTGCCATACCGTCATCCACTATCTAGGCGATTTTTTATTTATTGAAAGCAATTCTTCCCCCCCGTGCAGCTTGAATAAAGCAGTCAAGTTATTCAATACACTGGGGGTACCAGTCTCACCAAAGAAAACAGAGGGTCCTGACACCTTTATTAATGTTTTAGGTATACACGTGGATTCTGAGGTCATGGCAGTCTTCCACAGGAGAAAGTCATTAGCATCAGCCACGATATCAACCATTACCGGCTCCTGTAACTGGAAAGAATTGCAGTCACTGTTAGGCTCCCTGAACTTCGCTATGAAAGTCATCCCACAGGGTAGAGCTTTCATCTCCAGACTCCTGAGCCTACTCCCCAGATTCCCCGACGACCTAAGCCGTATCTCCCTTAACATCCAAGGCTCAGCGGACCTCCTCACCTGGAACGCGTTTCTCTGAAACTGGAACGGGAGAAGCAGGTTTCTCCCGCAGGTTTCCATACACTCCCCTGTCATTTGGACGGATGCAGCAGCTACCACGGGCTTCGCAGCCATATTCGTTGACGACTGGCTCTGGGGTAGTTGGCCAATGGAGGTACAAGAAATTGAGCGGTTCTACAAGAACTCCGCTCTTTTCGACGTGTACCCTATCGTAGCTGCAGCAGTGGCTTGGGGCCATTTGTGGTTAAACAGAACAGTTCTGTGCTATTCAGACAGTCAGGCGATTTGCCACATTATTAACAAGTGACACTCATTTTCATTAATGATTAAGAGGTTCACTAGGAAACTGACATGGCTGCAATCAGTTTAACTTGGTGTGCTGCCATGTCCCAGGAGTTTTAAACACTGCATCTGACCGATTGTCTCGCTTTCAATTTCAGGCTTTCCAAAAATCCCTACCTACGGTTTCACGTCTGGCCACAGCAACCCCCTTGTTCCGGGAACTAATCATGGACTAGACGAATACAGGAATACATGGCAGAACATCACCGGGATAGCGTGTTTGAAATGACATCCCTGGCGGCGTTTGCTACTTTTTGCCACCTCAAGTAAAAGTTATCCCACAACACAATAAAATTATACCTGACAGGAATCCAGCATAATTTGTACGCCACCTTCCCTAGTTTCCTCTCATCACACACTATCAGGAAGCTACTTAAGGGCATAACCAAGGCTAATGGTCCTACACTACAACTAAGGCTACCCATCAACAAACAGTTGTTCAAAGATTTGTCTGATCTAATAGATTCAGCCCCTTTCGAACTCCTCACTAACTCCGTTATTAAAACCGCCATGTACCTGGCTTTTTACGGCTTCCTGAGGCCACGGGAATTCACCAGTGGACAACATAATGCACAAATCTGCCTCCGGGTCTCCTACCTAAACATCTGTAACATATTCTTCCTCACCTTGTGGTCTCTGCACCCAGCGGCCGTGCTTCTGATACTAGCGGCATGTTAACGGACTCCGGCCGCTGCGGATCCACGGCAAAATATATCCCCACCTCCGCTCACTTGATTGACAACGTCGGCACTCGCGTGTGCACGTTTTGGGGTCAAAGACCGATTTTGGCCAATCAGAAGATTTGAACAGGTATTTAAACCTCATTATACCGGACACTCATTGCCCTGTCGTGGTTTCCCTAGTGGTTGTCCAAGAGTGCGTTATTCATTCTGGTTATTTGACTTCCCTGTTTTCTGGCTTTCCTTTATCATTGTCTCTTTCTGTGTCCCCTGACCTCGGCTATTCCTGACTATTCTTTGGTACGTTAGTCCGGCCATTCTAAGGCCCGGTAATACGTTACCCATCAGTCACCAGTGTTACACAATTCTACGTGCTGGATAATACAGTAATCCTGACATCATGACATGGCTATAGATTCTGTAGAATTGTGTAAGCACATAGCTGCTTGCGAAAGGAAACTAGAGGATAATGATCACTGCATGGATCAATTTGCCCAGGCCTTCAGTACGCTTCTTACCCGAACAGCGCATCTGCAACCTGCGGCCTTACCTCCACCTATAGTACACAACGCACCTAGTATCTCCCTATCTCCTCCCCTGCATTTTGATGGTAATATTCAAGAATGCTGGGGATTTATTAACCAAATGGAGCATTATTTTGAGGCCTCACCGGGATCTTTTCCCACAGACAGAGCTAAAATTGGTTATCTAATGAATCAGTTAAAAGGTAAAGCTTTAGCTTGGGCCAATCCATTATGGGAGAGTAATAGGAGTGTGGCACACAATTACCAGGAGTTCCTTACGGAATTTAAACTTACGTTTGAACCATTAGGCAGGGAGGATGACGCCTCTACTGCCCTGATGCATATCAGACATGGGAACCGGTCTCTCTCGGAATCTGCCACAGAATTTCGTACCCTAGCTTCCGAGGTAGACTGGACTAATAGTGGGTTAGTCCCTTTTTAAATGCTGTGGGGATATTTATGGGATAATAATAGTAACAGTGAGAATTGCCCACTATTTCAATTCTCAGATCCCAAAGAACGTTTATCGTGTTAAGTGGAATGTATTTCATGTAAATAATCACAATGTATAAAAATAGATTTTATTTATGATAATCAATAATTAACAAATAATATTATGTAACATGCATAACAATAATCAATGAATAATCAGTATAAAATGGTATGCAATACAAAGGAATGGGTATTACGTTTCAATGGCTAAAACAGCATTATCTGTCAAGACTTATTTATTACCATCTTTAACACAGACTGAAAGTAAAACTTTTCACAGCGAAGAACAGAATTCCTCAGAGTGCGGCGTAAGGTCGTAAAGTTTAGCAGACAGTTAGAATAACCCTTTCAATGCTGGCTAGATCTCCTAGGTAGTTAAGATCTATTCTTATGTATTTTTAAATAAAATAACATTTAAACCAGTTCACTAGTCATTTTCTTAAACCATCCATAAGAGAATTTACCACATTATATAAGCAGATTTTTAATTTGTCTAAAAGATATCTATCTTAATTTAGAGCAAATCAATACACCTGGATAAAAACAGCGGTATGCTAACACGTGATAATATCACATCAATATATAATTATTCTTAATTCCACCTGCAGAATGGAATGTTTATAACTATATATTCTTAGTTAACTAAGATTTCTTAATATGGAAATCTGACCGTGCTTTATCCAGTCATATATAATGCTATTAATACATTTTAATTAATTTAATTTAATTAAATGAAACCAGTATAATTACCAGTTGAGTAGATATTTCATCCGATTGGTAGTCTCTCTGCATGGAGGTGTTGGTTAGAAAGTCAGTAAATTCTAAGTGTTAGAGTTTTAGGAGTAGAGTGTTATTCTCAGATGTTGTCCGAGTTGGAATCCCCAAACTTCCAATTCCTCTCTCCTCTCCGTTGCATATCTTGCATGTGCCTCCTCTCGTATCTTTCTTGTCTTGTATCTTCCCTTTGTCTTAACTTTTAAAGGGCCAGACTCTCTGTACGTCATCAGTTGATAACCCAATAGAAGCACTAGAGGTGTGGTTATCTTCCAGATCGCAAATTAGTTATTTGGTCTGTAGAGGGCAGTCTTGTCCCACTAAACATACCTATCCAGGAAAGAGTTAACTTTTCCTGGTGACTATTTTGACGTCATTTTGCGTTATCTTTATAGCGCCATAATTTAAAATTTCAAAGGGTTTCTTAAATTTTGTCCAGACTTAGCGTCTGCAATTCCTGCCATAATTTCTGATATGACAGATCATGAACTAAGTTTACCCTTTTCCATACAATGGTACCTTATATATATAGACAGTTAAATATTAAATTATTTAATCTTCTCTGTCACAATTGTCTGGGTTTAGATTTGATTATATTCTTTTAGCATTAGACAGTCTGTCCAACCCCCTTCCTTATCACTTGGCTTGTATATACCATGCATTCCTCAGATCTGGGAAAGTGGTTAGCTTCCAGAAAGAAATCTAGTGTCTTCTTTGTTAATTTGAAATAACAAAATGGAGTCTGGTCTGTTCAGAGTGACTCAGAATATACACTTTTAGTTTCTATCATAGCACAAAATGTCTGCCGATATAAATACTCTGACATAACCCCCCTTTAGTGCATTTCATAGCCAAAATTAATTTAGCTTATGAATAAGCACTATAGAAGTTATCAGACATATTGTGCAATCACATCATTTCTAACATAGGCCCGTGCGTGGAATGAACATTTTTGTATATATTTGTACCTGTAAAAGTTTTGAACTTTACACTTAGTACAATCAACCATAATATCATTATTACATAGTACATTATTTTCATTTGAAAAATGTTTTTGGGAGTTACATATGGTATGGTCAATAAAAAGCAAATCTCCATACGTTCCGGATCAATTAAGAGAGGTATAGCGCTCCCCATCTCAAAGGCCAGATTTAATTGCATAGGCTCAATTGTCTCTCCATCCACATTGGCAAGCATCGCATGAACAATATCCTTGGATACAAAATACAGAGGTATGCGTCCCCCTGCCAATTCGATCATTCCAGTTTGCACTTCGTCAAGAAAAGCAAGTGTGTGGAACAATATTGGGTCATGCAGAAATAAAAGTTCACGCTTGAATAAGTCATGACTTTGGTGCAACTCAGTGGATTTGGCAATTAACTCTGAATGCAAATTTGTTGTAACAACTGTGTCTTCCACAATAGTTAACACGTCTTGGAGAAGTGTTCTTTGCTGTTGTATCACCTGATGAATATCGTTAATGTGTTGCTTTAGCGCATAGATTTCCATATCCAGCTTTTGGACAGTAATAGAGTTGGCTGCAGACATTCCAGTTGCGACAACTGCACCGACAGTGGCACAAACTAATGCAACAATTATAGCGGTGAGGAACCTTTTGGGTCGGTTGCTCATCGGAATAGAACTGGATACAAATGGTTTCCGGGCTTGCTCCAAGATGTTTCGCACACGGTCCTGTGCTCTTTGGAGGTGCATCTGGTACCAAGTCTGTAACTCAGGAAGCTGCATCGATGAAATGTTGTATGCCTTCTCGATGGAAATCTTGGGGTCCAAGCTGACGAACACACGTCTGGTCAGGATCCTCTTCTCTGTTAAGATGAACCCTGGTGTCTCTTGAATCAGGATGCCGGAGGATGGTCCCATCTCTGCGATCGGGTCGGTCCGTAGCTCTTGGCACAGGAGCAGTATGATCCAGAAACACGCCACATCCTTCTTGGACATCTTTCGACAGTCACGGATCAGGAACTCGTTTCAGACTTATCTACTAATGATTCAAGGTTTGTTAAGCATACAAACTTATAACAGTGTGACATCACTTGGCCTAGGACAACACATTATTACGATTCATCAACATATGTATTCTGTCTAATTCTATTTTTATAACTTCATCCCTCACTACATTTATTACTGACTCTTCAGCAATTTGCCTATAGCAGTTAAACAAGCTAGTAACCTGCTTATAAAATGTAGTTATTGGATGGCAAGGAAATGGTTAATGACATGAACGTACATGAGATCATGGCACATCACAACATTTCACATCATACTATACCACGTGAATCAAGCATTCATCCAGGTTAGTCGTTCACCCTTCTGCGTCTGAATCCACACCTATAATCCTTAATTGAGATTTAGGATGACAAGCACGCAACTGGTTAATGTGAACCCACTTTTCAATAAAATCACCATCCTTAGGAATTTTTATCTTATACGCTACTGGGGAAATTTTGTCAATGATGACATATGGCCCTTTCCAAGAAGGTAAAAATTTCTTTTCCTTGACTTGATTTCGCGCAAAGTTATACAGATAGACTTGATCTGTGATCTCATATTCCTTTTTCGTGGTTTTTAGATCGTAATAGGTCTTAACCCCTGTCGCTGCTTTTTCTAGATTCTTTTGGGCAAAAGCAAACGCATGCTGTAAATGCTTGCGCAAATCTTCGATATACTGATGCGTAGTGGCAGCATTGATCAAGTTATGATCCGAAGTACGATATAGTAAATGCTGTGGTAAAACCATCTTTCTTCCTGTCATCAATTCAAAAGGTGACAATTTGGTAGCAGTGCTAGGTGTAGCTCTAATCGCCATTAAAACTAGGGGCAATTTAATGTCCCAGTCTTTACCAGACTCCTTAACATACTTCTTTAGAATATTAACGATAGACTGGTTATATCGCTCTACCCCCCCGCTAGACGCAGCGCGGTATGCAATATGTAGCTTTCGTTTAACACCTAGAATGTTCCACATCTTAGCCATTACTTCGCTGGTAAAATGACTACCTCTGTCTGACTCAATTCTTTGAGGCAGACCGAACCTGGAAAAGACATGGTTAATCAACAAAGTGGCGCACACGGTACTCGTGTTCTCTTTACAAGGCAAACATTCTATCCACTTTGTGTACATACATGTAACGGTTAACATGTATTTGTTACCTCTTGAAGATCTTGTTACAGGACCTATAAAGTCAATTTGAATATCAGACCAGGGTAATGACACCCCCCTCTTCTGAAGTGGTGCACGATGGGTTGGACCATGGGGTTGATATTGCGGACAAATCAAGCATCCCTGACAGTATGTCTTAACATCCCTTAACATGTGTGGCCAATATGCATAATCACGCAATATCTCATATGTGATCTTATCACCACGATGCCCAGATGTAGGTGCATCATGTGCGTGTTGGAGCATTAACCCTCTGTATACAGTTGGGACTACCCATTGTTGTATACCATGTTTAGAAGTTCTGACCAGTAACCCATCCATGATACTAAATTGGACTTTATATCTCATCAAGATTCGTAAATCTTCATTATCTTTGCAATCCTCATCTGTGATGGGATTGGCAGTAGGGTCTTCTATATGTTTATAGAATATGCCTATGACGGGATCATTCTTTTGACTAGTAATCAGGTCATCACTAGGAGCTTCTTGACTCCATTGCACGACATTTAAGTCGGCATTATCTCTAGCCTGTCGTCTAGTTATGGCTTCAACATGAATTGAACCCATAAGATCATCAATGTTTAGGGTTTCACCATTGATGGCAGCTTGTTTTGCCAGTGAATCGGCTAAGTCATTACCATCCTTATCAATACCTTCTATTTTAGAATGGCCTTTGGTTTTCTTCCAATATATGGTTAAACCATTTTCCTTAACCAGTTCATCGATTTTACAAAACAATTTCCCATGTTTAACAGGTTTGTTATTGCTTTTCAGCATTTGGTTTCGTTTCCAGCTAGGCAGATATTCGACGAAACTGTTGCGAACATAGTTGGAATCAGTTATAATAACAAATTCTTTGATACCATATTCTATTGCCATTTGAATGGTCTTATATACTGCACAGAGTTCGGCTATCTGACTGCTTTTGGGACCAATATTGTATCCTATAGATACATTAGGATAATCACCTGTCCAGGCGATTCCGATACCTGCAACTAACTTCCGTTCAGCACCAAGCTACGTGGTGATATGAACAACCATCAATGTATACCCACGGTAGTGGTCGACAGTATTCCTCGTCATAAACTTTATAAGGAGATAGCAATTGCTCTTCTAGGAAGTCATCTCCGGTGTCATTATCATCCAGAGATGGAGCAGTACAGTCATGTAATTCTGCTAAACCTTGGGCAACTGGGCTTCTCTTATTATGTTTATAACGGACTTCTAACGGCCATCCCTGTAAGGATAGAGTCCATGCAGTAATCCGACTGTTAGAGAGATTACCGTCTCTAATTCTTTCACTCTGCAGATACTGTAGAGGTTGGTGAGCTGTTTCTACAATTATTTTCTCACCTTGGATATAGCTACGAAAATTTTGTAGTGCCCAGACAGTCGACAATAACGCCTTCTCACACGTGTTGAATTTAACTTCAACAGGTGACAAAGTCTTGCTAGCATATGCAATAACTTTGTTTAAACTGTCCTGCTTCTGATACAAAACAGCACTTATGCTTAAATCGGTATATCCTGTCTCCAGATAGAAGGGTTTACCCCCCTCTGGGTATGCTAAACAGGGTGCCTGAGTGAGCTTCCTCCTCAGTTCACTTACCGCTTGGTCCTGAGGCTCCCCCCAGTTCCAGGTAGTTTCCTTTTTAAGCAGGTGTAAGAGTGGTTTAGTTATTTCTGCATAGTTATCTATAAACTTACGGGAGTAGTTAGTCATACCAAGGAACGATCTTAATTCCCTGATGTTTGAAGGTGTTTTAGCCTTTAGTACGGCTTCAACCTTCTTCCTCTGGGGATTTAATCCTTCAGAAGTTACCTCATGTCCGAGGAAATTGACATGGGTGCGACACCATTGCGCCTTTTGTAAAGACAGTTTAATCCCTGCCTCTCTTAACTGAGTGAGAACATGTCTAATCTCTAAGATATGCTTATCAAAGGAAGTGCTTTTCAGCAAGACATCGTCGACATATGATAACGTTCCTCTCTCGAGTGCGTCAGGCATAGCTTTATGCATGAACACAGCGAATTCATGACCAGAGTTTATGTAACCGAAAGGCATACGGGTCCAGGTATACTGCTGCTTTCCAAATGTGAAGGCCAATTTGTATTGGTCTTCATTATGGACTGGTACAGTCCAATATCCCTGCGCACAGTCAATGGCAGTGAATATTTTGGATCCCTGCATTTGTACCAAACATTGGTCTATGTATGGTGTTGGCCAACCAGACATATAGACGCGTTTATTTAGCTGTCGTAAGTCAGCGCATAAACGCCATTGTCCATTAGGTTTCAGAATCCCCAAGATTGGATTATTATACGAACTGTGCACTGGACGTATAATGCCCCTTTCCTTTAAATTCTGAATGATGTCTTGTAGACCATCATATGACGCTAATGGGAGTCTATATTGTTTGATAAATACAGGTGGTAAATTTGGATCAGTTTGTATTCTGGCTACGTGGAGGTTAGTTAACCCACAGTCGTAGGAATCTTTGGCAAAAATATCTTGGAATTCCAAAAGGATTTCCTTTAGCTGTTGCCGCTCAGCATCGTTGGAGCAACCGTCAGCTAAAGATATTTGCTCTTCTAGCCTTTCCTGAAATCCTGGAAAGATTTCAGGCTGGCCTATCTCATAAGCTTCTTCAAGCCTAGAAGTTAGGTCAGTTCGGTGTTGACTTACCTTTTCTCTTTGGTCGTGATACTCTTGTGATTCCTGCTCATTGAGCGGATGATCGAAGGTGATTGATGCTTCTTCGATTTTACACGAGCCTTCTTCAACGTTGAAGGGATACACAGATAGGATAGTGAATAATCCTTCTGGGGAGGAATGGAATATTTGATCGACAATTTCGTCCTCAGTTAAGTATTCTTCAGGGATGAGGCCTATAATTTGGTTTTGGAAACCAAATGTATAGTACTCAGCATCCAATGCTAGACCTAATGATGTTCCTTTTGGTAAAGTAACACTATTGGGTGTAACATTGTTGACCATGATATAGGTGGGATTCTTACCAATACTTACCATTGGTGTATGTGTTACCACCATCCCTAATTGTTGTATCCTGTTGGATAAACAGATTAGGGCATCAGAGTTTTCCAATCTCTGACCTTCCTTGACCTGTATGGGTAAAAGAAAGTTACTTGTCCCCTGTGGAATGGTTATGTCATCAGGAACTTGGATACTTACCGCATATGGGAGTATTTGTCCTGATTTCAGGGCGTTTTCCTCGTGTAGGTATCCACAAGGATTACCTTTTAACCTTGTCCACAAGTTGGAATTAATCAGGTCAAGGTGTATGGCAAAGCGATGTATGACATCATTGCCAACGTAAACCTGATAGCGAGGTTCGTCTATCACTAGGAATAAATGTTTAACTGTCTTATTTCCGATGGAAATAGATAGTAAACATTTTGCTATCACATTGTGACTCTCTGATTCGCCATCCAGATTCTGGATCCACCTGTCATGTGGGGAAGCGTACCTGATCATTTTAGGATTAGCGATCTGCTTTAACAGACTTCTGCTAATATAGCTGTTCTCACTCTGTAAGTCCAGCTTTGCATTCCTACTTCTTCCTAAGTCATTTATTTGCATAGGAAAGAATAAGTTGTTATTAACCCTTTCAATTCTGGCAAGGAATTGAGCATGACCTGCCAGATCTACAGATTCAACATAGTCCCTGTGGAGAGAAATGGTTAAAACATCACCTTCCAGAGAGACATTCTGGATCCTCTCTGGAGCAATTCTTATGGAATGCTCATCTACAGGTGCGATTGCATCATTCACCTGCAGGATAGTCACGTCAGGTGACTGACTATTTCTAAAATGTACCTCAATTGAGTCAGGTCTTTCTTCTATCACATGGCAGTTACGATCAGATTGAACATGTGATTTCTCATAGGTTATGGGAACCTTAGCTTGTGACCATACAATTCCATTCACACAGTCAATAATTGTGTTAAGTCTTCTGAGTATGTCTATACCCAGAATCAGTCGGTCATAGGGGAGATCTACCACTATCACCGGGTGTCTAAAGGTTTTGTTACCTATTTTAAACTTTAACCAGGTATTGCCAATAACATGAAGGGCATTTCCTCCTACATTCAACAGAGCATTGGGGAAATCTCTTAGCTTCGGCTTATCCGTTGCTAAGTCCATTACCTGCTGGAAGTAGGTATTTGATAAGATAGTGGCTTGTGAACCAGTATCTATTAACCCTTTAAAAGGCTGGGGTAGCGAATCCTGTATTTCTACAGACATGTAGTACCTTCCTTCATGTTCTTCTAATTCACATAAGAATTTAGAATGTGTCAACATATTACTTGTTTTCCATACATTACCGGTCACAGCAGTAGTTTCTACCTGTACTGAGGAATGCTCAGTCTTACCCACAGGCCCATCCTTTTTAGGAATATCTTGAACTGTCAAGCGGGAACTAGTGGTCGGCATCTCATCAGTTAACCCTTTCAGGTCTGGATCCTGGAAACTAGTGGCTGCTGGGGCTACTTTAGCCTTTGGCTGAAATGAAAAAACAGAGGAACACGTTGCGCCTCCTTCACCCGGAAGTGAAGTGACGGTATAGGCAATAGGTTTTCTAACACAACTATTGTTTGTTTGACTGTTAGTACTTGGAAAGGAAACAGGGTTAGGCATTACATCTACTGATAACCTAGCCTGTTTAGTCACAGTGGCTATTATTGCTGCGGCACCTGTTGTTGTTGCTGCGGTTGCACAGGTAGTTCTGCAATTGGAGCTATCCCTAAAAAAGGATTTAGAGCAAAGACTTGGTTGATCTTTGTCATTTCCTCCATTAATTTGCCCATCTGGTCAGTCAATTGACCAACCTGACGACGCAAATTATTTCCCCCATTGCCGTTTTGTCTTTGCCCATTAGAATTTGGCTGGGATGGCTGAGACTGTTGGGAGTTATTGGAAGCAGATTGGTTGTTTCTGTTTCCATATCTCCTATTTCCCTGAGGATTCCTTCTCCATTGGGAATTGCCTTGGTTCTTATTAACCCAGGGGCGTTTATTCCCATTGGCTTTGGATCTTTCAGAGTTATTATCAGAGGAATTTGCAGAATTGCTTCTAGCATTTTCCTGTTTCTGAGGTTTTGGTGTTTTCAAAACCTCGGAATAGGTCCTCTTTTTCTGTTGGGTTTCTAAACCTAACTGAATTTTAGTCTCTGACACCATTTTATCACCAGGTTTTTTAACCTTTGGCTGATTTTCGTCATGTGCATGGTGTATAGCGTACAACTTCATGCACTGACTGACTAGCCATTCTAATGGTAACTTACAATCGTAATCTCTTGCGAGATTCATTTGTATGTTTACTGGCATGGCATGAAAATACAGATCTTTGAAGTCTGTGCTTTCATACCTGGGTTTTCTTTGGGCCACGGAGTATGCATTTTTAAGAATTATTAAAAATTCTCTGGGGCTTTGATCTGGACGGCACTTTAAGTTATAAAGCGCCCTCTTTGCAGAGGCAATGGTTTTATACTTACCATATTCCATGATTATTTCATATTTCATCTTGGACCAGGACATTAACTGTATAGCTTGAAGACTTTCTAGATAAACACGGCACATTGAATCAAAGGTCCATGTAATGAACCATTTCTTATGAATGTCATCATACATGCCCAATGAATTCATTGCTCTATCATAATTTTCCAGATGTTCAGATATGTTTCCTGAACCTCTAGAAAATTGTGGGACAGTCTCTCTAAGGAATTTGATGACCTTTGGTGTTTCATAAACAGGCGTCGTTGATTTAGGACCTCTGTTTCTGTGTTTAGGTAAACGTCTATGCGATCTGTCTGCTGAAGAGGAATTAGACCCGTACAACAGCGCAGATGGCATATCATTTACATGGCCTTCAGAGTGGATAGTGCAATCACTTTCACTCCCATCACTCTGAGCTTCTTGTTCACTGTCACAATTCTGATCAGCATCAGAATCCTGCCAGTGTACAGAACCATGTCTGTTTTCATTCCTATCACCTTGAATTGGACTCTCTCTGTCAAGCATGGCCAGGACAGTCTTTTCAAACTGTTCTGCCCATGATTGCCAAGAACCTACAGGTGTTTTCTCAGAATTACTCACCTCTTTACTTACAGACTGTTTTATGAAAACCTGGTTTGGTGTGGGAAAATCATAATAAGGAGGGGATTTACAAATAGTCTTTTCTTGCATTTTTGTGCAACTTTTTGGCACAGAATGATGACTACCAACCTCACTGTCTAATTTCTGACTCTCCTTTTCATACTCATCCAATTGCATTTTAAGCTGATTTATTTCCTGTGCATATTTATCCATCAAAGCTTCCATTTCTTTTTCATGATCAGCCTGACGAGTTTTATGCTCAGCAAGTAAATCTTGGTATTTCCCATTTTGAATGCCCAAATCGTCACTGTACGTGTCCAATTTGGCATTCAATGACTTGTTTTCATCACACACCTTAAGAAGTGCTGTCATAAAGAAAGGCCAAGAGTGTATTATGTACGCCATTTTCCTTTCTATGTTCTTTTGTTCAGCAATTTCTTTAAGATATATGATGATGTGTTCATCAGTTAGAATGGTTTGTTTAGCTTCCCATTCTATGCTTTTCAACCAAACCTCATAGGTTGCATCATTTTTCATATGTTTATGAATATGAACTAGAGCATGTTTTCTTAGGTCTTCAATTATTTCAGTATTATCTGTTACAGATTTATCACTGCCACTGGCCATTTTTATTTTTATTTTATTGATTAATCTCAATACAAAACTCTTTTCTATATTAAGATTAAATTGCATGAATTACACCAATATTATTATTATATATGAAATACAATTTCAACTTAAACGATCTCAGCAGTGCCTCCAATATGTGGGGATATTTATGGGATAATAATAGTAACAGTGAGAATTGCCCACTATTTCAATTCTCAGATCCCAAAGAACGTTTATCGTGTTAAGTGGAATGTATTTCATATAATTAATCACAATGTATAAAAATAGATTTTTATTTATGATAACCAATAATTAATAAATAATATTATGTAACATGCATGACAATAATCAATGAATATCCAGTATAAAATGGTATGCAATACAAAGAAATGGGTATTACGTTTCAATGGCTAAAAAGCATTTTCTGTCAAGACTTTATTTATGACTATCTTTCACAGACTTAAATGAAGCTTTTCACACAGAGAACAGAATTCCTCAGAGTGCAGCGTAAGGTCGTAAAGTTTAGCAGACAGTTAGAATAACCCTTTCAATGCTGGCTAGATCTCCTAGGTAGTTAAGATCTATTCTTATGTATTTTTAAATAAAATAACATTTAAACCAGTTCACTAGTCATTTTCTTAAACCATCCATAAGAGAATTTACCACATTATATAAGCAGATTTTAATTTGTCTAAAAGATATCTATCTTAATTTAGAGCAAATCAATACACCTGGATAAAACAGCGGTATGCTAACACGTGATAATATCACATCAATATATAATTATTCTTAATTCCACCTGCAGAATGGAATGTTTATAACTATATATTCTTAGTTAACTAAGATTTCTTAATATGGAAATCTGACCGTGCTTTATCCAGTCATATATAATGCTATTAATACATTTTAATTAATTTAATTTAATTAAATGAAACCAGTATAATTACCAGTTGAGTAGATATTTCATCCGATTGGTAGTCTCTCTGCATGGAGGTGTTGGTTAGAAAGTCAGTAAATTCTAAGTGTTAGAGTTTTAGGAGTAGAGTGTTATTCTCAGATGTTGTCCGAGTTGGAATCCCCAAACTTCCAATTCCTCTCTCCTCTCCGTTGCATATCTCTTGCATCTGCCTCCTTTGTCTTGTATTTCTTGTCTCTCTCTATCTTCCCTTTGTCTTAACTTTTAAAGGGCCAGACTCTCTGTACGTCATCAGTTGATAACCCAATAGAAGCACTAGAGGTGTGGTTATCTTCCAGATCGCAAATTAGTTATTTGGTCTGTAGAGGGCAGTCTTGTCCCACTAAACATACCTATCCAGGAAAGAGTTAACTTTTCCTGGTGGCTATTTTGACGTCATTTTGCGTTATCTTTATAGCGCCATAATTTAAAATTTCAAAGGGTTTCTTAAATTTTGTCCAGACTTAGCGTCTGCAATTCCTGCCATAATTTCTGATATGACAGATCATGAACTAAGTTTACCCTTTTCCATACAATGGTACCTTATATATATAGACAGTTAAATATTAAATTATTTAATCTTCTCTGTCACAATTGTCTGGGTTTAGATTTGATTATATTCCATTAGCATTAGACAGTCTGTCCAACCCCCTTCCTTATCACTTGTTTGTATATACTATGCATGCCTCAGATCTGGGAAAGTGGTTAGCTTGCAGATAGAAATATAGTGTCTTTTTGTTAACTTGAAATAACAAAATGGAGTCTGGTCTGTTCAGAGTGACTCAGAATATACACTTTTAGTTTCTATCATAGCACAAAATGTCTGCCGATATAAATACTCTGACACTGCCACACTTCTTGTTTGCCTACCGAGAAGTGCCGCAGGAATCCACTGGGTTCTTTCCGTTCGAGCTGCTCTATGGACGACGAGTGCGAGGCCCCCTCGACCTCATCCGAGAGCACTGGGAAGGAGAGATGGAACATGAGGGTGTCCCGATTGTACCATACGTTCTGGAGATGAGAGACCGCATGGAGCAGTTAGCTCGGATGGCTAGAGACCATCTCCATGCGGCCCAGGGTCGACAGAAGAGGTGGTATGATAGGGGTGCCCGCCAGAGAACCTTCCAGGTGGGACAGAAAGTGCTAGTTCTCAGACCAGTAAAAGGGAACAAGCTCCAGACCTCATGGCAGGACCCTTACAAGGTGGTAGCCCAAGGATGTGATACCACTTACGTAATAGCCAGTAGCAAGGATGACTGGATTCGGAAATCCTTCCATGTGAATCTGCTAAAGGAATATCAGGAAAGGGCCGAGGATATTGCAGCCATCTGCAGTCCCAGTGCAGAGGACTCAGACGGGCTGCCTATCCCTGACCTGTTAGCAGGTCCCGAACCAAGTAATATCCTCGATGCTATCCATCTAGGAGAGCGGTTGAACCCGGTAGAAAAGGGACAGATCAGACAGCTGTTGACAGAGAAGAAACTGACATTCTCCCAAGAGCCAGGATACACAACGTTAGCTACCCATTATGTGGAAACTCCAGGGCAGACGCCACTTAGGCAGACCCCTTACAGGATCCCAGAGGCAGTTAAAGAGGAGATGAGGAAAGAGATACAAGAGATGCTTAAGTTAGGAGTCATAGAACCCCCAGACAGCCCGTGGCCCTCACCCGTAGTACTGGTACCCAAAAAGGATGGGACCACCAGGTTCTGCGTCGACTATAGACATCTTAATAATAGGACAGTGACCGATGCGTATCCCATGCCCCGCGTAGACGAGCTCCTAGATCGCATTGCTAGGGGGAGATACCAGACTACCATTGATCTGTGCAAGGGGTACTGGCAGATCCCCCTAGCCAAGGAGGCTGTCCCCAAGTCGGCCTTCATCACCCCGTTTGGCTTGTACCAATTCAAAGTCATGCCATTCGGGATGAAGAACGCTCCGCTACCTTTCAGCGCTTGGTCGACAGGCTCCTTGATGGCTCCCAGGATTTCGCATGTGCGTACCTGGATGACATTGCGATCTACAGCGAGACCTGGGGAGAACACCTCCGACAGGTGGGGGCCATACTGGATCAGATTAGGGCCGCAGGCCTCACTCTGAAGCCAGAAAAATTTCATTTTGGCATGGCTGAAGTACAGTACCTGGGACACCGGGTGGGGTGTGGGAGGCAACGGCCGGAGCCAGCCAAAGTTGAGGCCGTGGCTAATTGGCCCACACCCCACACCAAGACCCAGGTACTGGCTTTTCTAGGGACGGCAGGGTACTACAGGAAATTTGTCCCAGACTATCGTAGCATCGCCAAACCTTTAACAGACTTGACCAAAAAGAATCTACCTAGGATAGTCCTGTGGTCTCCCGCCTGCAAAACAGCATTTCAGACATTAAAGAACGCATTAATCAACGCTCCTCTGCTATCTGCCCCAGTCCCTAACAAAAGGTTTGTCGTCCACACATGTACGGACTGGGGTCAGTTTTAAGCCAGATCGGAGAAGATGGAGGAGATTACCATGTCGCGTACCTAAGCAGAAAACTGCTACCCAGAGAAGTGAGCTACGCGGCAGTAGAAAAAGAATGTTTAGCCCTGGTTTGGGCCCTAAAGAAATTGACTCCATATTTGTATGGTCAGGAGTTCACCCTCATCACTGACCATAATCCTCTTGTGTGGTTGAACCGCGTGGCTGGAGATAATGGCCGTTTATTAAGATGGAGCCTGGCGTTACAACCTTAGAATTTCTCCATACAATATCGGCCAGGTAAACTCAACGGGAACGCGGATGGCCTGTCCAGACAAACCGAACTGATGCTATAACCGAAATCCGGACAGCTCCACGGTGATCCGTAAAGGATCAATCCGGGTCTGCCGGGGTGTCCCACAAAAGGGGAGCCATGTAACAGCAAGCCCAGTATGACTGCAAAAGACAAATGGATTATACAGCCATTCGGTATTTTTGTAAGCATTCACCATGCGAATGCTTACCTGCCTTAACAGGCCACCCTGACTGCTAATTATGGCCAATTTACCTCCCTGGTTGATGGGCACTTAATTCGAATCAACCGCTATGGGAACTGTTAGCTCAGCCGCCATTTTACATCCAAACTTTGGGGAAAAACTGTTCTTTTTTAATTATGTTATGTAGTTATCTGAGGGGAGGGAATTTACCGAATGTATATTGTATGGATTGGTTGTACTGTTAATTATGTGGGTGTCTCCCTTGCATGGGCAGAATCCCATAAAAGCAGAGTGTGTGTCATTAAACCTCAGTTCTTCTTGACCCTTCAAAACGTAGCCTCGTCTCGTTCTTGAAAGGGGAATCTCTGCAGCTTAATCACTTAGCTCTTTTCAGAGCTGCACCTGGCTTCCACTCTTGATCCAGCAGAAGGGAATAGGCGACTTCATCACTACACAGCGACTGCCAGGAAGAAAAGGACGTCCCTAACGGCTGGTACCCTCTCTACACCAGGGTAGCCGTTACATAGATATTAAAGGGAAACTATAGTGTCAGGAAAACAAACTTGTTATCCTGACACTATAGCTTACTCCTCCGTCAAGCACACCCCCCTTGTGGTGCAGCAGGGGTTAAAACTTCTTCTGTCACTTACCTGGGTCCAGCACCAATGTCTTTTGTGCTGGCTTGGGTCGGCCTTTGCTCCTCAAGGGCCGCGCTCGCAGTGGTATTTCCATGCTGGACGTTCCCGTGCCACTAGAGGAGTTAACCCTGAACAGTAATTATTGTAGTTTCTTAAAAAATGCAATAATTACCTTTGCAGTGTCATTTACACAATCTCACTAATACACACACTTACACATTCTAACTCTAACTTACACACTCTAACACATATACATTCTCACTGACCTACACATTGTCACTTGCACACTCTCACTAATACACACAATTTCACTGGCATACACATTGTCAGCTACACATTCTAACACCACACAGTGGCACTTACACATACTCACTAACAGTGTCACTTGCATACTCTCCCTCACACACATGCTCAGAGTCACTTGCACACTCTCCCTAACACACACACCCAGAGTCACTTGCACACTCTCACTAACACACACACACACACACACACCCAGAGTCACTTGCACACTCACTAACACACACACCCAGAGTCACTTGCACACTCTCACTAACACACACACCCAGAGTCACTTGCACACTCTCACTAACACACACACCCAGAATCACTTGCACACTCACTAACACACATTATCACTTACACACTCTCACTAACACACACACCCAGAGTCACTTGCACACTCACTAACACACACACCCAGAATCACTTGCACACTCACTAACACACATTATCACTTACACACTCTCACAAACACACACACCCAGAGTCACTTGCACACTCTCACTAACACACACACACCCAGAGTCACTTGCACACTCTCACTAACACACACACACACACACACACACACCCAGAGTCACTTGCACACTCTCCCTAACACACACCCAGAGTCACTTCACTCTCACTAACACACACACAGTCACTTGCACACCCTAACACACACACCCAGAGTCACTTGCACACTCACTAACACACATTATGACTTACACACTCTCACTAACACACACACCCAGAGTCACTTGCACACTCTCACTAACACACACACCCAGAGTCACTTGCACACTCTCACTAACACACACACCCAGAGTCACTTGCACACTCTCACTCACACACATTGTCACTTACACACTCATTAACACACACACTATCACTCAAACACAAACTCACACCACTTTACATAAAGTCACACTTTATTTACAAACACCAACACATTAATTTAACACACTCCCCATTTACAAACATGCACACAATAAGCAATCCCCCTTAACCATGCCATACCTGGGTGCTGTGAAGAGGCCCAGGCAGCAGGATCCAGGATGTTGCTCTTCTTTCTCCTGGGGGAGCAGGAGAGCCGTGCACTGTGAGCACAGGCTACTTCCTGCTCCCTTCACAGTGCTTCCGGTGTTCACAGGCAGGGGGCAGCCAGGATACCCGGTCATATCCCAGCTTCCCCTGCCTGCAGGAAGCAAACAGTGCTCTGCAGTAAACCCCACTGCCCGAGCAGGTAATTTACAGCAGAGAGGAGCCCAGCAGGTGAGTGGCTGCACTGGGGGGTGGCTAAGGAGCCGCTCGACCAGCACAGCATCCCCAGACAGCTATAGAATGGCAGCCCGCCTGGAAACCTCTTGGTGGGCGCCCACCAGAGGCCGGCGCCCCAGGCGAATGCCTTATTCGCCTTAATGGTAGCGCCAGCCCTGCTGATATTCCAAAAAAATATGAAACCCATCATCAACTACCGGCAATACAATATACCAGACACCTCCCCCAACTTCCCCAGACATCACCACAGACAACCAAATCTAGTCTAGGTGATCAGACAAATCAACAGGAATTCAGTCAAAGCAATCAATCCAAACAAGGGGGGGAAAGAAAACTGGGCGGGAAATATTCGCCTCCTGTCATTAATACAATTAAGATTATAGTTACAATAAAGCTAGTATAATCTACAATTTATAACATGACAGGAGGCTTCAAGTTTGCTGTTTTAACGCTCCGACAGCAAAGCAAAAGAAGCATGGTCCGATGGTCTGAAGTAGAATTGACGAAAAGTATCTTCACGGAACCAGTCCGCCGAACGTAAAATGTCCTGAAGGGAAGCGCCTGCCATGAAAGCTCCAGAAGCTGCGGCGCCTCTAACCAAATGCGCTTCGAAGGTCGCATTCACCCCCGCCAGTGTCAATAACCATTTTATCCATCGAGCCAGGGTAAGGGACGAGACCGGCTTGTGGGGTCTGACATACGAGATCAACAACTGGCCAGAATGAGAAGAGCGAAGTGTAACCGCTACATAGCGAGCCAGTACCTTCGCCACACAGAGTTTAGGCGAATCCCTGAAGTAAGGATACGACACAGCCGTCGAATCCAACTTGGTACGTCTAACCACCTTGAAGGTGAAAGCGTCGACATCGAAGGCCCGGACATCAGAAACACGTCTGAACGAGACCAGACACAACAAGAGGGCAAATTTGTCCGAAAGCTGGCGAAGGGAAAGGTCCTGGTTATCCAGCCATTCCTGAAGGAACGCTAAAACCATACATACGTCCCAGAGGGAGGATTACTTAGGCACCGGTGGACGCGCCAGCCTCATCCCACGCAGAAGCCTGCATACTAGCGGATCCTGGCCGATGGGAAAACCTCTAAGCGGGACATGCGCCGCCGAGATAGCTGACCTTGTAACGTTAACCGAGCGGTACGATTGTGCCAAGTCAAAGAGGTGAGACAAAAAATTCAGCACGCTGGTTACAGGGCCTGTAAAGGGATCGGTATCCCGTTCCAAGCACCAACGACACCAGGAATCCCATGCTGAGTGATAGCATCTCCTCATCCCGGGAGCCCAGGAATCCCAGACAAAGTCTCTAGCCGATTGCGATAATGCCTCGACATTCCAGGTACCTCTGAAAGAGTCCAGGCCACCAAGTGCAGATGACTGTCCCTCACTAGGGAGTGAGGGTTGCCCCGGGAGTCCGAGAGGAGCATTCGAGAGGACGGTAAGAGAAGAGGATCCCAATAGGAGACATCCAGGAGCTCCTGAAACCAGGCTTGACTCTGCCATAGCGGAGTCAGCAACACCAAGGACACGCGTTGACATCGAACTTGTAGCAATACCCTGGGAATCATAGCGAACGGATGAAACGCATACGCTCCCTGGGAAGCCCACACCTGGAGAAAACGCTGGATCCGGGAGCCAGCTGAAGTACGTCTGGATCTGGTGATTCGTCCTGGAGGTGAATAGATCCACCGTGAACAGACCCCTCTGATACGTGAGTTCAAGGAAGATGGGTTGAAGGAGTTTCCAATCGCTGGCATCCCTCCAATGTCTGGAGAACCAGTCCGCCGTTAGGTTCGACTCCCCCGGAAGATATTCCGCTTCTAAGGTGATGTTGCGTTGGAAACAGAAGCTGTGAATCTCCTTCGTCACCTCCGATAGTGTTAGAGACCGAGCGCCCCCCAAGCGGTTGATGTACTGCACCGCTGAGACATTGTCCATCTGAAGGATGACGCAGCAGTCCAACAGGTGGTTTCCCAAGCTCCGAATCGCAAATAAACCCGCAATCAACTCCAGGCAATTGATGTGGAATTCCGATTCCTTGTCCGACCACGGGCCTCCCATGGACCCGGTCGCGCACGTGGCACCCCAGCCCCAAAGACTCGCATCTGATTCCAGCATGAAATCTGGGGTTGTTCCGAATATCGTCTTGCCGTTCCAGGCGGACATATAAAGGACCCACCAGCGCAGTTCGGTCTTCACGTCCGGAGACAGGGAAATCATCTGGTTGTAAGAGAGTCTCTTGCGTAGAAAATGAGCCTTCAGCCATTGCATGGCCCTGTAGTGTAGTGGGCCCGGGTAGATTGCCTGTATCGAGGCCGAGAGGAGACCCACCACGCGAGCTAACATTCGAAGGGGGATCCGGTCTTGCCATAAAGTCCTTCAAATCTCCTTCCGAATGGTCGCTATCTTAGCCAAAGGCAGGCGGAAAATGCATTATTTTGCATCAACTTTGAAACCCAAGAACTCCACCGTCTGGGAAGGCTCTAAGGCCGATTTCTTCAGATTGACTACAAACACCAGGTGTTCCAATATGGAGATTGCAGAGCGTGTCTGATACCTGAGCCTGGAGAGGTCCTCACAGAAGATCAGCAAGTCGTCTAGATATATTATGCAACGGACGCCCTCTGATCTGAATCGGGCAACCAACGGCTTCAGGAGCTTGGTGAAGCACCAAGGGGCCGAGCTGAGGCCGAAGGTATGGCACGTGAATTGGCATGGATCACCTCTCTAGACGAAGTGGAGGAATCTGCGACAGTCCTCGTCCACTGGGACGGAAAGGTAAGCATCCTTCAGGTCCAGCCTTGTGAACCAGTCTCCCAGGCGGAGAAGGACCCGAAGAAGATGGACGCCCTCCATCTTGAAGTGGTGGTAGACCACAAAGGCATTTAATTCCCGCAAATTGATTACTGGGCGGAACTCTCCTGACTTTTTCTTCACTAGAAAAATCGAGCTGAAAAGCCCCCCAAATCCGGGGCCCGTCGGACTTCGCCTTTGACGAATAGTGCCCGAACTTCCGCATCTATCAAGGACTGTTGTTCTCTTGAGATGATGGGGACCCTTGGAGGTCCAACCTGTTTTGGAGGGAAGTGGAAGTCTATGACGTAACCTTGTACCGTCCGAAGGACCCATACATCTGAAGACACCTCCCGCCAACTGTCCCTGCAGTGAAACAGTCTGCCCGCATGCAATAGTGGGGGATTGACAGTGGCAGGAGTTGTACTCACCTGTAGGAAATCTTGCCCCGACCTCTATCCGCCCTCTGACTGGATTAATACGTGGAGACATGACCCCGCTGTCCTCCAGCCCTTCCAAAAACCCGGGATGACTGGACGGAATACCTTCTTTATGGAGGACTGCGCTTTATCCAGGGAGGTAAACAGATTAACGTGCTTATGCAGCTCCTTAATGAAAGGTTCCCCGAACAGCAGGCCTTTAGCCAGGGGGCCCAATTCTTTGGACCCCAGCTCCGACAGTTTGTTGTCCATAAGGAACAGTGTTGTCTTCCTGCGCTCTGTGCAGAGGGCCACATTGGCATTGCCCAGCAGGCAAATGAAACGGAGTGCCCAGTCCCGCATAGTGGCTGGGTCCAGGTTCATACCCTCTGTGTAGGCCTCATCCGCCAGGGCCAACATCCTGCACAGGGGTCCCAGCATATCCAGCTGTTTATATTGCGCTGAACGGAGGCTACGCTCAACCCCTTTCTTGGGGCCCCGACCCATACAAGTCAAATACCAGGGGGTCAAAATCCGGGGTTGCTGCCACCTTGTCCGGCAGGACAGGTCTGGGGTATTCCGCCCGCAGCTTCTTGCGGACCTCCCCTTCAAGAGGTCTGCGGACCCAATAGTGCACAAATTGTGCCAAGTGGTCGGGCAGTGACCATTCTGAGGATCTGGGGTGCTGGATAGACCGAGGGTCAAACAGAGGCTCTCCTGTAGCATCCAGGAAGGTGTCATCCCCCAGCACCGCCGTGGGGGCCTCTGTCGCCGGCGCATTTTCATCCTCCCAGCGCCAATTGGGGCCATCCCCACGGTCCTCCTCCCAATCATCTTCTTCCTCTGAGGGAGACTGATCTGCCCGCCACTAATCCAGCAAGGCCATAGTAGTGGGGTAAGGAGGCCTCCTCCCCTGCGCCCAATAGAGGCCGGCGCCTGGCCAGCAAGGTTGATAACCTTGAACCTTGTCACTTCACCGGAGCCTTGCCCTTGCAGGAGCGTGGTTCAGGGCCTTCACCCTTCCAATAGCACATTTGCGCACTTGCCTGCTCTCGTTCTTGAGAGTCTGACTCAGCTGAGTCGTCTGCCAAGAGGGGGGTTCCTCTCGCACCAGGGCTTTCTCCACAGAGGCGGTCACAGCCGCATTAATCAATGCCTGTAAATTCTGCTCCTGTGCAGTGGCTGTCATAATGTCTGAGACGATGGTACGTGATACCTAAGGAGATAGAGAACAGATATCACTAGCAGGCAGTATGGGCCGCACCCCTAGTATTGCCAGAGGCAAGCAGTAAACACATGCAGGCTCAACAAACAGGCACAGACAGAGCAGGCCAAATCATGGGGCACTGACAAAGCAGGCCAATCAAGGGGCACAGACAAAGCAGGCCAGTAGCACCCGCCCAGTGGTATATGTAGGCCTTATTGTAGACATGCAGGTATATCTTGGCATAAAGGGCGTGCAGGGTAGAGATGTAACAGGGTCCCCAGACCAGTCCTAGGTCAATGAGAGGGCAGTGATGCCAAGCAGGGTCCTATGCAGGTGTCATGCAGGTGTAATGCATAGAGCAACCTATAGCCCAGGAACATGCAATAAGTAATGTCCACAGAAAATCATGCAAGGCTACATAAAACATGCACTGAGAAAAACTGCAGGCAGTAGCAATGAACCCCAAAACATGCCCAGAGAAATACTGTTAGAATGCAGAGATGTCCCACCCCACACAGTGGGGACCGAGCAGTAAGTCGAGCAGCTCAAGGGAAAAAATGGACACTGTGCCTTTAAGGAATCAGTGACACGCGCGGGAGACTCTGGTTAGAGCTGCGCACCCCCGTGTCCGACCACGCGGTCATGGGGGGAAAGACGTTCGGGAGCGGAGGCTCCCGCGGTAATAGTGCAGCTCCCGCGGTAATAGTGCAGCTCCCTGCTCCTTCCCCACGTCGCTCGGGCAGAAGCAAACAAGCGAGCGGGGACGTGGGCAGGACAGGGAGGCAAGGAGAGGATTCCCGCTCAGCGGACGAAGCCGGCGGGCGGGAATCAATACAAGGAACACGTGGGACAGCCGGAGTCTTACTCCGCGGCCCCGACGGTCGGCATGGGAGGCGGTCGGATGACCGCTTCTTGCGACCATCCACAGAAAACGAAAAACAAACGATGCAGACAAAACAAACAACAAGCCTAAGGATAGAGAAAAATAAAAGGAAAAAGGAAAATTAAATATTACCAAATCTATGCCCAAATCACAGAACAAAAACAGGATAAAGACAGAAATCACTGTAAACTCCAATACACAAGTATAAAATCACAAGTTACACATAATAAAACACACAGCCACCCATATAAAACAGGAGGCAGTGGTACTCTGACCTGTACGACTGCGGAGCAGCAAAGATAGATGAAATGGTTGGTTGGGAAGAGCCTTTTATGGATTCCTTATGTTTTTGTCTATGGTGTTTTTCTCTCTATTTGCTGCTGTGGAGTTCTAGTAAAGAGAGACTTAAGCAAATATGAAGCCTCCTGTCATGTTATAAAATTTGTTGTCACTACAAAACTGTGTTATCCTGTCTGTGTTTCTGTAAATATGTTGTTGGTTATTAATGTGCATTTTATACATTTGTGTGTGTGTGTGTCTACTAAATTTTTTCTAAACACCCAACCCATGTTCCAGTCACCCCTATATCTACCTTTCCTATATTGTTAATAGTCTGTTTATTTTGTTTGTTACTCTTTGATCACTGTACAATTGGAAATCTATGTTAAGCTCTCCAGATAAAGATACCATATTTATTAAAGTCGTATATGATATATGTAATGTCTAAAAATAAATTATATATATATATATATATATATACATATATATATATATATATATACACACACACACACACACATACACACACACATATATATATATATATATATATATGACTGCTCCTGTTGCTACCTCACGATTGCGACCGATCTCCTATCTCACCTACACTCCGGTTGTGGCTTGCATCTTGTCCCCCCTGGATCAGTTGGGGTTGTCCCGGTCTCCTATGATCTGGGCGACCCACAGTTTTGTGCCTCACAGTGGGTTCCTAAGCATGCTCTGGCTGGTGATAGGTGAACAAGATAGCAAACGCACCAGGCCCTGCAACATGTGGCTCGCAGCCGCATGATGCTGAATTACCAGGTCTACCCCCTGGATATGGTTGATATTAACTTTGCACACTTCTAGGCTACTCTGTTGGACTGAATATGTCTCATCTGGAAGGAGTGGAGATGCAGCGAAAAGCGTTTTGGGAAGCCTCTCAAGGGCACAAGACTTTCTCTTGCCTCTGTTCCTTATACTCGCTGCCTACCTGGCCTGAGAGCTGTAAGGATTTCGAACACACTGTACAGGCCACGCAAATGGAGGGCCTCATTGTCAAGCAAAAACCTGCACAAGTGACCCGCAGAGTTCATCATATTAGCCTGGATGGGAAGAACCTGGACTTTGACAACTACCAGGCAAGAAGGGGCTGGAGAGGCTCCTTGTCTCAGCATCGCTGCACAGCTCACCTGAATGGACTATGCACCTGCCTGGGAAATATGCTCCATAGGGGTTTAGAATGACTGTATAGTCTACTGCCTCTGGTGGCTTGCTCAGTAACACACAGCCTTTGTCCCTCAAGAAGTACGTGTATATGGGACTCACCTGTCTTATTGTGCTGATGTTAGCTCCAGATCAGGTGGCACACCCGCAAAGTTCATGCAATGATTGTTCTTAATTTGTATTTATTTTTTATTTTAGTTTTTCTCTTTCTTTGTGTATTTAGCATGCCTCACATTCATGACTCTCTAGTTGGGCAGATAGTACGCATTAGTGGAGTTAAGCGACACATGCTGCGTTTATTGTATTTAATGCTGCCAGATATCTATGCTATATTCTCAATTGGTCATGCTCAGTGTTTATTACAATATGTGTCACATGCTTAGCGCACCCGTACTTAACCTCAGTCCTGCCTAACTGCTAGATATGTATATATGTGGTGACAATCACAACCTATTAAACCTTAAAGTGCAAAAATATAGCAATATCTTTGGTGACAATGCAGCGACACACATGCTGCGTTTATTGTATTTAATGCTGCCAGATATCTATGCTATATTCTCAATTGGTCGTGTTCAGTGTTTATTTAATATGTGTCACATGCTTAGCGCACCCGTACGTAACCTCAGTCCTGCCTAACTGCTAGATATGTATATCTGTGATGACAATCACAACCTATTAAACCTTAAAGTGCCAAAATATATCAAGATCTGTGCTGACAATGCCAAAATATATCAATATCTGTGGTGAGAGATATGCTTCACTTAGCCTGTTATTATTTGTTTATACTAAAAAATGTGCTCAATGCCTTACACTGTTCAGCAAACTAATTTTATTTTCTTGCTACTGCTATTGGGCTCTGCATGACTGCTGACCCAGACCATTTTCCAATAATGACAAGACACCTGGGTATTGGATAAGGGCAACGGCCACAGCTTTATTTAAATCAATTAATGCGCCAGTATTACTCCAACCTGTTAGCTGTTGGAGTGATTGCCCAACAGACAGATAATCCATATGATTTCCAGAGTCCTAGACAGCCTGCCTTTCACCATCAGCCCTAGCAAGCCGACTCTGTGCTTCCTTTACTTGCGTTGGCCAGGAAAACTGCCACTGCAGCGCCAACCCCGGACCTCCACCCTTGCCTGCACCGTGCCCCCGCAGACAGTGCCTCTTCTATCCCCATCTGCAACCCCACATTAAAGATATCCAACCCAATATGATTCAAATGAACCCCATCAGACCTCATCAAGTTCAAATGATTCCCTACCAATTCCATGTAATTAACTGACACACACCCCCAGACATCGAACAAATTGAGAAATGGTCATGTTCAGCTTGCATCTACTACAATAAAGACCCTTAGCAAGAGGAACCTGTCTCTAACATGGACAAGGAATGATTTCAGACCACACAATGGCACACTCTACGAACAGCGCAAGGCACCTAGCCAGATTGTGCTTCATGGAGTGAATCAAATCTATGGTCCGAACCCTAGCCATCTACCCCCGCATGAATAACAATGGTTACTACTCCTGACACAAACCTGCTAAGGGCAACATGTCACGAACGCACCCTACTTCAAGAGTGTGCATGACATAGTTGTGGTGGTGAAAGGGTTAAAGTTCACTATTTGTCTGCACTAGACCGGAAATAATGATAAAATCCCACTTAACACCAACCACACTTAAACATAATAATATAAATATTACTATTTTAATGCTGCCACCACCAAGACAATTTATAAATGCGGTGCATTGGTCCCCCCACGTAACTTAATAATAAAATACAACTTAGCACAATATTTAGGCAATTGCAAAACACTAATTAGTCTCTTCAGGTAAAGTGATTCTTTACCAGACAAAGGCAGAACTTAAAGGAATATTTATTACGAGCAAAAAATAGTCACAGTGCGTACAAAAATATAGATGACAATCAAATTAGGTACACCAACAACAGATAAAAAAAAAATGGATAATATAACAGAAGTCTAAATCACTTACTCAAGTTTTCAAAGTAAAACTTCTGTCCAAGGGGTCTCTGGTAAGGTCGATAGTGACTCACTCAGAATTAGATTCTGGCCCCCAAGCAAGTACCAACACCTTTCAGGATCATTATAAATATACCATGTGGATTGCCAGGTCTTGCCCAGGGGTGGAGTTAAGGTGTACCTATTGAAACAATAAGTGGCCACCCCTTTGTGTTCCAGACCAACATCAATCCAAATGGAAACATTTGGTTCAATCTTCTCTTATGTACTTGCCACAGAAATAATAATTGCATCTATGAATTTGTTACCATTTTTCCATTCCGTAGATATGTCACAGTCCTTATAGCGGACATCACAATCTCTTCCCCTATGGTTAACCTACGCAATCATGTTTTGGCTTGATTAGAATATTGTCCTTGTCCCGTTTAAATATAATAAAAATGTGGCTTAATTATTAATCTGTGGGTAAATATTAATGTTTCTTTTGGATATGATACTGAAACACAAGGCTAATGACCATTAACATATCGAAGGACCCCTTATCTAACAGGGAATCTAGACATATGGTAAATTAGAGAGTTAGTTTATATGTAAACTAGACTTCCAGGCCACTTATGTGTGACCTCTCCTGAGCCTTTGATTAATTTAAGGATTAATCCATATGGTAAACCATCTGACCCCTTTCACATTCCTATGCAATTTACAATACCCCTTCTGTCATCTGATCTCTACCAAGTGGTCAATTCATATACGCACTACACAAATAACATTAAATGTCAATATTCTATTGTGCAACAATGAATTATGCACCCTTGGCGTGACACAACGCATCCAGAATAAACTTGATTCCAAGACCAACCACGGATATCCCTCCAACGAGCACATGTTATGTCAAATGGAAACCCCAAGTACCGACTATATGAGCGATCCTCCACTCGCCTGGCCGCCCAGTAGATATAGGAGTGCCCCAAAATCCAGACATAACCTGGAGACTTCCCTAGAAGCAAACAGAAAGTTACTATAAACAAGGGAGAACATATAACCCAAAGCCCAGACGCTGCATTGTTGCTGCGGAATACCCCAATGTATCGGCCTGACCAGAAGCTTTACGAAGAACTGTAGCAAACTGATAAAGCGTCAGCGGAGACCGATATTCATCAACCGAAGGTCACACAGAGAAAAACATATGAAACAAATTGATTGGACAAATGCACCACTGCGGACCCATACCCCTCTCTGAGCCTGATCTGTCATGGACCTCCTAATCCACAAGTCCATAAAGTGTTCCGACCACTGCACATCTGATACTAATAAAGGACACTCACCCCCAAATACCAAAACACCAGCTCCCCCACCCAAAATGCTCCAAAAAAACAAAAAGCAAAACTTACCCGAAATAAACAGCATTCGAAACCCGATCCACACACACCCGGCAACACCACCAGCAACCGCCAAAGCAACTCCAGTGAAATAGGTCAGCGTTGATCTGAGCACCTACTAGACCGCCATCCCTTCACAACCCAGAGTAAGCAAAAATCCTTCGTAAGAGCCCGTCAACCCATGAAAAGGAAAAGAAAATACAAGTCAGCCAACACCTTCTCTGCTCACGGACATGACTTCCCAAGCTCGAGTAATCAACGCATATACCTTAACGTTACCTCAAAACGAGCAGACTCTAATGACAATCTTCTACCATCCCACAATGCAAGCCACTCCACCCACACCACCCAATATGATCTCTATGTGGATGGAGCCAAATAATCCTACCCCAAGGACATCAAGCCTCCAAAACCAGGTCCCATAAGTATGGAGGACAGCACCATCCCTCTCGTTCTACCTCTGGAACTGACTCTGGGAACCAATGCCACTGAAACCAAGAAAGAGAGTCAGCCACCACATTCATCACATGCCGAGCCTTCATCCAAACATTAAATATCAAGCTCAAAAGAACAAAATGCCGTAACAGCGCAACCAGCAGCTGATGATGAGCGGTTACTCACATGGACGATGCTCATGTTGTCTATGTGAAAAACAACCATCCTGTCCCTGAGCTCCTCACTCCGCAGAGCCAAAGCAGACAATTCCAAAAAAGTCAAATTCCTCATTACATCCTGATCTTGACTTTCAGAGGGCCATCCTGCCACACACCATTTGAACCGGAAAATGGCACCAAAACCAATAGAACCTGACGCATCCGTTACAAGCTCCAATTCCGAATTAGACACTGCCTCCCACACCCAGCAAGAATTACTTACTCAAAACTTACTCAAAAAGAGCTCCAAACTTGCAATTCCGCCTGAAGCATTGCCATGATCCGCAAATTCTGATGCAGCTCTCGAATCTCCACCGTCGCCTAAGACAACGGCCGACAAAATGCCCTACCCATTGGGAGGACCTGACATGCGAATGCAAGGACCTGACAAGACTTGCATTTGCCACAGCTGCACCTTCTTGGACCCCTTGACAAGATCCACCAAATCCTGCAGCAAGCAAAAAACCATGCAAACTGTATAGATCTCAATACCCAAGAATGACAATCGTGTTGCAGGTCCCTTGGTCATCTGTTGCACAACCGGAACCCCAACATCTGATGCAAAGAGTCAAAAACATGACAACAACTGTGCACACATATTACTATCCCGAGGACCCACAAAGAGGGTTGAGTGCGTAACTGAGGGGAAAATCCGACGAATGAACCACAACCCACTCCAAAAATTAAGCAAACATTTCAAAATACAAACATGAAAGAGTAAAACGACTCCTGACACTGACAACCCAGAAGGTAAAAACATTCTGGGTGAACCGGCAACAACTGAAAACAACCGAAAAGCCGATTCAATGTCAAACTTAGCCAACAACTAACCCACACCAGCTGTGTGAGCCAGTTCCAAAGCCCTGTCAAACAACACATACTGCACCCTGCTAAATTTCTTACTGATATCATAATTTACTGAACTCCTAGCCGGTTAGGACAAGTGATGAATCAACAAAGGCGCCGGATTCCTTATTTGGAACTAAACCCATCGGCGAAACCCAAAAAATAGGAAAAGAGGGAATGTCAAAGGGGCCAGCCATGCATCCCGGGACCGTCTCCTTTGACAGCTTTTCTGCTAACACCTGTTCTTTTCCCTGAACCGAATGTAAATTTGCCGAAAACCACGCCTCGGCAGAGTACACGTAAGGAAACCAAAACCCAACTGAAAACCCCTGTTCCAACGTATGCGCTTCTCATGGTTTAGGATAGCGGGCGAGCCACGGTGCCATTGACTGCCACTGCCTCCAATGCCCTATGGTGGCTCCTCTCCCTGATTCACGATCACTTCTGGGTTCTCCAGGGCCTGTGACGTCAGCACATGCCCTGCATCATTTCCAGCGAGGACCTACTTCTTGCGTTGGACAGCCGACGTTGTGACATCACATCTGGCTGAGACACTCCCAGGACTTCTGCTGCAACCCGGTCGCTCTTCCGGGGCTTATGACAGTGGACACCTGGGGTCTCCTACCGCCATCATTGGAAAGACCGGGCTCTTGCCCCACAGCCCCCTCGTAAGCTAGGTAAGCCTGCAGGATCTCCACTAAGGCATCTCGGGAGACTGCAGCCATTATGCCAGGGTATAGTCACACCACAGGGACAGCCTAAAGACGAAGTCTCAAAGTTTTGGTTTTTTTTTAGGCAATCCGTAAAATAGCAGGAACAAAACTTCCTAAACCTTAGGCTCCTTCTTACAAGTGGTAAGTACCCATCTGAGACCCTTTTATTTTGTCCCCTTTCTGCAACATTGTATCCCCATTTAACCATCCCCTACTACGGGCAGCAGTCATGCCTCCCAATGCAAAGCAAAAAAAGATTGACAAACAAAACTCAAAATCTATCTTTATTCTGCAAGGGTTATTTGCAGAATGAGGCTTTAATGGTGGGAACAACATTTATGAAGGCTGCCCATGCTTTGAATTCTTATTAGAGAGCTCTGATTGGTTGATTTGTAAACAAACCAATCAGAGTGCTCTAATGGGCAATTCTCACTTCTCTCAAGAGCAGTGTTTGTAGTGGATCCAATGGCATTTCCAGAAATGCAGCTTTCTAAAAACAAAACAAAAAAACTAATGTAAAAATAATGTCTGTATGTGAACAAGAAGTCACCAAATTAATTTTGGGCTCAGGTTTTTTGACTGAACACTCGCATCTTGGGTGAGGGATTGGAGCTATCATTTACAATTTCTCAGCAGAAGTGTAGAAGCACAAAAAAATACATCATAAACCAAGCAAAATTAAACTTTAGCTTTGGGAGGGAATTAGTTAAATAACTGTTGTTAATTAGCCTTTGTTAGACATTCAGATGAACTTTATAAATAGACCACATAAACCCTTTTGAATTTTAATTGTTTTCTATCAAACACAAGCTGCAGAAGTATCTGCATATTTTACAACAGAACACTTTTAGATACTGACAGACATATTTCTGAATGCAAACAGATCCATATGTGTGTGCAGAAATCTGGATTCAAGGCAATTCACACTTCTGTTGGTTCCCTGTATGCTTCATTTCTTAAATAGAGCTTATATTTCATGCAAAAGTGTTGTACAAATATTTCAGAATGAATCATAGATTTCATGCCTTGCTGTTGATAGTTGACATAGTTGACATGCTGCATCCATATACATACCAGAAGATGCCTGACTTGCAATGTCAACAGTGCCTTGAGGTTTATGGAAGTTTACATATGCCTGAGAAAAGAAATTAGCACTTAATATTTTAAAGGCATTTTGAACATTTGACCTTGTCTTCTACTATTCAAGGAATGCCAGCTATGTACACAAAGCTCTTTGCTATTGGTTCGACAAACAGGTTGCACAGAGTCCATTTAGGTGCATCCTTTTTCTTACTCATAGTAATCAAGAATATATTTAAGAATGTAACTAACCAAAAATTTTAAGATAGGTAATCACTTAAACTTTAAAACTCGCACACAGCATTAAAAGACAACTAATGCCTTGTTGTATACTATTCAATTACAAGCACATAAATTGAAGTTATACCAGGCTATTCACATAAAATTAGGAATTAAGGCTCCCACTATAATAAGAAAGGGGCAACAGTAAATCACACAACGATTTCCAATACCATGTGAAAAATACTAATTAGGACAAAAAGGATATACCACCAAAAAGAAAAAAAAAAAGATGTGTAGTCCAATATTTATCAATATATAATTGTTGTGTTATTTTGTGCATTTCACAAGGTGTTGAGAACCCTTGAATGATTTACTGCTGTCCCTTTCTTATTATAGAGAATGCCTTATTTTCCCTTTATTTTCTGTTTATTATTACTACACATAGGTGTTTACTTTTTGTTGAGGTTTAACAATATATCCTTTTATTTAACTGGATTCAAAAACTATTTTGGTGAATATCACCAAACCAGCTGTTTTTGCCTATTTTTTGTCGTATGGATTTGATTTTGCTCCACCACAGAATTACTTTTTACGCTTGCGAAATGTGATTATCGGGTACATAGACTACCACTAATAGTTATACAAATAAGGAAATAATCTTCACCATATGTTCTTGAAAAAGGGACAAATTAGCACAGCTGATACCTAAAAAATGAGCAAGATTCACTTACATCTATAAATGTGTTAGGGACACTCTAAGGAATAAAGCTTATTGTAATAGTTATGGTACTATGAAGCTGCCCTTGTTGTATTACAATTAAAAAACAATTTTCTTAAAAACTTCTGTGAGGAAGTGCCCTTCGCCACTTGGTCCTGGAGAGGCCTGCTTGCCAGCCTCCTCCCCTGTGACTATGACTCTTTGATGTATTTGGATTTAAAGCCCCTATTCTACATTCAGACAGACTATTTATGTAGGTTGCTTTATTTCTCTTATGTTTTAGTCACCCTGTACCCATTATAGGTGCAGGGTGTGTGCAGTGGCGTACACATGACACATGGGGCCCCGGTGCGAAAATTGATCCGTGGGCCCCCGCGACGTGGCCGGGCCGCAACACATGGCGGTGGGTACCTGGTCGCAGGGGTTACAGGCCTGCGACCCCTGCATGTACGCCAGTGCATGCAGATGCACACACACTTAAAGGACCACTCTAGGCACCCAGACCACTTCAGCTTAATGAAGTGGTCTGGGTGCCAGGTCCTTCTAGGGTTAACCCATTTTTTTATAAACATAGCAGTTTCAGAGAAACTGCTATGTTTATGAATGGGCTAAGCCTTCCCCCTAATCCTCTAGTGGCTGTCTCATTGACAGCCACTAGAGGCGCTTGCGTGCTTCTCACTGTGATTTTCACAGTGAGAGCACGCTAGTTGTCTATGGTGTTACTAGAATGCTTTCCTATGACCGTTGAATGCGGCACAGTTTTGCCGCTGCAAGCATAGCTGTTTCCATCGGGGAGGAGAAGAGGAGGATCGGAGGAGGAGAGCTCTCCTCCAGCCGTGAAAGTGTGCCACCCTTCCAATGGCTGGAGGGGGGGTCAACCCTGAGGGTGGGGGCACCCTCAGGGCACTATAGTGCCAGGAAAACGAGTATGTTTTCCTGGCACTATAGTGGTCCTTTAAAGGACCACTGCAGACACCCAGATCACATCAGCTCAATGAAGTTGTCTGGGTGTCACGTCCCTCTAGTTTTTACCCTACAGTTGAAAACATAGCAGTTTCAGAGAAACTGCTATGTTTCACTGAGGGTTAATCCAGCCTCTAGTGGCTGTCTCACGGACAGCCGCTAGAGGAGCACACTGAACGTCCATAGGAAAGCATTGAGTAATGCTTTCCTATGGGCGGTTTGAATGCGTGCGCGGTCGCATTCGGAGCTGAGAGGCTGAGGGATCCTCAGCGCCAAGGGAGACCGGCGCTGGAGAAAGGTAAGTGCTGAAGACACACACACTCTCACTTACAGACGCATACACACTAGCTAGCAGACACACACATTTACTGACAGAGATACAGTCAGCGACAGACATACATACACACTCATGTACAAAACATACACTCTCATTGACAAACACACACTCAGTAACAGACATCAAACAGACTCACTAACACACACACTCAGTAAGACACACACAGTAACACACTCACTGACACTCACTAGCAGACACACACACTAACACACTAACACTCACTCTAACACACACACTAACACTCACGCACACTAACACTCACGCACACTAACACTCACGCACACTAACACTCACGCACACTAACACTCACACTCACACACACTAACACTCACACACACTAACACTCACACACACTAACACTCACGCACACTAACACTCACGCACACTAACACTCACGCACACTAACACTCACTCTAACACTCACACACACACACACATGATTTTTTATTTTTTTTAATATAATCCCCCCAGCCTCCTTACCTCTTGGAGTGCTGGGGGGGATTATTCCCTGGGGTCCAGTGGGGCTCCTGGGCGGGTGGCCGGTCGGGCAGGCAGGCAGGCGGGCGCCGCTGAGGAGCACTCAGTGCTTCCTCTTCAGCTCCCCTCACACATGATACCGGCCGAAGATGACTCCCATCTTCCGCTCCGCATCATTATGTGCGCTGAGGAGCTGAAGAGGAAGCACTGAGTGCTCCTCGGGCCTGCCTGCCCGGGACCGCCACTCTGGCCGCAGCCAGCCCCTAGGGGCCCTGGGGTGGTCGGCTCCTGGGCCCCCCAGGGGAAGAGGCTGGCCCTGTGGCTACATACCGGGTCGCAGGGGCGGCCGGGCCCCCTGGTGGGCCGGGCCCGGTCGCAGTCGCGACCCCTGCGACCCTGGTATGTACGCCAGTGGGTGTGTGTAATGTTTATAGTGTGTGTGTGTACTGTGTAATGTATTGCCTGCTCTTCTGTACTGCTGAGGTTTGCTACCAACTAGGTGGGTTTGGCTATGGAGCTTGTCTAGTGCCCTCTGTTGGTAGCAACAGCAATATGCACTACTTAAATAGCAAGACTGGTTCATTTGCATATTTGGGTAGATTTGCATATTGCTAATTCTGCAGACACGTGAGATCTTTTCTGTTAAATATTGTCTCCCCCGCCCCTTTAAAAATGTGCCATTGTGTTGTGATAAGTCACTGTGTGTTGCCTGCTATGGTTTGACTGTTTGTGATTTTATTGCGTTTTCACAGCAATGTTAATGTTGTGACCCTATAGGCTGGTTCCAAGGGAAATAAAAGTTTAGACAGTTCTTCTTATCCCTCTAAATGTAGCCTTGTCTCGTTATTGGAGGGAGCTGTTATAATCACACTGGGGATTGCTATGCTCTGCATACTCCCCTGAGCTTGAATCACTTGTTCCTGACCCGCTCTCCTTGGAGGAGAGGTCTTCACCACACAGTCCTGGATGCTGGAGGTTCATACACGGTGGAAGGAAGAGGTCTTTCCCACACGGTCCTGGAGGACAGAAGTTGATCCAGGGTGGAAGGAAGACGGCGAGACTCCAGTCAAGCTACAGCGGTTGTGGAGTCTGCAGTGGTTGTGGTGTCTGCTGCAGTGCTTGGAGTCCTCAGGAAGTGCTAGGAGCATCCTTAAAGGAGGTACCCAGTCGGGGTGCCAGGTGATCCGTTACAACTACCATAAACTCAACCCCTTACCTTTTGATAGTAAAGCATAGCATTTCAGTGGGGTAGTGTTCGTGCACTGGATGCATGAGTTTTATAGAAACTCTCCAGGCTCCAAAACCCCAACAGTTCAATAATGTACCTGGGTGCCAGTAAGTGCCCACAAGTGCACCGTCAATTTCTGGTTTCTTCTACAAAAAGCATGACCTTTGCTCTCCCAGCCTGTGAGCCCTGTATGTAACAGTCAAAAAAAAAAGGGGGTTAGGATCAGCGCTTGGTGCTATACAGGGCGGTAAGTGAAGCTGCAACCTATGGGTATGAGGTTCCCTCCAACGTCCTCAAAAAAGAAATGGCAAAAAACACAATGATAGGTCGTGCTATACAAAAAGTGAAAGGATAAATATAAATATAAATAAATACATAAATAATAGAAAAATTATATAAATATATATATATACATTTACTCACATATAAAAAAGGCAAACAGAGAATAAAAGATAAAAATGTACATAAAAGTCCCGATATATGGTAAAATACCTGTAAGTTCCAATGTATGGTAAAATTCTTGTAAGTTCCAATAGGATAGTGGAGGCTTGATGATGAAATCAATGGGAAGTTTAGATCTTCTATAGCTGGGGGAATCTTGACTCAATGTCGAACATATAAGTAGAAGAAAAAGAGAACTCCAATAGTGTAATTCTGTGATGGAATTGATAAAATAAGGAGTAAGGGAGGTATTTCACTCACCTATCCAAGCGCGTGTACTCGCTCTAGTGTAGTTGGCATTCAGTGGCGTTGACCCCCCACTGTCGGGATATAGGTGTGAATGATTCCTCGATATGAAAAGAGAAGTAGAAACCAAATATAGTGCTCACTGTATAATAACAAGTAAGTCAGAGAAGTAAAAGGCGTACTTACATTTATCTGAGCAGGGTATACTGCTCAGTTTGATGGCGTAGGTGGTACAATCCCCACTTAGGATTCTTTGAACGATGGTCTGCTCCAAAGTAACGTGTAACCAGGATAAAAAATAAATAGATAAAAATGAAATAAAAGGTATATGGCAAATAGATAGTAAAAAGGCCAATATTCCTTTATTAATACAGTAAAAATATATAGCAATAGCCAAAACGCGTTTCGCCACACAGGGCTTTATCAATTGGCAATAATGGGTGTTAACCTGGTACATAGAAGTTTATATAAACTTAGGAGATACATGGTTATTTGAATTTTGGCGCCAAAATGACTTCATCATTACAATGAGAATATAATAAAAATATTAAAAAACATAAATATAATAAGAACATGGATATATGATTAAAAGTACAACTCAAAACTTTATAAATTTTTCAAAAACGAGTGTTTATGGTAGTACTTGAAGATAGAATAGATTGTCATGTGATCGCGAGCTGCCGCGATCACATGGTGTATCCCAATGCTTGTTGGGAAATATAGTTTTCTACTGAGCGTACAGGGAGACCGGAAAGAGGAAGAAGGGTGAGGAGCACGTGATCGCGATCACTCGCGGTCACGTGGAATGGCGCGTGACCCTACGCGGTCACGTGGTGGAGAGGAGGCTTATGGGGAATGTAGTATTAGGACGGAGGTCGGCTACAGAAGGCACGTCTCCGTCCTGTGCCGGCAAGTGTATGTATGAGGCACGTGATCGCCGACGCGATCACGTGTCTAGGCGCCGAACACCATGGGAAATGTAGTGCCTAACGGGGCACAACCCAGATTGGGAGGAAAATAAAGAAAAAAACAAAAAAACCGTGGTATAAAAGCAGAGAATATGTATAAAGAGAGTCTAGATATCAGCAGGAAAAGTTGAAGTATGACTGCAGAAAAAGAAGAAGAGGAGATAAAAGACTAAAAGAGACTAATAAAATGTATAAACAATATAGGAGTAAAATGTATATAAAAGTAAATAAAAATAAATATAAAGGGGGAAAAAAGAAAAGAAGAGAAGAAAATAGAGATATAAAACAAAGAGATGTATGGATATGCAAAGCATACTATGTGGAAAAGAAATAAAATGGAAAGAATGGAAAATAAAAGATTTAAATGAATAGAAAGATGTGTTAATACATAGAAGGAGGGTGAATAAAGGGCTAATTAAAAGGAAATACATAAATATTCGGACATGTAAATCAAAAAGGAAAAGTACAGATATTAAAATGACTGAAGTATTGAAAAGTATTTAATGGTGGAAGAAAATAATAAAAAAATAAAGAAATAGTTATTATAAGAAGTTAAAAAGGTCGAATTCGGCGTTAAGTCCTTCTGGAGCAAGAGTTTTCAATTGGAAAACCCAGTACATTTCCCTTTTTCCTAAAATGTTTGTGATGTCTCCACCTCTCCAAGGAAGGGTAACTTGTTCTATCCCTGTTGCTTTTAAAAGAGTCGGGTCTTTATTGTGGCTGATAAAATGTTTGGAGATTGAGTGTTTATCATAGCCTCTCTCAATGTTACGGCAGTGTTCTGCCAGTCTCACTTTAAGGCATCTTTTGGTCATGCCCACGTATTGTAATCCACATGGGCATTCTAAAAGGTATATAACGCCTTTAGTGTTACATCCAATGAAATCTTTAATGGGGTAGGAGATTTTAGTTCTAGTGGAAGAGAAGTGAGTAGTTTTTGAGTTTTTAGTACCTTTTGTGGTTCTACACACGATACATTTATTACACTTAAAGAACCCTTTAGGTTTAGATAAAAAATGTTCATTGTGATGAACGTTTTTTTTAGTGTAATTTCTAGTTAAAATTGATCTAAAATTAGGGGCTCCTCTAAAAATAACATTGGGTTTGTCTGGAACTTGATCCTTTAAAAGGTCGTCCTGTTTCAGAATGTGCCAGTGTTTGTTTATGATTTTTTTAAAAATTTTATTTTTATTATTAAAATCTAAAATAATAGGGAGTTGTGGAGGGTCTCCTTTTTTAGCTTTGTATTTTAAAAGCTCCTTTCTTTCCTTCTCTTTTACCACCTCTAACGCTTTGTTTAATTTACTTACTTCATAATTTTTTTCTAAAAACATATTTTTTAGTGAGGTAGACTGAGCATCAAAATCGGCAGTTGTTGAACAATTACGGTGGAGGCGGAGAAATTGGCTTTTTGGGATGCCATCCAACCAAGGTTTATAATGACAGCTTGTTTGGTCTATTATTGTATTGGTGCAGACCTCTTTAAAAAAAGTTTTAGTTCGAATGCTTCCATCTTGAATAAAAATATTTAAATCTAGAAAGTTGACTGACACATTACTAAAATCTGATGTTAAAACAATACCTCTATCGTTGGTGTTTAAGTGATCTAAAAACAATTTAAGAGACGTATCGGAACCTTGCCAAATAAAAAACAAATCATCGATGTAGCGAAAGTATGAGACCAGGTTTGCCCGCCAGCCGTGATCACCCCAGACGGCAGAAGACTCCCAGTCTGCCATGAAGAGGTTGGCATAGCTGGGGGCAAACCTGGTTCCCATAGCTGTACCCTTCTTTTGTATATAAAATGAATCAAAGAACCAGAAGTAGTTGTTGGTGAGTATGATGTTGATACCTTGTATAATAAAATCTATTTGAGAATTTGGTATTAAACCACTTTGTCTTAGAATCCTTTCAACTGCTTGGCAACCAATATTGTGGGGAATTATGGTGTACAATGATTGCACATCACAAGTTACTAACATGTAATCATGGCACCAATTAAAATCACTTAAAAAAGATAAAAGGGTAAGAGAGTCTTTCAAATATGACTTAGTTTCTTTGACAAAAGGTTGTAATAAAATATCAATATATTCAGAAAGATTAGATAAAACAGAATTGATACCAGATACTATGGGTCTTCCAGGGGGTTCTGTTGCATTTTTATGTATTTTGGGGAGAAAATAAATTACTGGAATTTTGGGATAAAGGATATTAAGGTAGTCAAATTCTTGTTTGGTTAAAATACCCTTATCCAGTCCTTTTTGTAGGAATTCATTTAAAGTCTCTTTAATGTTAGAGGTGGGGTCGGAGGATAATTTATTATATATCTCCGGGTCGTTAAGTTGACGATTGGCTTCTTTTATGTACATGGATTTGGATAAGATGACTAAGCCTCCACCTTTGTCGGCGGGTTTGATAACAATTTCATCGTCTTTTTGGAGTTCCTTTAGGGCTCTCCATTCCTTCTGAGTAAGGTTCTGTGAGTCATACTTCTTGTGTTTGATCTTTTCAAAGTCATTTAGGACCAATTTTTCAAAGACTTCTATGGGCCCTGATTTGAAATTAGAAGGATAAAATTTAGAGGGATTTTTTAAAACAGTATGTGTGGGGGGACATTCGGTAGAGGTATCTGAATTCTGAATTTGCGGGACTGGATTTGGTACAGTGGAGACATTATTATGTTGAGTGAAAAATCTTTTTATAGTGGCTTTCCTAACGAATTTGTTTATGTCCAGAAATGCTTGAAAGGGTTTGAAAGAGTTAGTGGGAGCATATTTTAGACCTTTACTTAAAACTAGAATCTGGGTAGAGGTTAAAACTTTTTGAGAGAGGTTAAAAATTCCGAATTTTTTCTCATCTATCGTACTTATTGTCTTTCCTTCCTTTCTCTTTTGTAGTCTTCTGCCACTTCTCCCTCCTCTATACTTAGACTTCTTTTCCTTGCTCTGGGTAGGTATGGAGTTTGTGTATGAGGTAGATTCTGTGTGCGTATGTCTAAAAAATTCTCCTCAATCTCTGAATCAATAGACAGTAATTGATATCTGTTGTTGTGAGTGTAATTTGGTGGAGACTTAGGAATATCTGAGTATTTGTGACCAAATCTGGGCCTCTGCGGTCTGGGTGTAGGTGTGGAAGGTTGGGTATAGCTAAATTTATTTGCAGTAGTACGGTGAGGAAAATTTTGGTAATCAGGTGAATCGTGATGTTTGTGAGTGTGATAATTGGATGACTTGTAATTGTGTGATACTTTCTGTCTATTCGGTGAAAAGTGTCTTCTGTCATTATTTTTTTGAAAATACATAGAGGGTCTTTGTCTGTTGTGAGGATAATAATTTACTTGACGGTGACGGTGTGGTGGCGGTGGGGAAAAGTGATGTTGTGATTTGTTGTAACGGTGAGAGTTGACGTGACGAGTTTGTTCAAAGTCTTGGTTCTTATTTCTTATAGTGTACGTGTCAGTAGTGTATTTTCTGTTAAAATTATATGTCCTCACTTGGTCATTACTGTAATCTTGTTTGTCTCTGACATATTTTTTTATTTTAATATGTTTTGTGTCAGTTTCCACTTTTTCAATTTTGCTTTGTATTAGGACTGTGTTTTGTTTATAAGAGTGAGTGTCTGTGAAAGGTAATAACTTATCTTTGATGTTATTTATCTCAGTATCTAAGATAGAGAGTTTCTTACTTTTCTTTATGATTAGAGTTTCCATGAGGCCAAAAGTGCATACCTCAAGTTTATTGAACCATTCGTTCATAAACTCCTCATCATCTTGGTCTGTAGTAGGTAATTTATGCAGTCTTAGGCCTCTTGGGGTAATTTTTTCATCGATATACTTCTTTAGAGTCGCTATTTCCCATTTTAGTTTAATCTCTGAAGTTAGAGATTTCTCTAGTTGCCTAAATAAATCTTGTTGGTTACAGGTAGAGTGATCATTATAAATTAGTTCGCTTGGATTTGTGTCAAAGACATGGTTTATATCTATAGTGTAGTTTCGTCTATAGTCAAAGATAGACATAGCTCCTATAGAGCACACAACTGCTATCACCAGAGGGAAGAAATAGACAAAAAAAAAAGGGGGTTAGGATCAGCGCTTGGTGCTATACAGGGCGGTAAGTGAAGCTGCAACCTATGGGTATGAGGTTCCCTCCAACGTCCTCAAAAAAGAAATGGCAAAAAACACAATGATAGGTCGCGCTATACAAAAAGTGAAAGGATAAATATAAATATAAATAAATACATAAATAATAGAAAAATTATATAAATATATATATATACATTTACTCACATATAAAAAAGGCAAACAGAGAATAAAAGATAAAAATGTACATAAAAGTCCCGATATATGGTAAAATACTTGTAAGTTCCAATGTATGGTAAAATTCTTGTAAGTTCCAATAGGATAGTGGAGGCTTGATGATGAAATCAATGGGAAGTTTAGATCTTCTATAGCTGGGGGAATCTTGACTCAATGTCGAACATATAAGTAGAAGAAAAAGAGAACTCCAATAGTGTAATTCTGTGATGGAATTGATAAAATAAGGAGTAAGGGAGGTATTTCACTCACCTATCCAAGCGCGTGTACTCGCTCTAGTGTAGTTGGCATTCAGTGGCGTTGACCCCCCACTGTCGGGATATAGGTGTGAATGATTCCTCGATATGAAAAGAGAAGTAGAAACCAAATATAGTGCTCACTGTATAATAACAAGTAAGTCAGAGAAGTAAAAGGCGTACTTACATTTATCTGAGCAGGGTATACTGCTCAGTTTGATGGCGTAGGTGTTACACTGCCGTAACATTAAGAGAGGCTATGATAAACACTCAGTCTCCAAACATTTTATCAGCCACAATAAAGACCCGACTCTTTTAAAAGCAACAGGGATAGAACAAGTTACCCTTCCTTGGAGAGGTGGAGACATCACAAACATTTTAGGAAAAAGGGAAATGTACTGGGTTTTCCAATTGAAAACTCTTGCTCCAGAAGGACTTAACGCCGAATTCGACCTTTTTAACTTCTTATAATAACTATTTCTTTATTTTTTTATTATTTTCTTCCACCATTAAATACTTTTCAATACTTCAGTCATTTTAATATCTGTACTTTTCCTTTTTGATTTACATGTCCGAATATTTATGTATTTCCTTTTAATTAGCCCTTTATTCACCCTCCTTCTATGTATTAACACATCTTTCTATTCATTTAAATCTTTTATTTTCCATTCTTTCCATTTTATTTCTTTTCCACATAGTATGCTTTGCATATCCATACATCTCTTTGTTTTATATCTCTATTTTCTTCTCTTCTTTTCTTTTTTCCCCCTTTATATTTATTTTTATTTACTTTTATATACATTTTACTCCTATATTGTTTATACATTTTATTAGTCTCTTTTAGTCTTTTATCTCCTCTTCTTCTTTTTCTGCAGTCATACTTCAACTTTTCCTGCTGATATCTAGACTCTCTTTATACATATTCTCTGCTTTTATACCACGTTTTTTTGTTTTTTTCTTTATTTTCCTCCCAATCTGGGTTGTGCCCCGTTAGGCACTACATTTCCCATGGTGTTCGGCGCCTAGACACGTGATCGCGTCGGCGATCACGTGCCTCATACATACACTTGCCGGCACAGGACGGAGACGTGCCTTCTGTAGCCGACCTCCGTCCTAATACTACATTCCCCATAAGCCTCCTCTCCACCACGTGACCGCGTAGGGTCACGCGCCATTCCACGTGACCGCGAGTGATCGCGATCACGTGCTCCTCACCCTTCTTCCTCTTTCCGGTCTCCCTGTACGCTCAGTAGAAAACTATATTTCCCAACAAGCATTGGGATACACCATGTGATCGCGGCAGCTCGCGATCACATGACAATCTATTCTATCTTCAAGTACTACCATAAACACTCGTTTTTGAAAAATTTATAAAGTTTTGAGTTGTACTTTTAATCATATATCCATGTTCTTATTATATTTATGTTTTTTAATATTTTTATTATATTCTCATTGTAATGATGACGTCATTTTGGCGCCAAAATTCAAATAACCATGTATCTCCTAAGTTTATATAAACTTCTATGTACCAGGTTAACACCCATTATTGCCAATTGATAAAGCCCTGTGTGGCGAAACGCGTTTTGGCTATTGCTATATATTTTTACTGTATTAATAAAGGAATATTGGCCTTTTTACTATCTATTTGCCATATACCTTTTATTTCATTTTTATCTATTTATTTTTTAACCTGGTTACACGTTACTTTGGAGCAGACCATCGTTCAAAGAATCCTAAGTGGGGATTGTACCACCTACGCCATCAAACTGAGCAGTATACCCTGCTCAGATAAATGTAAGTACGCCTTTTACTTCTCTGACTTACTTGTTATTATACAGTGAGCACTATATTTGGTTTCTACTTCTCTTTTCATATCGAGGAATCATTCACACCTATATCCCGACAGTGGGGGGTCAACGCCACTGAATGCCAACTACACTAGAGCGAGTACACGCTCTTGGATAGGTGAGTGAAATACCTCCCTTACTCCTTATTTTATCAATTCCATCACAGAATTACACTATTGGAGTTCTCTTTTTCTTCTACTTATATGTTCGACATTGAGTCAAGATTCCCCCAGCTATAGAAGATCTAAACTTCCCATTGATTTCATCATCAAGCCTGCATTATCCTATTGGAACTTACAAGAATTTTACCATACATTGGAACTTACAAGTATTTTACCATATATCGGGACTTTTATGTACATTTTTATCTTTTATTCTCTGTTTGCCTTTTTTATATGTGAGTAAATGTATATATATATATTTATATAATTTTTCTATTATTTATGTATTTATTTATATTTATATTTATCCTTTCACTTTTTGTGTAGCGCGACCTATCATTGTGTTTTTTGCTGTATGTAACAGTGCTTGGAACAGGGGAGAAATCCCATTTCTCCTGCTGGAGAAGCCAGTTGTGGTATCAGTTCCTGAAGTAACCAGGTAAGTTTTCAAAGCATTTTTAAGATGTTTGACAAATTACTCTAAGAAGGTACCAGGGCAGAGGACACTCCCAGCAGCAGAGCAAGTATAAAGAATTGTAAGTTGCAATTAGACACTGTTGGACAGTGATACACTAACCATTGATAAATAACTTGATTTTTAACCATAATATGTGTTTTAGAAAAAAAAAAAATTAAGTACAAGAGTACTGCAGATCTGTAGTAGCTTCCCAGGTTAACTTACATATAATGTGCTCAATTTAGTAAGCTGTTGCATCTGCATTTAATTGTCTCAGCATGCATGCTTTCAGCATGCAAATCGCATTGTAATGCTACAATCATCTGCAACATTAAATAGTTTAACTGCAATACTAAATATAGCAGGAGCAGGCTACCTACAGCACTCCAAATTTTGAGAAATACATATTCCATAATGCTCTCACAGCGATAATGCTAACAGACCTTCCCAGGAGATGTAGTCAAGAAAATCTGGAATGTGGAAGGCTTCCTACCCTGATCTAAAGCTAGTTTTAATTCTATAACAAGTGTTGCATGCAGAGCCACCGTCAGAAATTTTAGGGCCCCTAACACAGCTCAAGTTCTGGGCCCCCGGGTACCTGACTCCAAGCCCGGCCCGAGGGCCCACCTCAAAATCCTGCCCACAGGAACACACACACACACAGACACACTGATACAAAAGGACACACACATAGTTACATAGTTACATAGCTGAAAAGAGACTTGCGTCCATCAAGTTCAGCCTACCTCACATTTGTCTTTTGCTGTTGATCCAAAAGAAGGCAAAAAAACCCAGTTTGAAGCACAATTTTGCAACATGCTAGGAAAAAAATTCCTTCTTGACCCCAGAATGGCAGTCAGATTTATCCTTGGATCAAGCAGTTATTACCCTACATTGAAAGATTATATCCTTGAATATTCTGTTCTTGCAAGTATGTATCTAGTAGCCGTTTGAACATCTGTATGGACTCTGATAAAACCACTTCTTCAGGCAGAGAATTCCACATCCTAATTGTTCTTACAGTAAAAAAAACCTTTCCTTTGCCTTAGACGAAATCTTCTTTCTTCCAGTCTAAACGCATGGCCTCGTGTCCTATGTAAAGTCCGGTTTGTGAATAGATTTCCACACAATGGTTTGTATTGGCCCCGAATATATTTTGTATAATGTTATCATATCCCCTCTCAGGCGACGTTTTTCTAAACTAAATAGGTTTAAATTTGTTAACTTTTCTTCATAGCTGATATGTTCCATTCCTTTTATTAATTTTGTAGCCCGCCTCTGCACTTTTTCTAGTGCCATAATATCCTTCTTTAGAACAGGTGCCCAAAATTGCACAGCATATTCAATATGTGGTCTTACCAGTGATTTATAAAGAGCCAAAATGATATTCTCGTCCCGAGAATGAATGCCCTTTTTCATGCATGACAATACCTTACTGGCCTTGGCCACTGCTGATTGACATTGCACATTGTTGCATAATTTGTTGTCTATAACAATTCCCAAGTCCTTTTCATGTGTTGTTATCCCTAATTCGCTTCCATTAAGGGTATACGTTGCTTGTGTATTCTTTACGCCGAAGTGCATAACTTTGCATTTTTCAACATTAAATTTAATCTGCCATTTGAGTGCCCAGTCCCCCAGTCTATCTAAATCCCTCTGCAGCAAAGTAACATCTTGCTCACATTGTATTATTTTACAAAGTTTTGTGTCATCTGCAAACACTGAAACATGACTTTCAATGCGGTCTTCAAGATCATTTATAAACATGTTAAATAGAAGGGGTCCCAGAACAGACCCCTGAGGGACACCACTTGCCACCTCTGTCCAGCTTGAAAATTTACCATTAATGACAACTCTATGTACTCTGTTTTTAAGCCAATGTTCTACCCAAGAACAAGTATTTTCATCTAGACCGATTTCCTTGAGTTTGAACACTAATCTATTGTGTGGAACTGTATGAAATGCCTTGGCAAAATCCAAATAGATCACATCCACGGCAACACCCTGATCTATACTTCTACTTACTTCTTCGTAGAACGCAATCAAGTTAGTTTGACATGACCTGTGCTTCATAAAACCATGCTGATTTTTGCTGATAACCATGTTCTTCTCAAGGAATTCTTGAATATTATCCCTTAATAACTTTTCAAATATTTTACCAGCCACAGAAGTTAAGCTCACAGGTCTATAATTTCCAGGCAAGGATTTTGAACCCTTTTTTGAATATAGGAACCACATCTGCTTTCCTCCAATCCTCCGGAACACTTCCTGAAAGAAAAGAATCTTGAAAGATTAAAAACAGAGGTTCACTTATTTCTGCACTTAGTTCCTTAAGTACACGTGGATGGATACCGTCAGGCCCTGGAGCTTTGTTTATATTAACTTTCTTTAGTTGCTGCAGCACCTTGTCTTGAGTTAACCAATTACAATTATTCTGCAAGTTTTTAGTAGCAATCATTTGCACATCTATTGCCATGGGTTCTTCCTTAATATATACGGAGGAGAAATAGTTATTTAAAATTCCTGCCTTTTCCTGGTCTTCATTAATTAACACCCCGTTTCAGTTTTTAGTGTACCTACACTTTCATTTTGGTTTTTTTTAGAATTTATGTACTTAAAAAATGCTTTGGGGTTGGTTTTGCTCTCTTCAGCTATCATTATTTCATTTTGAAGTTTAGCAAGTCTAATTGCCTTTTTGCACGCATTATTTGCATCCTTATATCTTTTATAAGATGCATCTGATTTGTCCGATTTAAATGCTTTAAATGCCCTTCTCTTAGTTGTAATCTCTTGTTTTACTTCTCTACTAAGCCACATTGGTTTTAATTTGTTTTTTATATTTATTTCCCAACGGTACATACTGAGAAATGTACCTTTGCAATATTTGTTGGAAGATGATCCATTTATCCTCAGTGTTCTTTTCACTAAAGAGTTTATGCCAGTCAATATATTGTAAAGCTTCCCTTAACTTATTGAAATTGGCCTTTTTAAAATTATATGTTTTAGTATTCCCCATGTGCTTTTGTTTTTTTGAGTTTATTTCAAAGAACACTATATTGTGATCACTAAGATACACACATACTGAAACAGACATATAAACATACAGGCATATTGACACACATACTGAAACAGACACATACAGAAACACAGACACACATACATACAGACACACATACACATACATTCTGACATACAGACACACACACACACATAAATACACACATATATACATACTGACGCACAGACACATACATACACACTAACATACATGCACACATATTGACATATATACACACATACTGACATACAGACATACATACTAACAAACAGACATAATGACTTACATACTGACAAACATACCGACATACACACACACACATACTGACATATATACATGCATACTGACTTACACACACACACATGCATGCATACATACATACAGACATATATACACACACACATACATACATACAGACATACTGACATACATACACATACATATATACATACTGACATACAGACACACACATACATATACATACTGACATACATACATACTGACATACATACTAACATACATACACACATATACATACTAACATACATACATACTAACCTACTGACATAAATATGCATACATACATACACATACATATATACACACACACATACATACACACAGCTTTTCAGTCACCCTCCTGTTCCTTATCTTTTCGTTGCAGAAGGGTGGCTGGGGTTGATGGGAGTCGGCTGTCTTTCTCTTTTTCACACAGAGTGAGCTGGAAGGAAGTTACTGGCCGTCACTTCCTCCCAGCAGCACTTGCGGTGCGGCTGCAATTTTTAACAGGGACTGGTTGCACTATTACATGCCTGCAGCGCTGTCCGTGACCCTGAAGATATAAGGCCCATCACGTGGCCCTAAATGCTGTGACATCCGTCATGGTTGTCACCCCCTGATGATGGCCCTGATTGCATGTTAGGATTATAGTTCACAGGCAAATACATAAATAAAGGTTTGTTTTTTTCAAACGCACCTTGTTAAGCATCTCAAATAGAGCTAACAATAATGGATCTCTAATACTGATTACAGCTATTCACAACAAATTGACCCCTTAAGAAATTGGCCACGTTCTGAAAATTTGAGCTATAGGTATGTCCAGCTCTAATTTAAGGGTTTCTCTTCAAGTGCACCATTGCATATTACATATAATTTTTTAAGGAACAAATATGGCTTTTATTTGACATTGTATATGTATGCCTAAATTATGTCTGAATAAAATGTTATTGCAAAAACTCATCTTTTTTTTTCTTCACAATTTTGATTATATTTAACTAATTAAAAAAAGAGACGAAAATACATGATGCATCAGTCCTGATCGCTAAATGTAAAATATATAGATACTAGGTTTCTAGTGCATATCGTTGAAAGAGATAGGCAACTCAAATACCCAAACCAGAGTCTCCCTGTTCCGGTCCAAAAGAAGATACCTGTAACGGGATTAGTGAGGAGCATCTTTGGTGTATTTTCAGGGGTAGAAATGTTCTCAGAAGTAGGTAAATGTGTAACAAAAGAAGAGTACAACAAAATATAGTGTAACATATGTACTAAAAGTGAGTAGAAAAAAAAGAGGAGTTGCACTTACAGATTGTAGAGCTTAGGTAGGTCTACATTTTTGCGCATGGGTATTATTCCACCTAAGGATATCTAGTTTCTTCTTTTGGTAAAGTGCTTCAACCAGGTAAAAATTATATGCACCCCACTCAAGGGTTGTGTAAGCTTGTAGAAAGTCTTGTTTATTATGCAGATAAAAATAGAAATAAAATCAAAACAGAAATAAATATATAGGGCTCACTGTTCAATAAGTGTTTGCGCAGTCCAAACAGCTCAGATGGTATGTTCCACACCAAAGGCATGTGTATCCATGCTCCAAAGATCTGATGAGGGTAAGTCCAATGATGTATTATAAATAACTAATACTAATTTTCAGTGTGGCCATATTAGATGCCTTACCTGTAATATTATTTGTCATCAAAAAGCCACATTCAAACCTCACAAGAGTGAGGAAGTTTTTTCCTTTACTTGCAGCATTAATTGTAATTCGGTGTTTTTTGTGTATCTTCTTGTGTGTACATGTGGGATGCAGTACGTGGGTCAAACCACAAAACCCCTTAAATGTAGGTTTAGGGAACATAGACTGGTCATAATTCATGGAGACAAACGATCACCAGTTGCTCATCATTTTGAGATGTTCCACAATAGTGACCCTTCATCCAATCGATGATTGGAGATATGGGGATGGATTCTATACCAGTTAGAAGAGACCTAGCTAAAAGGGAAGAGAGATTTAACAAGGGCCGAATCCAGATGGATTTTTAAACTTAATACTCTGGCCCCTAATGGTCTCAATGAGGAACTGGAACAGTAATAAATAATACATACTAAATATCAAATATTGTCTCTGAAATCGATCACCTCCACCCTTTTTCCCCCATATCCTTTGGAACATAAGAATCCTAGATACATCTGTTGGAATGTGTGGTTTTCCTAGTCTATTATTGTTAAAAAGGTGTTTAAAGCTCTTTACTATAAGCCTTTTTTGTGGCTTCTAAATATCCTGATTATGTATACTGATTCTGATACATAAAAATATACTTATGTTGTGTCTTTTTCTTTTGCTGAAAGATTTGCGATTTGCAATTCGTGATCAGAAGGTTTTGATGAGACCTCTTAATTGAGCAAATAAATCCTCTATTAGAACATATTCTTCTCCCCCTCCACCCCCTTCCTTTGGTAGCCAAACTGTTTTTACCAGTGATCTGAACTTATTGGCAAACTGACTTCAGTGTCAGTATAGTTTTATATATACAGAATTGATATTAATCTCCACTGTTATTCCTGATAGATAAGAGTTAATCATATTGTGCTTATTATATGCTTATATTTTACTTTTATGTGTTTGTATTGCGTTAATTTATGTTTAACTATGTAATTACTCATTTATCTTCATAAGATTAGTATCTATGGGGGGTATGTCTATCGATCCATTTCAGATCTTATTTCTGTCTCGTTAAGACACTCTCTGTACAAGGTATTTAAGACAACTGAGGCATTGTGACTATAGTCTTGAGAAAGTTCTGTGAGAGGAACGAAACACGTAGACTTCCTAAACGTATCAGCTGCTTCCTGTTCTCCTCCTGACATATTAATAGCGAGTCACCATTCACCGCCGCCTTTTTAGAAGATTCCAACCGCGGTGTTAACGTAACAGCGATACAGTTTATAAGTATCTGTGAGTTCCCCAGCGATCCTTGATTGCTACATGCTCAGCAACAATTGTGATCCAGTCTGCAATCACTTGTCAGTTTCCCAGTGATCCTTGACGATCAAATGCTCGGCAACAACAGATAGCTTTTTTAATCTGAAGGATCTACTGGGGATTTTTCTCCCTTCGTGTTTCACGTGGAAGGATTTTTTTCACCTCAGGTGGGGGCCCACACCGAGGTTAGGTACTTTCATTTTTTACATAGTATCCCAGTTATGGAGACACATAACTAAAGTGTTGGTTTCTATCGTCTAGCATCCTCTCTCATATTGCTTTATCATTTTTGTTTCGATGATTGTATGTTTTTAGCATTTTATCAATTTTTTTAATTTGATTTGATCTGATATAATCCGATACACCACAGCCCCACATGCCAGGTTGCAACACGCTGCTTCATTTTTTGATACTGTTGCAGTACTCCTGGCCTGAGGTGCTTTGGCAAGTGTTTGTATCACTTTGGTAAGATCCACAGCTATAATAGCACCTATTGCTAATTACTTTTCAGATTTGCTTATTTAATTAATTAATCTTTTATGTATATGAGATTGGCTTCACCTCTAGCAATTCGGTGGTAACTATGCGAGGAGCAAAAGGTTTAGCAATATTTTGTGATCTGTTTTTATTTTATTAAAAAACTGTTTTTATGATAAGACCAGGCTTTTTTGAGTCTATATATCAACTAAGGAGTGCACATCTATTTTATTTTATTTTGAGTTTTCCTCTTTAAAGTCGCATATATATCTGCCCAATTTCATTTTCGGTTACCAGCAAATTATCTTTTTACTATTTTATTATTTTATTTTATTTTGTGTCATTTTACCCCACTGCCTCTAGCATGTAAGCTCATTGAGCAGGGCCCTCAACCCCTCTGTTCCTGTGTGTCCAACTTGTCTGGTTACAACTACATGTTTGTTTGTCCACCCATTGTAAAGCGCTGCGGAATTTGACGGCGCTCTATAAATATCATAATAATAATTATAAATAACTACTTTATTTTAATAGACTGATATATAAAAATAGACAAAATATTAAAATCAGTACAATGAGTAATAAAAAAATTACATGTTTCACCTTCAAAAGCAACTTTTTCAAAGCGTTACAATCATATGGACTTACCATACAAGGTAATTAAGATTCTTTAGGGGTTAAATGAACACTATGCAATTGTGTATTCCTAAGCATATAATGCCCCAGTCACCATTTAGGTGACAGGTCCCTGCTGCCACGGTACAAAAGATGAGTTTTGCTTACCTTTTTTCCCTTGCAGTACTGATCTCTGGCGTTTTTCAATGATGAATGATCAGGCCATGTGATTGCTCTGTGAGAGAGCACTGGGCCTACTCCCTCAAGAGTGGATGGAGCACAGGGCAAGACCAACCTAAATCTTGGGACTGTTCAACGTCACTACACAATTCTTCCTAGAACTAGTTAACCAGATGTCAAATGTTTATACTGTTAACTGTTTTGCTGTTTATACTCGTATAGTTTTAAAGGGTAAATCCAGATAGGGGGTACTACACCTACAAGGACCAGAGGAGGGAAGGTTAGGTAAAGGCAAGGAAAATGGAAGTACGTTAGAGGCAACAGACCACTTTAGGAATAGAAAAGGCTCACCTTCCTACTCATGGTAGTACAAGACATGAAACAGCACAATACAAAAAGGGGGGCAGGGGGAAGGGAGGGAAAGACAAAGAAAAAATTATATACAAAAAAAAGGGAAAAAAGAAAACAATTTAATACAAAAATAATATATATTAAAGCAAATAACCACAAAATACATATTTTCCTACTTTACAGGGAGGGTACTGGCGGGAACAAAGGAAAGATGTTGACAAGTGTACTGAGGATCAGTTACCTATAGTGATGTCGCGAACCCGAAATGTTCGGTTCGCGAACGTCGAACGCGAACTTCCGCAAATGTTCGCAAACTGGCGAACCGCGCGAACCGCCATAGACTTCAATGGGCAGGGGAATTTTAAAACACACAGGGACTCTTTCTGGCCACAATAGGGATGGAAAAGTTGTTTCAAGGGGACTAACACCTGGACTGTGGCATGCCGGAGGGGGATCCATGGCAAAACTCCCATGGAAAATTACACAGTTGATGCAGAGTCTGGTTTTAATCCATAAGGGCAGAAATCACCTAACATTCCTAAATCACAATGAATATGGATTGACACCTGACATATGACATATTGACACCTTGACATATGGATTGACACCTGTCCTCAGAGCCCCTGATGCACACGGACACAGAGCAGAATAGAGACTGGTCCCCCTACATAGGGTCACTTGGCAGATATGGATTGACACCTGTCCTAAGGATCCCTGATACACACTGACACAGAGCAGAATGGGGACTGTTCCCCCTACATCGGGTCACTTGGCAGATATGGATTGACACCTGTCCTAAGGTTCCCTAATACACACTGACACAGAGCAGAATAGGGACTGGTCCCCCTACATAGGGTCACTTGGCAGATATGGATTGACACCTGTCCTCAGAGACCATGATACACACTGACACAGAGCAGAATAGAGACTGTTCTCCTACATAGGGTCACTTGGCAGACATGGATTGACAACTGTCCTCAGAGATCATGATACACACTGACACAGCAGAATAGAGACTGTTCCCCCTACATAGGGTCACTTGGCAGATATGGATTGACACCTGTCCTAAAGGATCCCTGATACACACTGATACACACCTACTTGGATGGTATAGACATTTTTAGCTGCTCCTGGCCCGAACACCTGACCCACATAGGAGCCGTAATAGACCGGATTAGGGAGTCCGGACTGACCCTAAAGCCCAGTAAGTGCCATATAGGAACGTGTAAAAACCTCCCCAAGATAGTAGTATGGGCCCAGAGTGTGAACAGGCCTTCCAACAGCTCAAGACGGCGCTCGTTAAATCACCTGTACTTTCTGCTCCTGATCCAACTAAACACTTTCTCGTCCATACAGACGCTTCTATGCTTGGATTGGGAGCAGTACTGAGCCAAGTCGGAGCAGATGGTGGCGAGCAACCCGGGGCTTATCTAAGCCGTAAACTTTTGCACAGCGAAGTATATTCACTGCCATTGAAAAGGGGTGCATGGCGGTGGTGTGGGCCCTCAAAAAGCTGCAACCTACTTGTATGGACAACCGTTTACCTTACTCACAGATCACATTAAATTTGGGGCACTGCGCGTGCAATCTAATGTGCCACCAGATAGGAGTGGTGTGTTTAGTACTATTGTTATCAGTTTAATCACTGTTACGTCCCCTATCCGTTGATGTGGAGCAAGACGCAGCAGCAGAGAGGACTCAGCCGAGGAGGTTATGGAAGAGGATGGAGTAGGAGGAGTAGAGGAGGTGGCAGCGTACTGGCAGAGTACACGCTGTAGGGCTGACACACCCGCTTTGAGACAACTAACTGCTATTCAATCTATAACCGATGTTTGTTTCACAGGCAGAAAGTGCCCTAAAAGATGGCGGCTTGAACCCAAGTTGGTGGCGGATCAGTCACGCAAGTCAACAGGCATTCAGAGCTAAAATACAGCAGCGTGTGGACCATTTTTAGCCCAAGGCAGCTCATCTCATCAGGCCTTTTTTAATCTAATGTATCGCCTAGTGTCAGTCCCTTCGGGATCCATCCCTCATTCATCTTAATAAAGGTGAGGTAATCTAGACTTTTTTGACCTAGGCGACTTCTCTTCTCAGTGACAATACCTCCTGTTGCACTGAAGGTCCTTTCTGACAGGACACTTGAAGCGGGGTAGGCCAGAAGTTCTATCGCAAATTGGGATAGCTCAGGCCACAGGTCAAGCCTGCACACCCAGTAGTCAAGGGTTCATCGCTCACTGAGTAATGCGATATCTGCAGTTAAAGGGTAGTCCTGCTACCTGTGGTCGGTCGCTCTGAAGATTGGATCGAAGGGCCTAATGGCGATCGTGGGACTTAAAAGGTCCGCATGTCACTCCATCAACTGCGTCAAAGCGTCCTGTCCTTGCAGTGGTCATGGGAGGAGGAGGATGACTTCCACCTCTCCCCTGTTAGATTCCCGTTGTGCTGTGACATCACCCTTATACGCTGTGTAAAGCATACTTTTTAATTTATTTAGCAAATGCTGCATCCTTTCCGACTTGTAATTTGGTAACATTTCAGCCACTTTCTGCTTATACCGGGGGTCTAGTGGCGTGGACACCCAGTACAGGTCGTTCTCCTTCAGCCTTTTTATACGAGGGTCCCTCAACAAGCACGACAGCATGAAAGACCCCATTTGCACAAGGTTGGATGCCGAGCTACTCATTTCCCGTTCCTCCTCCTCGGTGATCTCAATGAAGGTATGTTCTTCCCACCAGCCACGTACAACACCACGGGTACCAGATAGGTGACAATGAGCACCCTGGGATGCCTGTTGTGGTTGGTCTTCCTCCTCCTCCTCAAAGCCACATTCCTCCTCTGACTCCTCTTCCTCACAATCCTCTTCCAGCGTTGCCGCAGGTCCAGCAAGCGATGCTGATAAGGCTGGTTCTGGTGGTGATGGTGACCACAACTCTTCCTCTTCCTCTTTCTCTTCACGCTCATCTACGGCCTGATCCAGCACTCTTTGCAGGGCAAGCTCCAGGAAGAAAACAAATGGTATGATGTCGCTGATGGTGCCTTCGGTGCCACTGACTAGGTTTGTCACCTCCTCAAAAGGACGCATGAGCCTACAGGCATTGCGCATGAGCGTCCAGTAACGTGGCAAAAAAAATCCCAGCTCCCCAGAGGCTGTCCTAGCACCCCGGTCATACAAATATTAATTAACGGCTTTTTCTTGTTGGAGCAGGCGGTCGAACATTAGGAGTGTTGAATTCCAACGTGTCGGGCTGTCACAAATCAAGCGCCTCACTGGCATGTTGTTTCGCCACTGGATATCGGCAAAGTGCGCCATGGCCGTGTAGGAACGCCTGAAATGGCCACACACCTTCCTGGCCTGCTTCAGGATGTCCTGTAAGCCTGTGTACTTATGCACAAAGCGTTGTACGATCAGATTACACACATGTGCCATGCACGGCACATGTGTCAACTTGCCCAACTTCAATGCCGACAACAAATTTGTTCCGTTGTCACAAACCACTTTGCCGAATTTCAGTTGCTGCACAGTCAGCCACTTTTCCACCTGTGCATTCAGGGCGGACAGGAGTGCTTGTCCGGTGTGACTCTCTGCTTTCAAGCAAGTCCAAGACGGCGTGACACTGCCGTATCTGGGATGTGGAATAGTACCTGGGGGGCTGGGGGGGTGCCGTTGATGTGGAGCAAGATGCAGCAGCAGAAGAGGACTCAGCCGAGGAGGTTATGGAAGAGGATGGAGTAGGAGGAGTAGAGGAGGTGGCAGCAGGCCTGCCTGCAAGTCGTGGTGGTGTCACCAACTCCTCTGCAGAGCCACGCATTCCATGCTTGGCAGCCATCAGCAGGTTTACCCAATGCCAGTGTAGGTGATATACCTGCCCTGACCATGCTTTGCAGACCAGGTATCAGTGGTCACATGGACCCTTGCCCCAACACTGTGTGCCAGACATGCCATTACTTCCTTTTGCACAATCGAGTACAGGTTGGGGATTGCCTTTTGTGAAAAGAAATTTCGTCCGGGTACCTTCCACTGTGGCGTTCCAATAGCTACAAATGTTTTGAACGCCTCAGACTCCACCAGCTTGTATGGTAAAAGCTGGCGGGCTAATAGTACAGACAAGCCAGCTGTCAGACGCCGGGCAAGGGGGTGACTTTCTGACATTGGCTTCTTACTCTCAAACATGTCCTTGACAGACACCTGACTGTGGGCAGATGAGCAGGAACTGCTCAAGGCGAGAGACGGAGTGGCGGATGCTTGAGAGGGGCAAGGAGGACAGCAGTGGTTGACATGGCTGAAGATGCTGGACCAGGAGGAGGATGGCGGCTTTGAGTTTGTGTGCTGCTTGTACTCATGTGTTGATCCCATAGGCGTTTGTGATGTGCGATCATGTGCCTACACAAAGCAGTTGTACCTAGGTGGGTGTTGGACTTCCCACGACTCAGTTTCTTTTAGCACAGGTTGCAAATGGCATCGCTGTTGTCAGAGGCAGACACACAAAAAAAATTCCACACTGCTGAGCTCTGCAATGACGGCATTCTGGTGGTGGACACAGCATGCGTTGATTGGCGTGCTGTCGGGCTGACCCCGGGTGCCGATGCATGCTGTCTGACTGTGCCACTAGCTCCTTGCAACGACCTCCCCCTGCTTCCAACTCGTCTCCTCCTCCTCTCTGTCTCCCAATCTGAACTTTCGCCCTGTTCTTCTTCTTGCCGAGTGGGCACCCACGTGACATCCATGGACGAATCGCCATCATCAACTGCTTCACTTGTATCTGACAACTCAGCAAAGGAAGCAGCGGGTACAACATCATCATCATCACACCGTACATGTGTAATGCTGCCTGATTGAGACATATCCCTGTTATCTACATCCTCTGTCAATAATGGTTGCGCATCACTCATGTGTAAATAACTCCTCTGACATACCAAGTGAAGCGGCTGTGGTGCTAGTGTTGGTGGTGGCGGCAGGCGGGTGAGTGGTATCTTGAGAGGTGCCCGAAGCTAAGCTGGAGGAGAATGTTGCGTCAAGGTTCCGAGCAGAAGCTGTAGAAGATTGGGTGTGCTGTGTTAGCCAGTCAACTATGTCCTCAGAACTTTTCAAGTTCAGGGTACCTGGCCTCTGAAAACTGGGCATTATTCTAGGGCAAAAGGGAATCACAACACCACGACGGCCCCTGCGGGGTGGCCTGCCTCTGCCTGTCATTTTTTTTTTCGATTAGTGGTACTCTGTGTGCAAGCTACTGTGACACCAGATATGAGTGGCACTGTGAACTGGCAGAGTACACGCTGTAGGGCTGACACACCCGCTTTGAGACAACTAACTGCTATTCAATCTATAACACTGAAAAAAGTTTTTTGTTTTTAAATGCAAGCTATTGTGACACCAGTGAGTGAGTGGTGGCACTGACTGGGCAAATGGGCACAGTATCCACTGTGAGCCTGACACAGAAGCTGGCAGCAGTGGCAGACAACCAACTGCTATTCAATCTATAACAGTGAAAAAAGTTTTTTGTTTTTAAATGCAAGCTATTGTGACACCAGTGAGTGAGTGGTGGCACTGGGCACAGCATCCACTGTGAGCCTGACACAGACGCTGGCAGACAACTAACTGCTATTCAATCTATAACAGTGAAAAAAGTTTTTTGTTTTTAAATGCAAGCTATTGTGACACCAGTGAGTGAGTGGTGGCACTGACTGGGCAAATTGGCACAGTATCCAATGTTAGCCTGACACAGAAGCTGGCAGCAGTGGCAGACAACTAACTGCTATTCAATCTATAACAGTGAAAAAGTTTTTTGTTTTTAAATGCAAGCTATTGTGACACCAGTGAGTGAGTGGTGGCACTGGGCACAGTATCCACTGTGAGCCTGACACACCCACTGGCAGACAACTAACTGCTATTCAATCTATAACAGTGAAAAAGTTTTTTGGTTTTAAATGCACGCTATTGTGACACCAGTGAGTGAGTGGTGGCACTGGGCACAGTATCCACTGTGAGCCTGACACAGACACTGGCAGACAACTAACTGCTATTCAATCTATAACAGTGAAAAAAGTTTTTTGGTTTTAAATGCAAGCTTTTGCGACACCAGTGAGTGAGTGGTGGCACTGGGCACAGTATCCACTATGAGCCTGACACACCCGCTTTGAGACAACTAACTGTTATTTAATCTATAACAGTGAAAAAAGTTTTTTGGTTTTAAATGCAAGCTATTGTGACACCAGTGAGTGAGTGGTGGCACTGGGCACAGTATCCACTGTGAGCCTGACACACAGACGCTTGAAGACAACTAACTGCTATTCAATCTATATCAGTGAAAAAAGTTTTTTGTTTTTAAATGCAAGTTATTGTGACACCAGTGAGTGAGTGGTGGCACTGGGCACAGTATCCACTGTGAGCCTGACACAGAAGCTGGCAGACAACTAACTGCTATTCAATCTATTATAGTGAAAAAAAAATTAATTTTTTTTAAATGCAAGCTATTGTGACACCAGTGAGTGAGTGGTGGCACTGGGCACAGTATCCACTGTGAGCCTGACACAGAAGCTGGAAGGCAGGCAACTGCAATTACATTACATAAAAAAAAAAAAAGCAGACTGATGTTCTAGCCCTAAAAAGGCTTTTTGGGGTGCTGTCCTTACAGCAGAGATCAGATGAGTCCTTCAGGACTGTAGTGGACACTGTATACCCTAACCTAGCTATGCATTTCCCTATCTAATCAACAGCAGCTACACTTTCCCTCCTCTCACTAAGCATGCAGCTTGAGAATGAATGTAAAATGGATGCCTTCCAGTAGGTGGGAGGGTCTGCTAGGGAGGGTGTGCTGCTGATTGGCTGGAATGTGTCTGCTGACTGTGAGGTACAGGATCAAAGTTTACTCAATGATGACGAATAGGGGGCGGATCGAACCACGCATATGTTCGCCCGCTGTGGCGAACGCGAACATGCTATGTTCGCCAGGAACTATTCGTCAGCGAACCGTTCGGTGCATCACTATTTATAAATGATCTTAAAGACAGCATTGAAAGTCATGTTTCAGTGTTTGCAGATGACACAAAACTTTGTAAAATAATACAATGTGAGCAAGATATTACTTTGCTGCAGATGGATTTAGATAGACTGGGGGACTGGGCACTTAAATGGCAGATGAAATTTAATGTTGAAAAATGCAAAGTTATGCACTTCGGCGTAAAGAATACACAAGCAACGTATACCCTTAATGGAAGCGAATTAGGGATAACAACACATGAAAAGGACTTGGGAATTGTTATACACAACAAACTATGCAACAATGTGCAATGTCAATCAGCAGTGGCCAAGGCCAGTAAGGTATTGTCATTCATGAAAAAGGGCATTCATTCTCGGGACGAGAATATCATTTTGCCTCTTTATAAATCACTGGTAAGACCCCATATTGAATATGCTGTGCAATTTTGGGCACCTGTTCTAAAGAAGGATATTATGGCACTAGAAAAAGTGCAGAGGCTGGCTACAAAATTAATGAAAGGAATGGAACATATCAGCTATGAAGAAAGGTTAACAAATTTAAACCTATTTAGTTTAGAAAAACGCCGCCTGAGAGGGGATATGATAACATTATACAAATATATTCGGGGCCAATACAAACATTGTGTGGAAATCTATTCGCAAACCGGACTTTACATAGGACACGAGGCCATGCGTTTAGACTGGAAGAAAGAAGATTTCGTTGAGGGCAAAGGAAAGTTTTTTTTTACTGTAAGAACAATCAGGATGTTGAATTCTCTGCCTGAAGAAGTGGTTTTATTAGAGTCCATACAGATGTTCAAACAGCTACTAGATGCATACTTGCAAAAACAGAATATTCAAGGATACAATCTTTCAATGTAGGGTAATAACTGCTTGATCCAAGGATAAATCTGACTGCCATTCTGGGGTCAAGAAGGATTTTTTTTCCTAGCTTGTTGCAAAATTGTGCTTCATACTTGTTTTTTTTTTTGCCTTCTTTTGGATCACAGCAAAAAACAAATATGAGGAAGGCTGAACTTGATGGATGCAAGTCTCTTTTCAGCTATGTAACATGTAACATATTGTACAAACTGGTGCTTTAAGTGCTGCAAAGTGCCTGCAGAAATGTTCTGTGTTCAGCTGGCTCCAGTCAGGCCTAGCTGATTTGGGTGTGAAATGGCTGAATTACCTAATTGGCTTGGTTCAAGAGAAACTATGGGTGGTTGTACTTTTGGGATTCTGGGGTCTTTTGGCATTGTTTTGTGATTTTAATAAGTGGAACAGTTCAGCTTTTCTAGCAGTAGCTGAAAAAGGAATGTCTTCTTTTAAGTTTTGCAGTAATCATAGGAATTGTCCTGGATCTGTAGCTGGATGCATGGCTGGCTACTTCTGCCTTACTTGTAGGATAATTAGATCTGGCCGGGGTGCTGGGTATTGATAGTTTAACTCCGTGGAGCAAAGCGTTAGATGAACATAAAGGACATTACTCTTGGAATAGCCACAGGCAAATTCAATAATAAAAAGAGACCTATTATTAAACATAAAGGACATACATTAATTATAAATAGGTGCACTTTAGGTATGATATGAACTTGCTATCTGCTACTAATGCCAATGCAAAATTATATTAGACTTGCTAGTATGGTGACAGATGAGGCCCTGCTAATTGCCAAGCAGCTGAAGAGGCTCTACCTATGAGTTGGCCCGAGGGGATTTTTTTGATGCCACTGATGTAAGTGGTGGGGTGTTGGCCTCTCAGTGATGTTTACCAGATTCAAGATAGATTGGGAGTGACAGGTGAGACCCTAACTATAACTAAATGCAAAGCTATAACTATGCATTGGTCCATTGGGCGTTCGTACCTCAGAAAGCAGGGATAGGAGTTAGCCTTGCGGGACTGCTCAACAAAGGTGAAGAAGTATGTGAAATTTTTTTACCTAGTTGGTGAGACATTTATATTGGAGGTTTATTCATACCTATGTGAAGGGAGTGTAAAGTGATGATACGTGGCTAGAGAAGTTTAACAACGTACCTTGCGAGTAAATAGATTGGCTTTAGATAGGCTCTTAGTACTTGAATGTTCTAAAACTAAAGAGAAATTAAATAATTAACCTGTGAAAAATATATACTTTTTTATATACTCACCTAAAGAACTTATGAAACTTACTAGGGGCTCATAGAACATTGCCCTAATTAATTAATATATTTAAATATCTAAATACCCAGTAAAGGAAGGATTCCGGTCTTCTGAGTATAGTAAGTTTGATGGACTTTGTGTGAACAACTTGTAGCCTAAGTGTAGAAATATAAGTTGTCAGCGTGTAGGCTGTAATTAGTTTTGTATTAACGTTATTTAAGTCCTAGGAAGTTTATAATTAATGGACTTTAGACTCCGTAAATAATTCATGGACTGTATAGAAATTTAAATTACCAATAAAACAGGACAACTTTAATTAAAACTTTCATAAATCGAGAAGAGGAAAGGAAAGAAGAGAAAATAAAAATATATATATATTTCTTTTAAATATAATAATTCAACACTACTAACCAGCAATTTATCATTCATTTATAGTAGAAATCATGTGAAAGCCAACCCCTAGGGGACGTGTTGACACGTATAAAACATTTTTGTAGGGATTTTTTTTTTAAAGTCATTAAATGTTTTGATCATGCAATTATAAGTGAATGAAGAGTTTATTTAGGCAAAGTAATGTGTGAGACTGTATGGTAATAAACTAAATGAATGAGCATTGCCCTAGGAATCCAGAAGCGCACGAACAGCAAAATGACCCGAATGAAACCATTATATATATATATATATATATATATATACATATATACACACACTGCTCAAAAAATAAAGGGAACACTTAAACAACACAATTTAACCCCAAGTCAGTCCCACTTCTGTGAAATCAAACTGTCCACTTAGGAAGCAACACTGAGTGACAATCAATTTCACATGCTGTTGTGCAAATGGGATAGACAACAGGAGGAAATTATAGGCAATTAGCAAGACACCCCCAATAAAGGAGTGGTTCTGCAGGTGGTGACCACAGACCACTTCTCAGTTCCTATGATTCCTGGCTAATGTTTTGGTCACTTTTGAATGCTGGCGGTGCTTTCACTCTAGTGGTAGCATGAGACGGAGTCTACAACCCACACAAGTGGCTCAGGTAGTGCAGCTCATCCAGGATGGCACATCAATGCGAGCTGTGGCAAGAAGGTTTGCTGTGTCTGTCATTGTAGTGTTCAGAGCATGGAGGCGCTACCAGGAGACAGGCCAGTACATCAGGAGACATGGAGGAGGCTGTAGGAGGGCAACAACCCAGCAGCAGGACCGCTACCTCTGCCTTTGTGCAAGGAGGAACAGGAGGAGCACTGCCAGAGCCCTGCAAAATGACCTCCAGCAGGCCACAAATGTGCATGTGCCTGCTCAAACAGTCAGAAACAGACTCCATGAGGGTGGTATGAGGGCCCGACGTCCACAGGTGGGGGTTGTGCTTACAGCCCAACACCGTGCAGGACGTTTGGCATTTGCATATTCGCCACTGGCACCCTGTGCTCTTCACAGATGAAAGCAGGTTCACACTGAGCACATGTGACAGACGTGACAGAGTCTGTAGAGGCCATGGAGAACGTTCTGCTGCCTGCAACATCCTCCAGCATGACCGGTTTGCCAGTGGGTCAGTAATGGTGTGGGGTGGCATTTCTTTGGGGGGCCGCACAGCCCTCCATATGCTCACCAGAGGTAGCCTGACTGCCATTAGGTACCTAGATGAGATCCTCAGACCCCTTGTGAAACCATATGCTGGTGCGGTTGGCCCTGGGTTCCTCCTGATTGCAAGACAATGCTAGACTTCATGTGGCTGGAGTGTGTCAGGAGTTCCTGCAAGATGAAGGCATTGATACTATGGACTGGCCCGCCCGTTCCCCAGACCTGAATCTAATTGAGCATATCTGGGACAACATGTCTCACTCCATCAACCAACGTCACGTTGCACCACAGACTGTCCAGGAGTTGGCAGATGCTTTAGTCCAGATCCCTCAGGAGACCATCCACCACGTCGTCAGGAGCGTGCACAGGCATTGTAGGGAGGTCATACAGGCACGTGGAGGCCACACACACTACTGAGCCTCATTTTGACTTGTTTTAAGGACATTACATCAAAGTTGGATCAGCTTGTAGTGTGTTTTTCCACTTTAATTTTGAGTGCGACTCCAAATCCAGACCTCCATGGGTTGAAAAATTTGATTTCCATTTTTAAATTTTTGTGTGATTTTTGTGTGTCAGCACATTCAACTATGTAAAGAACAAAGTATTTCAGAAGAATATTTAATTCATCCAGATCTAGGATGTGTTATTTTTGTGTTCCCTTTATTTTTTTGAGCAGTGTGTATATATATATATATATATATATATATATAAAAATATCCAAATGCTTGCACTCCTGTTATAGCAAAATTAAGCCCGGTGCATATCAGCAATATAAATAGAACAAAATGGTGAAAAATAGCACTCCCAGGACTTCATACATATGGTGAAAAAATAACTTAGCTTTTATTCAGCAACTGCCACAAAATGTCAACGTTTCAGTTCCTATGCAGAACTTTCTGCATAGGTACTGAAATGTTGACATTTTGTGGCAGTTGCTGAATAAAAGCTAAGTTATTTTTTCACTATATGTATGAAGTCCTGGGAGTGCTATTTTTCACCATTTTGTGATATATATATACATATATATAGCACAAATAATGGCACTCACCCTTCCTGATGTAATGAATAGTAAAGTGCCCTGGTGCAATCTTATGCTGATAAATAATTATATTGAAGAAAGAAGCACTCTTCGGTCTTTTTAAGAATATTAACGGTCTTTAATCCATCAAAGTTTTACAGGTTGTTTGATCAACGTTTCGACCCGTTCGGGTCTTCCTCAGGATCCTAATCCAATATTGGAGTAAAATTGTGTTTTTTTTGGTTTTTGGCACACAAACTTATAACAAAGAAATTCTCATGTATATTTTGTAAAGTTGGTGTGTGCTATTCCTGTACAAAGTTTTATTTTGTGTTCAGTTACATCTGCTGAGTAAAAGTACACCCCCATTGTATGTCTTTGGCACTATTTCGTGAAGCTAAGTACCATATAGGAGACCTGTCCTTTTCATTATTCACAGTAGAATTTTGAGAGATGGATTTAATGAGCCTTAGTTTCCATTTGGGGTATTATAACAGTTTGACTGTTCGAAAAAACCCCACAAAGGCCTACCATTTGTAAAAGTAGACACTCCAGGGTATCTCATAAGGTGCATATTGTGCCTTAACATACCCCCATTTTTTCACCAATATATGCCAAAGTATGTGGTAAAAAATAATACTGTAAGGTTAAGGTGACTGGTGTATTAGGGGCATAGTAATAGCATGGCACAAAGTTATGACTTCTGGTTGATCAATACACTGGCATAGAATCATGAATGGGCTGTGACACGTTTAAGCGTTTGCAGGGAGGTGCACGCTGTTTGTGATTAAGACTGATTAAGACTGTTAGGTCCCATCATATGCTTCTACGTTTGATTACATGTCACAGGGTTAAAGGTTTGGGTGTCAGGATGAGTGGGGCATGCATTTGTATTCGTGGGGGTGTGCTACCGTATTATGCATATCTTAAGCGGGCTTAAGCTTTCCGACGGGTCACCCGAGTGAAACGTAATGGAACAGTACTAGATTCTATGCAGTCTAGGTATATAACAGTTATACTGAACGCTAAAAGATATGAAAGATAGGCATAAGGGCTAATAAAACTTCACATTGGATAAAAACATTACGGTGAGGTCGAGTAGTATATCCGCGTCTGGGCACTCCGGAGTATAGCCAGTCTCTGGTTTAGTCCCTGTCGGTCAGCCGATGCCAGTTCTGGAAGCTCGACTGGTGTCCCAGGGAGAAGGGCTGGGTCGGTGCCTCCGCCCGGTTCCATCTCTGGCGTGCCTCGGAGGGGCTCTCGGCCCTATTCTCTCACTAATAGGAGGCTGAGCGGGAGCACGGATATCAGCGGCCATCAGCTCGAGTCTTCAGACGTGAAGCAGCGTCCCGCTGTTTGGAGGGTTCCGGTGCCTCCGGGTGGTAAGCAGGCCGGGTATGCTGGGTGGTCCCGCACTGGCATGTGTGGGAGCGAGTGCTGTTGCTGGCACCGGGGGGACAAGTCGTTGTTTCCCGCTGTCTTGTTCTTCGGTATCGTCCCCGTCGGGAGGCCGCTCTGAAGGCTCTGGACGGGTACCCACACAGGTGGCGCCGGGTTACGGATTGCATTTTTGCTGGGCGTTTTGTATATTTCATATGTGCCACTAAGTTCAAACCACCCAAATTATGCTCAGCTAAGTCTTCTGAGTAAAAAGACACCCCCAATGAATGTCTTTGGCACTATTTCGTGAAGCTACAGTGCCATATAGGAGACCAAGCCATATCCGTTTTTACCGAACTTTGAATTTTGACGCGGGGCCTATGTGCAATTTCAAAACATCTTAGTAGGGTTTAAATTCAAACTACCCCACAAAGGCCTACCATTTCTTAAAGTAGACAAAACAGGGTATTTCAAAAGGTATATTTTGAACCTTAGCGTGGGATCATTTTTCCTTGTACCAGATGTAGTGGTAATAAGCGTTTTTTCTGCCTTTTTGACATACAAAGTGAGTTTGCACAGTATATTTTGCAAACCTTATGTGTGCTACGACTGTATAATACTTCATATGTTGCTCAGCTATGTCGGCTGAGTACAGCAATACCCCCGTATGTACCTTTGCCGGGTATATGTGGATGTTGAAGGGGCGCATTTGAGACGCAGCCATTCAGTTTTTTTCTAACTTTGAAGTTTTACGCTGTGTCCATGTTCCAATTTGGAGTAGTTTAGACGGTTGGTTATTGAAACTTCCCCACAAACACATACTATTTATTAAAGAATACACCCTGGGGTAATTCAAAGGGCATATTTTGAACCTTGGCGTGGGATGATTTTTTTTTCTAGTTTGTTCCAGGTGTAGTGGTAATGAGCTTTTTTTAAATGTATTTTTTTTATTTTTTTTAACTTTTTTACTTTTAAAAACTAGTTTTTAAACTTTTGTTTTGCTTATTAATTTTTTTTAAACTTTCCTAAACTTTCTTAAAACTTTTTTACAGATTTAACATTTTTCAAAGCTTTTTTTTTACAGTTAACCCCTAACTAGCAGTAAGCAGCACTAACAGTAAATTCCCCATTTTCCCATAACTCCCACCCACCCCAGCTAGCAAAATATATAGTTATAAAATATTTAAATTAATTAATTAAATAAATTGAACCCCTAAGGGTTAAAAAATAAATAAAAGTTAATCCTCATGGGTTAAAAAAAATTAGACCACAGTATAATACTGTGATCTGTATTTGATCACTGTAGGCAGTGATCGACTGGCTGGGAAGGGGTTAATTTTTATTTGGACTGGGGGGGTGTTTTTTTATTTTTTACTTAAACGTTTTTTTAAGCTTAGTTTTTAACTTTTTAAACTTTATTTTAAAACCTTGTTAGTATCAGAAAGCAGTGCTGTAATGTTAGGCTCTCTCCTTGTTGCAATTACTAACTCAACTTTACATTCAGATATTTATTGTTGCTATAAACATTTCAAAGAAGCAGGGGAACACCCACACACATGAGAGGGGATGTCCCATCAGCTGCTTTTTCAGGTCAGAGCACGGTAAAACCCAACATGTTATTCAGAATAAAAAAGACCCATGGCTGCTTCTTAAATTCAATTAACAATTCATGACAAAAAGAAAATTAACTTTGCAACTTAATAAAAATTATTTATTAAGCCATACATCACCGAATATTCAAAAAAGGGCATACATTCAGTGCAATCATCTACAAGTGAAAACGGGAAAACAGATACAATTGGCATAGTATCTATTACACATTTGCAAAGTTGAGTAAAACACATGACATTGGATCTGCTGTATTTATCATATGCTTGCCAGATAGTAAAAAACAATGGAATCCTGCTTGGCTTTTTTGGCCATATCACTGACTAAAAAAAATTATTTAGCTAGAATTTTGAAAAAAAAATGAATGAGCTGATCCCTTTGTTAAAGGATATGATAACAAATGTTGTTTGTCTTTTTTAAATCAAATTCTAATATTCTTGAATAGAAGAGTGATAAGCATTCTTTCTCCTGCATCCCATGGAAATGAGAGAATGATTGCCTCTGAGGTATTTCCACATTGGAGTCTGGATCTCTGGTGTAAAATAAAAGCATACTTTTGATTACTTATTTATGTAAATATGCACGGATTTATTTATGTATTTATCTCTAACTACTTGGTTTCAAAGTAGTTCTCTTAGGCTTGTTATTTTTATTTATTTATATTGTGCTGTTTATACTTATGATTATATAGCTCATTGATTTTAATTCATAATTTCAAGATGTAGAAGAGGCTTCCCAAAGGGCACATAGTCTTTTATTTACATATTTAAATCTTTTCATTTTACCATTTCTATAGGTCGTTATCAGTGCAATTATTCTTCTGCCCCTTCATCTACTACCTCCAAAGAGAATTACTACATTTGTAGATATGTCTATGGTGATCAAAGTCAGATTGAGGTAAGGGTAAAAATGTAAAAGCAAGGGATATGAGCACAGGGGTGAAGCTTTGTGGGCGTTGTAAGGCTACACACCCTCTGGGCACTATGAGGAGCAATGGATCGGCCCATCATCCTCTTGAATTACTCAGCCAAGGAGGAGGCCATGGCAGTGCCGAAGGAGACCATCCACTGGAGAAAAGATGATTAATTTGTTTTATTTTGTTTCTAACTGGGTGGGGTCTGAACTAATAGGCCCCATCGGGACAGTAACATTAGGAATGCAGGTATGTGTTACTAATGCTACAGTGTTCCTTTAAAATCTTTTTCTGATCAGCAATGTATCCCTATACAAATGCTATTTTATACACGTAACATCGTAACACTTGTAATCTAAACTACAAGATCTTTTGAGTAGGGAAATATAACTGGGGGAAAAAAAATGTCTGATATTTGCAAACAGATTAGGAGGGTTAAAACTGGTACTAATCATCCTCTAATGAGCAACCGATACATTTTCAGTTTGTATGAATGATAGTAGTTATATATTCAGACTATTTTAGTATTGGAATTAGAGTTTTAGATTTAACACATGTTGAAATCAATATATGCATCTTTATAAATCCTTGTGCATTGTGTCATTCGTGTTGACTATTCATAATTTTGATGTCTGTCACAGTTTAAGACTTTACCAATTACATTTGTGCTTTGCAGTATTATTGCACATCATTAAAAATGAGAACCTCAGAAGACTGATTTCATTCTGCAACAAGTTTGCCAAAATGCAACTGCTATTGCTACATAGAGAGAAAATGAAATCTGAAAATCTCAAATAATATTATGAGGTGTTAGGCAGCTGGAGTACCTCATTATAAAACAAGAGAAACACAGTGACTATATCCTTAAAATATATTTTCCCTTTTCTCTGGAGTCTTGGCTTATTTCCTCCAAATAATATTCTTTATATTCTGTACAGTGTTTCTAGATCAGTAATAATTCTACAAAATCACATTAAAATGGTAGATTGTTCCAGATGGGCATGTGCAGCTAAATAAATGATGCAAACTGGTTTATAGGGTTGATAAACTTAAGTTATCTAATGGATTAAATAAGATTTGCTTCTTTAGACAACAAGTCATTCATTTAGAAATAAAAACAATTCTGAATTTGTCTACAAGAAAAATGCTAAAAATGTAAAATTATATAAAGGAAATACACATATAATTCATGATTACTAAGCACATTGTTTTCTGAAAGGTTTTTTTGGACAAATATATAGAAATTTACATGGCTGTACACTCCTACAATGTATAGTCATCCATCCCTCTGTAACTCACACAACATCGTGCAACATTTATTTAAATAAATAACATATATTGGCAGTTTAGTTTCATCTCACAGGGCAGAACACCAAAAGGCAATAATAATAAGATTCTAATTGCACTAATAGATGTTGATTACATTTTCTTTTAATTTCTCTTCAAATTATTTTTATTACATTTTTATAGAACTATACAATATTGAAATAAAACAGAAATTGGACAATTATAATAAGAGGTAAAGAAAAGGGAAGAAGGGAAATCAAATTAAAAGGGGGAAAAACAAGTGTTTAAAGTGATGATTTACAATTCAGAGTGCATTGAAGTATGTAAAAAGAAAATTCAATTGTTACCATATAAATGGTATTGCAGGGTGTGTGAGATTAATTATATCCACAATTTGTTCTTGATATCATCTTCCCAAGTGTGCCAGTAAATCACCCATTAGGGGATGGTTGACAAAACGCCAGTTCATATCTTTTGTTCAATACCAAAAGAAGCATTTCCCTTATGGATGGAACAGTTGATGACTTCCAATAGCAGTGTATGATGGAAGTTGCTGCAACAAGAATGTTGACGATCAGGATCTTATCTATTCTGTTGATTGCATCAGGGAATCTCTTAAACAATCATAAGTCTGGTGTGAATGTGACAACGGCTGGATCTATCAGTTTAATTTAGGAATGGATACCCTTCCAGATATTGTATTATTGTAATATTATATTTTCTTACAGTGCCACCATATGTGAGACATTGTCCCAAGATCACTGCAGTACCTCCAGCATCTATCTGAATTTTTTTTATTCATTTTGTGAAACCTTGAAGGGGCCAGGAGATAACAGTACATGATCTTGTAATGGTTCTCCACTATAACTGTATGCTGTGCTCCTACACGCTGGCTCTTTCCTCTGCAAAAGTAAATTACTTCAACACCCTCATAAGCACACTGTCCCGCCAACCTAAATGCCTATTTCACACTTTTAATGCTCTCCTTCGCCTCAACTTTGAAACTCACTTCACTGAGAAGATTTCTACCTCTATCACTCCCCTTCCAAAACATCTTCCAATAGATCACCCAACTGCACTCACTCCACTGTTCTATGCTCATTTGCACCTACTACAATGGAAGAGGTTTCTGCTCTGCTCCGGTCCTCCTGCCCCACCACCTGTTACCTAAATCCTATTCCCTAATATCTCATCCACTCTCTGTCACCCTCTCTTGCTCTTCCTCTCACTAAAATGTTTAATCTCTACCTTTCCTCTGGCACATTTCCTTTACCCTTCAAGCATGCAACCAAAACGCCAATTCTGAAAAAGCCCAATCTTGTCCCCAACTCCCCATCCAACTATTGCCCTATATCGCTACTGCCGTTTGCCTCCAAGATCCTGGAGAGAGTTGTGTATGCGAGATTGACAGACTTCCTCGAATCCGACTCTCTGCTTGACCCGTTTCAGTCTGGATTCCTCGCTCCTCTGTGACCAAAGTATCCAACAGCTGTGACCAAAGTATCCAACAATATAATTGCTGCTAAATCTTGCGGCCATTACTCTATCCTAATTCACCTTGATCTTTCTGCTGCCTTTGACACTGTTGATCATCAACACTTTCTTCTCATTCTCTGTAATCTCGGTCTACAAGATACTAATCTCTCCTGGTGCTCTTCCAAGCTCTCCCACCACTTTTTCAGTGTTTCTTTCTCTGGCTTCCCAACCCCTCTTTGTTGGCGTTTCCCAAGGTTCTGTCCCCAAAATTCCCCAATTTTCCTGTCCACCTGCACCTCCCATGCCTTCCCCCTCTGTCAGTCCCTACATTGGATTCCAGTTAGATATAGGGCTCATTTTAAGATTCTGGTGCTTGCCTATAAGTCCCAACATAATGCTGCACCACCCTAACTATCCTTCCTAATACTCAAGTATGTCCCGTTCAGGCCCCTGGGCTCTACGTTTATCCTCTGTCTGTACTCCTTCATCTGATGTTCACCTCCAAGACTTCTACAGGGTTGCACCTTTTCTGTGGCACTCCCTTCCCTTCTCCGTTAGAGTTTCACCCAGTCTCCACTCATTCAAAAAGTCTTTGAAAACACACTTCTTTAGGAAATCATATCATTTAAACTGTTAGCGGGTTTTCATTCATGCCCCACCCTACCCCACTGAACTCCTCTCCTGCAACTGTCAAAAACAACCTAATAATTTTCTAGCAAATTATTTCATTACCCCTACTTATACCTTTTGTATCACTATACCCCACTTCCTCTAGCATGTAAACTCATTGAGCAGCGCCCTCAACCCCGTTGTGTGTCCAGTTGTCTGGTTACAATTATGTGTCTGTTAGTAAACCCATTGTTCAGCACTATGGAATTTATAATAATTTATAAATAATAAAAAATAATAATACTATGGTCAGAGCATTGTGTTATACTTTTAAGAGATGTAGATATCCTAAACCATTCTTCCATGTGTTTATATATATATTTTATTTTTTTATAAAAAACGATACCTATATTAGAAAAAAGTGATGTTTCTGTCTATTTAATGAATGCAGTTTATTGCTTGAAGAGCAACAGGGAATGTCAAGATAATGGTTAATTTGTAAAAAAGACTTACTAATTTTGCATAGATGCATTTTTAGTCTTACTCATTTAGTTTACATTGTGACGTGTTTATTGTCTGCCCCCTTATTCCCTTTCTTTTCTGTGTCCCTCAATACCCATTTTTTTGTATATACTGGAAATCCAGACCAGATTCCTTTTGTGTTGAGCAATGTGCCCTCCCCGCCCCACACTATAGGAGCTTCTTTGGTGGTGACCACATGAAAGCATACATTTGAAGACAGTCTTTGGAAGCAGTCTAAGCAGTATGTGTTGCAGTTAGCATTTTTATCTCCCATGTTGAAATTCGTGTACGACTAACCAATATTCGGTTACGGTGATGTAGTGGTTGTCTTAACACAATATGGCTATACAATGTAATTTAAATTCCAATATTTGTTTAAGATACGTGATTCTAAGCAGCCTTGTAAGATTTAAAAAAAAAAAATGTACCCCGGGTGCAAGGATAGATCCGCAGCATACTATCTTAGAGGACCACAGCTCCCACATTCTCTCGCCCAGCAGAAACCAGGGCACTAGGTACCTAGGAGTTGAAGATACGACCCTCATATCAGCCACAACATGACTACTTGTCCTAGAACTGCTACCATTGTTCTGACATTCCTTGTCCAAACATTATATCTTGCATGTATGCAAAAGTCATGTACACTGTATTCCATGTTGAATATATGTGACGCGGACTGTACTGTTCACTTACGTTATGTTAAAAATTACTTAAAACAAATCAAAATAAACAAAAAAGAAAACATTTTTTTTGTGTGTGTGTGATGTTTCCTTAATCTGCCTTCTCTGTTTCTCATTGGGCGAAGGTAGATTTTTCTGTGATTGTTTATCGGTTTTTTTTTTAATGTAAAATTGTTTATTTTTTTGTGTGTTCACCATTCTTTAACCTATAATTTTCAAAAACCTTTTTACTGGAGGAAATGCTGTGCATAATGAGACTAGGGATAAGGTCTCATGAGGTAAACTACACAAACACAATTCATTTTTTCAGGGCTGCAGTGACAAGTAGTATGGTGTACTCTTCTCCCCGGTGCCCCTGACAGTGAACACAAAATAATTAGACTTGTGCATTCAGTTTCAAATGAACTGTGTACAACCAAATTTTGAGCAATTTGACAGTTGTCTGAATTCCATAACTCTGAAGCATCATAGGGAAGCGTCATGAACAAACCATTTAGACAATGGATGGACATGTTTGTTTGTTTTGTGATTTGGAGTGCTGTCTGTAGCCCCCCAAAAAGAGATAATCGATGGGAATGTTTTTATTTTTTATTTTCATGAAGACATTTGGCTGAACCAAATGTTTTCCACCATGCACAAGTCTAAAAATAAGTCTTACTTATGACAAGCTGAACATGTGATTGGCAAGCTCATCATGTCATAAGTAAGACCAAACTGGCTCCCTCGACCAAGTAGTTATAAATAAATAAGTTCCCCTGGAACCTCCCTAAAAAAAAACTAAAGAGGCCTGAGAGTGACATCTTGTTTTTCTCCATCCCATGAATTATTGGGTCAAGAGTAATAGGGGACTAGAATTTACAGAGTCTCCTGGGCTCTCTCTTAGAATTGACGCACCAATAGGGGGCCCCGAATTTACCCAGTTTCCTGGTCCCAAAGAGTTAACCTGTGTATAATCACACATACAGAGTATTTAGGTACACTGTCACAATTCTTTGTGATGATGGTGCTATATTTAGCAATGCTGGGAGACAGTGGCAGAAAAAGATAGATCCCCATCTGTTGTTTAACTTCCATGATGCTGTGCCAGCTGGGGATTTACCCTTTGCCAAGCCTTGCGGGTTGCATGTGGGCAGTATTTGTGCATTGGAATGTAAACATGTTTTCATTTAGAGTATGTTTGGGCATGTAGGGTTGTACTTGTATGTACTGTTGCCATTGGAATGCCGTGGTGTACTTGTGTGTAGCGTTTGTGTTTGAATGGAGGGGTGTTTGTTTGTGTGTAGCATTGGCTTTTAAATGCAGGTGTGCTTTTGCATGCAGAGTTGGTGTTTGTATATAATTTTAGCATTCTAATACAGGGGTGTGTTTGTATGTAATGTTTGCATTTGCATGCAGGAGTATTTCTGGATGTAGTGTTGTATTTTAAATGTGGATACACATTTGTGTGTAATATTGGTGTTAGAGTGAAGGGGTGTGTGTGTATCATTTGGAGTTTGAATTCAGGGGTGAGTTTGTATGTAATGTTTGTTAATTGCATGGGTATGTTTTCACGGTGTGTTGGTGTTTGATTGCTGGGGTGTATGCACATACATACTTACACAGATATACATGCATATTAACACATAGATGCACACACATACACATACACAGATAGTGACACATGCACACACCTCAACACATAGTTACATAGTTACATAGCTGAAAAGAGACTTGTGTCCATCAAGTTCAGCCTTCCTCACAAATGTTGTTGCTGTTGATCCAAAAGAAGGCAAAAAACCTGGTCTGAAGCACTTCCAATTTTGCCACAAACTAGGAAAAATTCCTTCTTGACCCCAAAATAGCAGTCAGATGTCTCCTTGGATCAAGCAGCTATTACCCCACTAATTAGAAATTATATCCCTGTATGTTATGTTTTTGTAAGTATTTATCCAATTTCAGTTTAAACATCTGTATGGACTCTGACAAAACCACCTCTTCAGGCAGAGAATTCCATATCCTTATTGTTCTTACTGTAAAAAAACTTTTCTTTGCCTTAGATGAAATCTCCTTTCTTCCAGCCTAAATGTGTGACCTCATGTCCTATGTATAGCCCTGTTTACGAATAGATTTCCAGATAAAGGTTTGTACTGGCCCTGAATATATTTGTATAAAGTTATCATATCCTCTCTCAGGTGCCATTTTTCCAAACTAAACAGATTTAATTTTTTTAACCTTTTTTCATAACTAAAATGCTCCATTCCTTTTATCAATTTTGTAGCTTGTCTCTGGACCCTCTCCAGTGCCATGATATCCTTCTTTAGAACAGGCGCCCAAAATTGCACAGCATATTCAAGGTGTGGTCTTACCAGCGATTTATAAAGAGGCAAAATTATATTTTCATCCCAAGAATTTATGCCCCTATTTATACATGACAAAATCTTACTGGCCTTAGTAACTGCAGATTGGCATTGCATATTGCTGCCTAATTTGTTGTCTATAACAATTCCCAAATCCTTCTCGTGTGTGGTTATCCCTAATTCACTACCATTTAGTGTGTAAGTTGCTTGTGCATTCTTAACCCCGCAGTGCATAACTTTGCATTTCTCTATGTTAAATTCCATCTGCCATTTTAGTGCCCAGTCCCCCAATCTATCCAAATCTCTCTGCAGCAAAGCAATATCCTGCTCACATTTTATTACTTTACAAAGTTTTGTGTCATCTGCAAACACTGATACATGGCTTTCAATGACTATTTCAAGATCATTTATAAATATGTTAAATAGAAGTGGTCCCAAAACAGAACCCTGAGGGACACCACTTACCACTTTTGTCCAGCCTGAAAATTTACCATTAATTACAACTCGTTGTACTCTATCCTTAAGCCAATGTTCTACCCAAGAACAAGAATATTCATCTAGACCAATTTATTTTAGTTTGAAGACTAACCTATTGTGAGGAACCGTATCAAATGCCTTGGCAAAATCCAAGTAGATCACATCCACTGTAACACCCTGATCTATACTTCTACCTACTTCTTCGTAGAATGCAATTAGGTTAGTTTGACGTGACCTATGTTTCATAAAACCATGCTGATTATTGCTAATAACAAAGTTCTTCCCAATGAATTCCTGAATATTATCCCTTAATAGCCCTTCAAATAGTTTCCCAGTTACAGAAGTTAAGCTCACAGGTCTATAAATTCCAGGCAAGGATTTTGAGCCCTTTTTAAATATAGGAACAACATCTGCCTTCCTCCAATCCTCCGGTACAACACCTGAAACAAATGAATCTTGAAAAATTAAATACAGAGGTTCACTTATTTCCCCACTTAGCTCCTTAAGTACTCGTGGGTGAATACCGTCAGGCCCCGGAGCTTTATTTACATTAATTTTCTTTAATAGCTGTAACACCTTGTCTCGAGTTATCCAATCACAAGTTATTTTCAAGTTTTTTGCAGCAATCATTTGCATACAAATATTGACACATGCACACACCTTGACACACAGATACACATGCTGGAACATACACGCTCTGACACAATGCTGAATGCACTAACAGACAGATACACACACTGGTACATACATACACACACTCAGATACACAGAGTGACCACCTAATGGGCCCCCCACTTGCGAGCCCTGGTGTAGCAACACTGACTGCACTGACGGTAGTTCTGCCGCTGATGGGAGAAAATAAAACTTGATTAGTAAATGAAAAGACTTTACTTTATAATATTTGACACAGCGTGTGACATTTGAGGCCATAAACAAGGGAGTTTACTTGATCAAATATATACTTAAAGGGACTCTGCAGTGCCAGGAAAACAATCAGTTTTCCTGGCAATGCAGGTCCCCTCTCCCTCCCACCTACAATACCCGTTTGCTGAAGGGGTGAAAACCCCTTCAGTCACTTACCAGTGGCAGCGACAAGTCCCACGTCGCTGCTTCTTTCTCCGCCCTGCTCCTCCCCTTCATTACGTCAGCCGGCGGGGGAGACTGCCACTAGGGGAGGACTTAACCCTGTGTAGAATATTGCATATTCTATGTTTCTATTGATTATATATATGGATGTGTGGATTGACATAAGTAACAGATGGTATCAATAAGTCACAAGGCTTTCTTTGTCCGAGAGCTCTGGAATGTGGATTCGGGGGTCTTGTCCTTATATGGCTAGAGGTAAACGCTGACGTTAGTATTAGCACATCTATATAGTAACAGAGGGACACGAGGTCGCTCACTCTTGGCTTGGCTCTGTACAACGATGTAACTCTCCCATCAGAAGTCCAGCAATTACCATCTGCTGTTGAATGTCCATTATCCTGTAACATCATTTGTTGTTTTATGTATCCGTAACTAAGAATAAACCTGAAGAAACCGTAAGTCAGATTGCGTATTACTACTTTTCAATAATATAGACATATATTATTGTGGCGAGCATTTGGCCCAAGAATATATATACAAAAGACGTATATATATCAATCAACTGAAGACAAGAAGAAATTAAGAAGAATCTACATGAACTTCCATTCATCTATATTTTTTACACCCTGCAAGGTAATTATTGCAGTTGAATATTGCAGTATAAAAACTGCAATAATTACAGTTGCAGGGTTAAGGGTAGTGGGAGTTGGCACCCAGACCACTCCAATGGGCAGAAGTGGTCTGGGTTCCTGGAGTGTCCCTTTAAATTAGGCTTTTGAATAACTGAAATTTAATTAATATAAGGTGAAGCAAAAAATAATATATACAGTAATACCTTCCTTATGAATTCTTATTATAGTTGGTTAGCAATAGTGAACAATACTTGCAGAAACACTGTTTAGTTGTACTGAAAAGAGATGCAACACAAACCAACCAGTGAGATCAGGATATCACATGGGAGCAGCATGGGGTAATTCCAAAGTTCCAGAGTGGACACATAGTAATGAGGTGAGTAAGCTTTCAATATAGAAAGAAAACAGAACAGGAGCTTGGTAAAGTATACGGCCTGGCTTCAGAGAAAACAGAAAGAACTAATACAAATCAAGTGAGTGTTGGAGTTTACATTAAATACACAGTTCCAAAGTATGCAGCGTGACAGAGGTAGAGTCTGTAACAGCAAACTAGGGGCATAGTCTTGACATGAGAGAAAATGTCACAAACCTATGGTGAACTTCGGTTAAAAGGCTGACCCGTATGCATAATCAGGAAATGGGAACAGAGGTCAGTAGCCAACAATAAAGGAGCGAACTGGACAGGTTACTTCAGGCACAAACAGACTGACACAATTAAGGATTGGACAAAAGGAACACTATGACATTGCTGAGTAAAGAATATGTGGCAATCACAGGGATTAATGTGATTAAAGTGAGAACCTAAAGATTCTGCCTGGATATCTCTAGCACCTGATTTTGTAGAAGCATGACTGAAAGGACAAATTCAATCGTGTTGAATATGCTCATTTTAGGTCTTATCTCATTTGATTGGCCAGCTTAAGGATGGGGGCAGTAAAGGTGAAGCTCAGATATATAACCCTATTTACATCAGAACTGCAGATTATTTAATGCTGTTCTAAGAGACTTTAAAGCTTACTATTTCTTGGGTGTCATGGAACATCCTATGGACTTTAATGGGTTAATTAACTGACATTTCTTGTACTTTAGTCTTGGTTTTCTGCTTGCTAAAAAGCATGTTTTGTTAAATTAGTCAAATGAACCAAGTGAATTATCACACAGGCTTTTTTAATTTATTTAGTTTTTTTTTAAATTAAGTTTAGCATGTCTTTGAAACGATAAAGGGTAATTACCTATCTAAGCCTGGATTTGCCCTGCTTTATTATAGGAGGCTCTAAATGTAATCATTTGGTAGTTATTCATGTAGAAAGCATTATAGTACTTATCATGGCTTTGTATTTTGCTATTTTTCTAAATAAATCCAATGTTTCAAAACCGGAATTCTAGTAGGATATGTTGCAAAGCCTAGTCTTAATGATCTGTATCATACCATGTTATTTGTTAAAACTCAATATTCTTTCACAAGAAATTATATTATGTAAGCCATATAGAAAGAAAATTATTAGCTGACACTTTCCAGGAAAAATAATCCTTTGACACTTTAGTTTAGCCATTAAAAACCACATCCAAAAATAACACTATGCTTTTAACTCTTGTAGGAACCATAAAATGACTAGCAAAATGGAATCCAATCACTGAAAAAGTATTTTAAACCCTGTAAACCACAAAATCTTCAAGTTATGTTACCTTATATAAAATACATTATAAATAAAACATCTGACAATAATGAATAAGTTTGTTTAGATAAGTGCTTTTCAAATAGAAGTTACGAACCACAAACGTTTTCTGCAATCCTTAATTCTAAAACATCTTATAGTTTCTATTAAATAAATGTTATACTTAATTTATAGATTATAATTTTAAAATTATGTTTATTAATATTGTGCTGTTGGAAATTGCCCAGTTTAGATTTAGCAAACATAAAATGGATCTATTTTTCTTTTTTTTTTCTTCTAATGTTTCTCATTTAAAGTTACTACAACACAAATGTATGGACATTTTTAGTGACATAATCTTACATGGTTATTTACTAAAGTCCAAATGGCCCCATATAAAATGGGGCAAAACAATACTGGTGCATTCAGGATGTGAGATCTGTACATTGTTCACAGTATTTAAAAATGTTCAGATTTTGCACTTCATGCCCCAAACAGGGCTGAATTTGGTCTGGAATTCAGCTGGACCAAATGCTGCCAGCTGGCTGAAATCCAGACCAAATTCTTTCTAATCTTGGCATGTAGGCTTAAAATCCAGGTCTGGCTTTAAAAAGAAAAATTGAACTATTTTCCACTGACTGCTAGCACAGCTGTGGTCAGCATGTGGGGATATTTAATAAAATAATCAGGGAGAACATCTTTATGTCCACCCCTGCCCCTCTGATGATCTGTAGATCAGAGGATTATTATAATATTGATCTTGAACAAAGCATTGCAAGTCATGTTTCAGTGTTTGCAGATCACACAAAACTCTGTAAAGTCAATGTGAGCAAGATATTACTTTGCTGCAGAGGAATTTAGATAGACTAGGGGACTGGGCACTCAAATGGCAGATCAAATTTAATGTAGAAAAATGCAAAGTTATGCACTTAGGCCTCAAGAATGCACAAGCAACTTATACCCTAAATGGGAGCAAATTACAGATAATCACACACGAGAAGGACTTGGGAGTTGTTATAGAAAACAAACTATGCAACAATGTGCAATGTCAATCAACACTGGCTAAGGTCAGTAAGGTATTGTCATGCATGAAAAAGAGCATTCATTCTCGGCATGAGAATATAATTTTGCCTCTTTATAAATCGCTGGTAACCTGTTCTAAAGAAGGATATTATGGCACTAGAAAGAGTGGAAAGGCATGCTACAAAATTAATTAAAGTAATGGAACATTTTAGCTATGAAGATAGGTTAACAAATTTAAACCTCTTTAGTTTAGGAAAACGTTGCCTAAGAGGGGATATGATTACATTATACAGTACAAATATATCCATGGCCAATACAAACCATTGTGTGGAAATCTATTCACAAACAGGACTTTACATAGGACACAAGGTCATGTGTTTAGTCTGGAAGAAAGAAGGAAAGGATTTCTTTACCGTAAAAACAGTGAGAATATGGAATTCTCAGCCTGACGAAGTGGTTTTATCAGAGTACGTACAGATGTTTAAACAACAACTAGATATATACTTGCAAAAACAAAATATTGAAGGATATAATTTTTATGTAGGGTAAATGCTTCTTGATCCAATGAATAATCTAACTGCCATTCTGGGGTCATGAGGGAATTTATTTCCTAGTTTGTTGCAAAATTGGAAGTGCTTCAAACTGGGTTTTGTTTTGCTTTCTTTTGGATCAAAAGAAAAAAACAAATGTGAGGAAGGCTGAACTTGATGGACACGTCTCTTTTTAGCTATGTAACTATGTAATATTCAGGGAGAAGGACCTAGTGTCCTCCATACGGTCCCCAACCCATTGGCTATGCTCCCTAATTATAAACTGTGCTAGTGTCCTCTCACTGACCCCCACCCATTGGTGGCCGATGGGGCCCTAATTATAATATTAAATGGGCCATATTTGGGTGCTTTTATTAATTAAACAGTAGGGGGTAGATATGCCAATGGTCACCCTTTCCAAATGGTGGCATGTGCCCCACAGGTAGCTAAGGATCCCCAATCCCATGGTCATCTCAATTAAAATGAAGAACCACACTTTTCCTTTCTTCTAATTCTTCAGCCCCAAAAAAGGCCAAATAAAAATCTATAAATACCAATGCAACTATTGAAAAAAAAAAGAAAAACCAAAGAAAAAAAACTGTAGTGCAATAAAATTAATCCATCTACACCCATGGAGAGGTGATAGTGGGGAAAGCCCACATATGGGATTTCCATATCTTGGGATAATAACTCATGCTATTACATATCTTGGGATAATATATCATGCTAATATCAGTAAGTGTGCTCTGACATCCAAGTCTTATTTTATATTACAATCAGGGCCGTGCCGTGCCCGCAACCAGGATCAGACAGTCCACTGGGATACTGAGAAATTTCCCAGTGTGGCAGGTGAAGTAATCAGGAGCCCACAGCCCTTTAAGAGTGCTCTGGTACAGGCCCCTGCCTTCCTGCCTACTGAGAGAAAGTGAGGTGAGGTCACTTCCTCCTAAGTAACAGAGTGCCGCTGGGGAGGAGGAGGCACACATTGAGAAGGAGGAGGCACTGAGGTAGTCATGTTCCTCAGACTCCCATCAACCTCAGCCATCCAGCTCCCACTTGTTCCCAGGGAAACCACCCTTCTGTAAAGGTAAGGAGACAGGAGGGTGGCTAAACTATGTAAATTAATATCTGTGTGTGTATCTGACTGTCTGTGTATCTGGCTGTGTGTGTGTCAGTGTGTGTATCTGACTGTATGTGTGTGTGTGTCAGTGTGTGTATTTAGCTGTGTGTGTATCTGGCTGTGTTTGTGTCAGTGTGTATATATGGCTGTTTGTGTCATTGTGTGTATCTGTGTGTGTGTGTGTATCTGGTTGTGTGAGTGTCTGTGTCTGGCTGTGTTTGTGTCTTTGTGTCAGTGTGTGTGTATCTGGCTGTGTGTCAGTGTATGTGTACCGTTGTGTCAGTGTTTATGTGTATCTGTGTGTATGTATACCTGTGTCTGTGTACTTGTGTGTCAGTTTGTATGTGTAACAGCATGTCTCTGTATGTGTACCTGTGTGTGTATATAAGTGTAAGTGTGTGAAAAACCAAAAATATAGACCACCCAGGTGCAGTATGTGCAAAATCAATAAAAAAAAGGTAATTACCCCCTTTTTTAGATACACGGTATAGAAAAAGGATTCCTCTCAATCCTCATATACAGATAACAAACAAAATATACCTAAAGACATAAAATGGAGAAAGAACTCATAATATTGTAATTTAAGAATTTATGCTTGCCCTCACAGAGTAGCAGAAAATTCAGGCTCATCAATAATATGTAGATTCCTCCGGATTCAATAGCATTTAGATATCCAAAGGTTCATGTGGAAAAAAATTTAAAGAACCAGAGTGCAACACTAATATAAAGTAAAAATACATGCTTTAATTGTTACACTTACAAAGTAAAAGTAGGTTAAAAGCCAATGTGTACTAATATGTATGTATATCTGTGAATGTAAGTCATAGTATGTCATCCCAGCAATCAAACACAACATGCAAACACACCCCTGCAAACACAAACATTACATACAAACACACCCCTGAATTCAAACTCAAAAACTATATAGAAACACATATAGTGAAAAAAAATGTCTTGCTCCAGGGCCCTCTCTACATTAGTTCTTCCACTGTGTTGGGTGGAGGGCATGATTGCATGCCAGAGGTGGAAATGTGCATGGGGGGGAGTGGGGGGAGGGGAGGAGGGCAGGATCCAGCTAGCTTGGGTTCATAATGGAAAAAATGGATTTAAAAAATCACAGAATAACCTAACTTAGTACATTGAGAAATGGATAAGACAAATTGAGGGAACAGCACACACATAAAAATACAGTTTTGATTTCTATTGATGCAGAAAAAGCTTTTGATAGGGTGGACTGGTAGTTCCTCATGTTAGCGTTCAGAACACTTGGGTTCAGCCAGGGATGGCTCAACTGGATCTCCGCTATCTATTCCAATCCCATGGCTGACTAAAAATTAATGGCCAATTGTCCAAACCTTTTGACATACTCAATGGGACTCGCCAAGGGTGTCTCCTATCGCCCCTTTTATTCATATTGATCCTTTAACCACTACTATAGGAAGTGAGAGATCTCTCAGACATCTTAGACTTTCGGGGCACACACTATAATTGTAAAGTATCGGCGTTCGCCGACGATTTCCTCTTTACCATTTCCCACCAAGAACAATCTTTACCTCCGCTGATGGAGGAATTGGAAACCCATAGAACTATGTCTAATTTCAGAATCAGCATAGACAAGAGTGAAATTCTTAACTTAACTACACCTGCACATATGATACCCACTCTACAGCATAGATTCCGCTTTAAATGAGCACTTCAATATATTAAATATACCTTAAATACCCCATAATAGTGAAATGTGAAATATACAGTGAGTGGGTATGTGTGGTAGCAATAGCAGCTACAAACCACCTGTGTGGGGACCCCTTATACCACTCTAAAAAATTCTCAAAAATACATACAATAGATGGAACACACGTCTGATGATTCAATAAAATAAAATAAAATAACATAGTGCAGTATTGCCAGTATAAATAACATAGCAATATTGTAGTTTTCAAGTACTCACAAGCCTGGAGCCAAATTATGAGATTTGGCTCTCATGGGTAGTGCAGAGGGACTCTTAATAGGATGCCCCCACCCTTCTTCCAGCTGGTCCTTGTACAGCCTATATAGCTTCTGGAGGAGCTGCAGACTGGAGAGACAGCCCAAAAAGCTGAGGGTCTGTTAATTCTCCATCATTGCATCACTGATAAGGATTATTTTCCTTCTTTATTTCCTTCTTTATTTAAGAGTTGCAACCCTCCTCGGACAAATAAAATGGCCCCATCCTCAAACTCAAATTGTACCCTCACCCCCAGCACGCACTGATGACTTCAATACCCCACCTACTCAATAAAATCGAACAATACCGCACTATGAAGGAACAGAGGTGATCTTTCCTTGGCAATCATCATCGATACAACCCGGGATCTTTGACATGACCACGAGAGATAATTGACCAGAATGACCTCAGAGAGAAAAAATATATAAAGGGATGGGCTAATACAGTAGTGGTTAGAAGAACTTGAGCTCTACCCTGTACGAAGTTGTGACACACATGACTGTACCAAGTTACCTATACACATTGAAAATATAGATACCAATATTGATGTTTCTTGTTTAGCCACCCCCCCCCATCTGGGGCAATCCCTTGCCCCTAATAATAACCAATAACCTAACCCCCATTACGACATGCATCTCATTAGGCCATACTCCACACCTTTGGATAATCACAGTACTTAGAGGACATATATTGGCACGACGAGCTGTTACTGATGCTCGCTAATTAGGGACCACTGGTGATTACCAATGTATGTTACTAGGAGAAAATAGGACTAATGGTTTGCAGATTATAAACAATCTGCCTCCCAAAAAGACCTTGTATCCTTATGTGAAAAAAGCTACTCTGCAATTATAAATATAAAAGTGGAGCGCAGAGAGCAAAAAATGAAAAACTCTTTATTAATCCCTCTTGGGGGAGAAACACACAGATACTAAACAAACAAGTAATAAAATTAGGATCTAATTGGATAGAATCGACTAGTCCAAAAATAATAGTAATATGGTCAGAAGAAATGCTATAAGTATGTGTGTGGCAGAATTGCCATAAATAGTAGCAAATAAATATGATTTAAGGAGTGTTTAAGGAGCGCATTAAGGAGCATGTTAGATCTCCAAAACTGCCTGTTGATACTCCCATAGGTCGTCACCTGAAAGACTTCCATGCAGGCAATCCGCAGGGACTCCTGTTCTGTGGATTGGAATTGGTGCGCAAGGATAAACGTAGGGGTAACTATGACAGATTTCTGAGACAACGGGAAAGCCTCTGGATTTATCAACTTAGAACACTTTACCCAAAAGGTCTCAATGAAGGTTTTTCTTTTGCCCCCTTTATTTAAAAACTGTAATGTCTTGATAAGCTGTCCATCATCATTAATATCATTTATTTCCACCATTACCTACTACTTTTCAGTTTTGCGACTTATTAGTTATTTTCACCAACATTACATGATATGTGAATATGGATATATTATATTACTTGACTTTCCATTCATTTATTCATTCATTTATTTATTCATTTATTTTTTCAATCTCCATCTCTCCTTTCATTTTACCATTAATGGAGTACTTTTCAATTTGCTATCTAAGTCAATACAGGATTTCTACTTTAACGAATTCTCTTTGAATCAATATTTATTCTCCCTCTTTATTTTTTGAGTTTACTTTATTTTCTATTTTAACCACACTGTGGGGCTTATGTTTCTATGCCCTAATTTATTATTCTATTCATATAATTTTGAATATCCCTCTAATGTTGTTTTCTCTGGGCTCATTATATTTACTACATGATAGAGTTTATTAAGACATACAAAGTCACACATGGTGCTCAATTATTACATCTTTACTATATGTGATGAGTTTTACACTGTGTGACATACTCATACATGTAGTGCCACTGTTGCGATATTTATCATGATTACTAGGGAATTGTTCCCTAAATGGGCTCCATTTGTTTTACCCTGCAGCGTTATGTTCATCTATACGCTACTTTCGCCAGCTCTTCTGTTTAGCTACATTTACATTTTACATTTTGTGCCTTCACTCTATAAAGATAGAAGATATGTGCTAGTTTCCATTCATATTTTGGTTATGTGAGGGTTAAATCTACAATTAGCTTCACTCCTGTTGAGCTTGGTACTTTTCTCCGCCCCCTATTTTCTGATTGGACAACAATGGTTACATCATGCTTATGGGTGGAGCTTTAAACACATTTAAAAAGAGGCTGCCTTCAGTCTGCAAATTGCTCTTGATAAAGGCGACTTGCTTCGCCGAAACGCGCGTTGGGCACTTTACTAAAGCGGATGATGATTTTAATTTAGGATTCTATTTTGTTTTCAGACTGTCCTATCATTCATTTATGGTGGGATTAGATACTAGTCTATTACCAGCATGATATTAGGGACTCCTTCCCCCAAATCTCCTACAGCTGTTTAGGCAGTTTGCTTAACATTTATATTGCTGGCTACTTAGACTGTAGGCTTTTTTCCTGCAATGTTGCAAATGTATTTTGGTAGATCTTTGTGCACATATTTTTTGTGCACTTGATATACTCTTTGTTCTAATTATAGAGTTTATTTACTTTTGTATTTAGAGATCTTCAGTTTGCTACATTTAATGTATCTCCCCCCTTTTGGTTATAGTTATTTGCTACTATTTATGGCAATTCTGCCACACACGTGGTGGGATTAGATACTAGTCTATTACCAGCAAGATATTAGAGACTCCTTCCCCCAAATCTCCTACAGCTGTTTAGGCAGTATGTTTAACATTTATATTGTTGGCTATTTAGACTGCAGGCTTTTTTCCTGCAATGTTGCAAACGTATTTTGGTAGATCTTTTGCACATATATTTTTTATGCACTTGATATACTCTTTGTTCTAATTATAGAGTCTATTTACTTTTGCATTTGAGATCTTCAGTTTGCTACATTTAATGTATCTCCCCCCTTTTGGTCATATTTATTTGCTACTATTTATGGCAATTCTGCCACACACATACTTATAGCATTTCTTCTGACCATATTACTATTATTTTTGGACTAGTCGATTCTATCCAATTAGATCCTAATTTTACTACTTGTTTGTTTAGTATCTGTGTGTTTCTCCCCCAAGAGGGATTAATAAAGAGTTTTTCGTTTTTTGCTCTCTGCGCTCCACTTTTATATTTATAATTGCAGAGTAGCTTTTTTCACATAAGGATACAAGGTCTTTTTGGGAGGCAGATTGTTTATAATCTGCAACCCATTAGTCCTATTTTCTCTTTGCACTTCTAGGGGTTAGGCCCCATTTTATCTTTCAACCATCACAACCTGGCGGATGGACTTGTTCCATTCCTAACCAGTGCTGTGTTTCTTTCTAATGTATGTTACTAATGTATGTATGCATGGATGCTGTATCTCATTATTTAATATGAAATCTTCTTATGGACCCAGTAGACGTGATTATATAATTATCACTTTATTTAAATTCCATGAGAAGGAATCTGAACTGAAGAAATCGCTGCATGTACCACACTAATAGATCTAATAGATATCGTTGCTAAAAACAGCCAGGCAAAAAATTCACAATTGACTGAACAGAGGCTGTAAAAAGATCAAATCCACTTACCAAATACAAGCCACACCAGATAACTCTTACTGGTACCTGGAACCAAAGAATGCAACAAAAGAGAATTAGCTGTTGGAGACAGACCATCAACATTCCAAGAACCATGGAAATCATCCAAGTTACAAATTGAAAATGTTAATTTAGGATAAGAGGATGAGGATTCCCCTGAGGATCTGTATGAAGATGGTTGAAAGATGGAATTAGGAGAGAATCCATATAAGACATCCCAAAGATCTGGAAACCAGGCTTGACTCTACCAAAATAGAGATAATCAAAATTAATTATACTGTTTGTATGCAAAGATGAATCACTTGTGCAATAAATGCAAATGGAGGAAAGGCATATGCACCATATTTTGGCCATGCCTGAAGGAAAAAATCCACTGCCAAGCACTCTAGATCAGAAAGTCAACTGAAGATGGTTGGAACCTTGTTCTCTAAGCAAACAAATCCATGCTGAATGGTCTTTCAAGATCTGATATCTGATCAAATATCAATTCTTTCAGCATCCATTTGCACGCAGCACTCCAGTGTCTGGAGAACCAATCTGTAGTAAAATTCGTTTGGCATTGAGACTGATGTTCTGACGAAAACCGAACTGATAAATATACTTTGTGAGATGCAGTAGTGTGCAGGATTAAGCACAACCCAGATTTTATATTGCTTTGTGAAACATTATCTATCTGCAGGAATATAAAACAATCTGCTACATCTCTAGTCTTACTATGTATGGTAAAAGGCCTGAAGCCAGTTTAGGTGTAGAATATAGTCCACTAAGGAAAAGTTGCCTCCTGAAGATAAATCTGTACAAGCTGCACCCAAACCCAACTGATTGGCATCCAGTTCTCTAAAATAAAGTTTGGGGTTGGTATGAAGATCACTTGACCCTGCAAGCTTCCATATGCAGAAGCCACCAGTGAAATTCCATACAGACCTTGGCTGTAAGGTAAATACATTCCTGGTGTTTATCTTTGCAAGTAAGATTTTGCTGAAGAAATCTGCATTATGAGCTTGTTGAATGGGCCCTTTGAAAAAAGATCTCAGAATTTTACATTTATATGACTTTCTTGCTGAAAATACACTCTGATTGGATGATGCATAGATCTTTGATAGTAGTGAAACTCAATTATATTATTATACATTGTCTGAAAGATCAAGTAATCCAAAGAAACTGCAGTCCAATTCTGAGAAAAAAGAGAGAGTCTCCCAGCAGTGTGTCAAATGGAGAAATAAGGAAATGCGGGTGGATTAACCAACAGGAACTTGATCTGATTCTATATATAATGTACAATTGCCAAATAAGTAAAGATTAGTAGGGCTGCACTGGATCTCCAATCTGTCATAGAGTTCCTTTGAGCCAGCTTGAACTTTCAAATCTGTCTCACATCTGTCTCTACAAGGGTGCTATTGAAAGCGGGTGGCTGGCTCCTTTGGTGCTCGGACAGGCATCTGCTGGGTATGGGGAATCAATGGTGAAATAAGTACTGTTTTGGAAAGATTATTTTATTTTAAAGAGCCCATTGTCTATAGGGAGTAGGCATTAGCCATAGGTAGGGAAGCATCTGTGGTCAATATGTATCTTTCAGATGACATGGCCACATTAACATGGTCACTGCTTACAGAGCACCACTAGAGTAAGATATGCTCAAAGGGCACCATAAGGGCACACCCAATGCAAAGTAAAACTGACAAATCCAGAGCAAGACTGACACATGTAATCTGCATATACAATCCACAACACACAATTAGGGCACCAAACACAAAATGGAAAATGTATGTCATAAATCTCACATAATTCTAGATGTCTGTGGAATGGAGGCTGTAATACTCGGGAAAAACAAGAACAAAGATTGCTGCCTCTTCAATAGGAAAACAATAACAAAGATGGCTGCCACAATAGTAACAAAGGTAAGGGTGAGAAACCCTCCTCAGATCAGATGAGTCCAAAACCAAGTCAATCTCTATTAAAAAAAATTAAATTCACAGACATGCAAAAACAAATATGTGAGCATGCAAAAACCTGAATATTGAGGAAGACCAAAAGTCCAAACCTGGCAAATGCATTAACGTTGTATTGGTGACCAGATTGTCCATTTAATAATGCATTTTACTGCGCCAACAAATAGCAGCAAAACAATATAACAACACAATATAAAATATAAAATGTTCTTCATAAGCACACCATCTCTCTTAGCTGCTCAAGTCAGTAAAAGGACAAGAATAGAAATAAAAGCATATTTGATATTTTTGTTTTTGGCCTTCTTCTTGACAGTACACTTACACTTACCTTAATCTTAGCTGTCCCACTCTACTTTGTGATTTTTTTTATCTCTATTTATTTAATGCATGTGTTTTTTTCTCCTCTTGAACAAGCAAATGTATATATAACCACAACAGTTATTTAATTTTTAATTTTTTATTTTTTTATGGATTTATACTATTCTCTAGATAAATATACATTTAAAATGATTTTAAGTAAAAGCATATTCAATTCTTTACAACAAGATGCTATTTTGTAGCAGTCCTTTCTGTTTTTTTCCAATACAGTAATTAGTATTTCCAGTTCCTGGATTTGCTTATTTTTTTTTATTTTTTTTAACTTAGAGGTTCCTGTGGTTTGCTGTTAATGCTAAATTCTTTCTCCAGCATTAGCCTTCTCTGCATTTGCAAAAACCATTTAAAAAAAACAAAAAAAAGCCTATGCATTTGACAGAGTTGCTCTCGTCACTCACCAGAGTTTCTGCCTAGCCAGCCTGAAGTTCAGCTTTGTTAAGTGAAATTTTACTCCGTTCGTATGAAATTCAACATTGTTGTATTTCAATCAACATTCGGCTCATATTCAACCTCATTCGGTTGAAATTTGGCTGGAATTCGATATACATTCCCTAAAGGACACTTTCTTTTCCTAGTAATTAAGACTGAAATATACTTTGCATTCTATGATTTCATGAGACCCAGAGAATTTACTAGCTAAAGCCCTACTAAAACAGAGCAGTGTTTAAAAGTTGCCCGTTTAATAAAACATTCATAACATTATACAGTTTGCCTGCCCCATAAGAAAACCAGCCAAATGGGTCAAATTATTGAAATACCATTTTATCCTAAATGTAATAAATGATGCTCTATTAAGATTTTAGACTATTACTTGTCTGCAATTAACTCTTCCTCTAACCAACCATTGGTTTTTCACTTCATGGCTTTATTATAACTATCATGAAATTCATGCTGTATAAGAGCATATAGGAATATTGCTGATTAGATTAGGCCTGAATCCTACACTTTATTGAGGACACTCATTCTGAATAGAGGCAAGTCTAGTAAAAACATACCATGAGCTGTGGGTGAAACGCGCGTCAGCACATGGCGTTCCTGAGACTCAATACTTATATTTTATTTCACTTTATCAAGAATTTATTTACAAGTCTTGGATCCCAAGTCAACGGTTTCATAATCCACAGAGGCTACATCTTGTGCTCATTGCAGCATTGCTCATTACAGTCAATGATTACACACTGAGCGTCCTGGCTAATATATTGTATATGTATGGTAATATCACTGTACGCATACTATTTGACAAAGGCCTTGTAACCTTTTTGAATAAGACCTTTTATATTCATATTAGCCAAGTTCACTTTTGTTACTACCTTACCAGGGAAGTCTGAGCTTACATCTTTTCTCTAGCCGTTGCAGTCTTGTTACATTAAAGGACCACTCTAGGCACCCAGACCACTTCAGCTTAATGAAGTGGTCTGGGTGCCAGGTCCCTCTAGGATTAACCACTTTTTTTATTCAGAGAAACTGCTATGTTTATAATAGGGTTAATCCAGCCTCCAAATCCTCTAGTGGCTGGCACAGTGAGAACACGCAAGCGTCCATAGGAAAGCATTATAAATGCTTTCCTATGAGACCGTCTGAATGCGCGCGCAGCTCCTGCCGCGCATGCGCATTCAGCCGAAGAGGAGGAGAGAAGGAGGAGAACTCCCCGCCCGGCGCTGGAAAAAAGGTGAGTTTAACCCCTTTCCTCACCATCCAGCCCGGCAGGATGGGGTCCCTGAGGTGGGGGCACCCTCAGGGCACTATAGTTCCAGGAAAATGAGTATGTTTTCCTGGCACTATAGTGGTCCTTTAAGGTCTCATTATAGACAGGTTACATTATTATACTGAGAACTTTTTCATCATCTGCATAGTAAGTGCTACTTTATTTGGCCCCTGTGGATTGCAAAACTTTGTTTTGCATACACTATCGATTTCTGAAAAGGTTTCTGAAAACTTTTGAACAGAACCTCCCTATGACTATATACATTTTAGTCACTATTAGTTAATTTCTCTATACCAATTGATTTCAAGACTTCCTACTTGGATTGGACATCCTTGTTCATAGTTCTTAGATTTGTATATACTTTGGTTTAGTATTAGTATTTTGTTTTTACTAAATATATTTATTAGGTTCTAGGGTTTTCATACTGCACTCTAATTGTTACAATCTTTGGTGTATCACTATGTATACACATTTCAGTAGCTAGTGACATTCACTAGCTATTGTAGACTGTATAACGATCTAGTGCAGATATTACCAGATTAGGTTTTGACATACTTGACAAACCAGATTAGGTTTTTGACATACTTGGATACTTGGATAAATTGGATCTATCTTAGCCCTGTACTTTATTAAAGATCCTACAGGGTTTCTCCATATATTCTCCGACTGACTAGTTACTAATTAGAGAATATATATTCATTGGTTTATTATTATACTTCTGGATATAAGAATGTATATACTTTCGTTTATTATTATTTTTTGGAACATTATTCCTATCAAGGAAACTTATATTTGATTTTAGCATCACTATTAAAAGTTACATTTTAATTAGTTAGGACACTCATTTCTTCTTTTGTTTATCTCTTTAGTCCATGGGTTAACCCCAATACGAGTGCTCCTTAAGCTTCCTCTTCCTGCTTTGTTCTTTAAACTGTAAGTCAGTTCGGTTATATGGACGATATAGTATTTCTTTCATTTTAATGCATTTCGTTTCACATTTGTTCATGGTATTTTGTGGGAATCTTTCATTCAGTTAAAACATTCACTTGTTTCTTTCATGCACACACGAATCTACTCGTTCCCTGCGTTTAGGGGCCATATATTAACTGCATAAGGCCATTTGTTTGTACTTTCATACGAACATGTGATTCAATTTCTGGTTAGGCTCTAAACAGTTTGCTTCCATTTCATGCATCTGCTAGCACTGATAGATGTAACTAGGTCAAATTATGGTACTACTTCCAAATATATATCTTATACACAATGTTATCATTATGTCAATAAGCTTTACGGTATGTTTCCAGTCTTGTTAATTGTCCATGTACAGTATATTTTGCTTAAAAAATAAATCAGCTTTATAAAAAATTTTTTTATATAAATGCAGGTGCGTTATTTATTCGTTATTGCTCATGCGACAACTCATACGGTGATATCTCGTTAAGAAGTACAATTATAGAACTAAGTTTTCCCTCCTTTTTCTCTCGCTCTCTCTCCCTCTCTTTTGTTTTCCCTCCAAAAAAAAAAGTTTGTTTTACACCCAATCCAGCTCACAAATACATATTTACTACAAAGAAACATAGAATGTGACGGCAGATAAGAACCATTCGGCCCATCTAGTCTGCCCAATATTTCAAAATACTTTTAATCAGTCCCTGGCCTTATCGTAAGTCTAGGATAGCTAGATTATGCCTATCCCACGCATGCTTAAACTCCCTCACTGTGTTAACCTCAACCACTTCACCTGGAAGGCTATTCCATGCATCCACTACCCTCTCAGTAACGTAATACTTCCTGATATTATTTTTAAACCTTTGCCCCTCTAATTTAAGACTATGTCCTCTTGTTGTGGTAGTTCTTCTTTTAAATATAGTCTCCTCCTTTACTGTGTTGATTCCCTTTATGTATTTAAATGTTTCTATCATATCCCCCCTGTCTCGTCTTTCCTCCAAGCTACACATGTTAAGTTCCTTTAACCTTTCCTGGTATGTCCTGCAATCCATGAACCAGTTTAGTAGCCCTTCTCTGAACTCTCTCTAAAGTATCAATATCCTTCTTAAGATACGTTCTCCAGTACTGCGTACAATACTCCAAGTGAGGTGTCATCAGTGTTCTGTACAATGGCATGAGCACTTCTCTCTTTCTACTGCGAATACCTCTCCCTATACAACCAAGAATTCTGCTAGCATTTCCAGCAGCTCTATTACATTGTCTTCCTACCTTTAAGTCATCTGACATAATTACTCCTAAATCCCTTTCCTCAGATGTTGAGGTTAGTAGGGTATCAAATATCCTATACTCTGTCCTTGGGTTTTTAGATCCAAGGTGCATTATCTTGCACTTATCCACATTAAATGTCAGTTGCCACAGCTCTGACCATTTTTCTAATTTTTCTAAATCATTTTCCATTTAAATTATCCCTCCTGGAACATCAACCCTGTTGCAAATTTTAGTATTATCATCAGCAAAAAGACATACCTTACCATCAAGACCTTCTGCAAAATCACTAATAAAAATATTAACGAGAACGGGTCCAGGTACAGATCCCTGAGGTACCCCACTGGTAACTAGACCTTGCTTCGAATATACTCCGTTGACTACAACCCTCTGTTGCCTGTCACTCAGCCACTGCCTAACCCATTCAACAATATTGGAATCCAAACTTAAAGTTTGCAGTTTATTGATGAGCCTTCTTTGTGGAACAGTGTCAAAAGCCTTACTGAAATCTAGGTAAGCAATGTCTACTGCACCACCCTGATCTATTAATTTAGTTACCAAATAAAAAAAAAATCAATTGGATTAGTTTGGCATGATCTCCCTGAAGTAAACCCATGTTGTCTCTGATCTTGAAATCCATGTGATTTTAGATGTTCAAAAATCCTAACCTTTAGTATGGATTCCATAACTTTCCCCACTACTACTACTATTACTGTTAGATATTTATACACATCCAAGAAACTGTTTAAACATCACCATTATGGCCAGTTCATCTATTTAGTAGTTACCTTACAGGCTTGATTCTCCCCACTACCATTCTCTCCTTGACTCTCTTTTGGTTTGTTTCTTTCTCAATAATCTAAACATAACTTTCATTGCAGTATTTTATGATTTAATTAGACACGGTATAGGAGTTATAACTCATCCAATAAATCAATTATATTATACACTACTCTGGGTTACTGGGGCATATCATGTGCTAAAAAAACTGACATGCTATGTTCAATTTTCATATATGTAAAGATTTAAAATATCAAAGCAGTCAAATAAAACCCTCACCAGTTTACGGGTCAAGGTACGTTTAATAAAAAAAAAAAAAAAACAACCCACAATGATCTATAGGCACTTTGCCAAAACAATGTAAGGTATGAAGTAACCTCTCAAAAAATAAATACAAATTCTCGACAACTAGGTAAAAAATTTCATAGGCTTCTTCACTTTAGTTGAGTGGCACTGCAAGGCCAACTCTCATCCTCACACTCGGAGGTACAAGCCCAACGGTCCAATGCATACAGTTGCAAGAAAAAATATGTGAACCCTTTGGAATGATATGGATTTCTGCACAAATTGGTCATAAAATGTGATCTGATCATCATCTAAGTAACAACAATAGACAATCACATTCTGCTTAAACTAATAACACACAAAGAATGAAATGTTGCCATGTTTTTATTGAACACACCATGTAAACATTCACAGTGCAGGTGGAAAAAGTATGTGAACCCCTAGACTAATGACATCTCCAAGAGCTAATTGGAGTGAGATGTCAGCCAACTGGAGTCCAATCAATGAGATGAGATTGGAGGTGTTGGTTGGTTGCTTTTCACAAGAAGCATTGCCTGATGTGAATGATGCCTCACACAAAAGAGCTCTCAGAAGACCTACGATTAAGAATTGTTGACTTGCATAAAGCTGGAAAGGGTTATAAAAGTAACTCCAAAAGCCTTGCTGTTCATCAGTCCATGCTAAGACAACTTTCCTATAAATGGAGAAAGTTCAGCACTGCTGCTACTCTCCCTAGGAGATGACTGCAAGAGCACAGCGCAGACTGCTCAATGAGGTGAAGAAGAATCCTAAAGTGTCAGCTAAAGACTTACAAAAGTCACTGGCAAATGCTAACATCCCTGTTAGCGCATCTACAATACGTAAAACACTAAACAAGAATAGATTTCATGGGAGGATACCACAGAGGAAGCCACTGCTGTCCAAACAAAACATTGCTGCATGTTTACAGTTTGCACAAGAGCACCTGGATGTTCCACAGCAGTACTGGCAAAATATTCTGTGGACAGATGAAACCAAAGTTGAGTTGTTTGGAAGAAACACACAACACTATGTGTGGCGAAAAAAAGGCACAGCACACCAACATCAAAACCTCATCCCAACTGTGAAGTGTGGTGGTGGGGGCATCATGGTTTGGGGCTGCTTTGCTGCGTCAGGGCCTGGACAGATTGCTATCATCGAAGGAAAAATTAATTCCCAAGTTTATCAAGACATTTTGCAGGAGAACTTAAGGCCATCTGTCTACCAGCTGAAGCTCCACAGAAGATGGGTGTTGCAACAGGACAATGACCCAAAGCATAGAAGTAAATCAACAACAGAATGGCTTAAACAGAAGAAAATATGCCTTCTGAAGTGGCCCAGTCAGAGTCCTGACCTCAACCCGATTGAGATGTTGTGACATGACCTCAAGAAAGTGATTCACACCAGACATCCCAAGAATATTGCTGAACTGAAACAGTTCTGTAAAGAGGAAGAGAATTACTCCTGACCGTTGTGCACGTCTGATCTGCAACTACAGGAAACATTTGGTTGAAGTTATTGCTGCCAAAGGAGGTTCAAACAGTTATTAAATCCAAGGGTTCACACACTTTTTCCACATGCACTGTGAATGTTTACATGGTGTGTTCAATAAAAACATGGCAACATTTCATTATTTGTGTGTTATTAGTTTAAGCAGACAGTGATTGTCTATTGTTGTGGCTTAGATGACGATCAGATCACATTTTATAACCAATTTGTGCAGAAATCCATATCATTCCAAAGGGTTCACATACTTTTTCTTGCAACTGTAGCTAGAGCCTTGCATTATGGTATATTTTCACGGCCAATCTAGCTTAAATCTGGTAAACGTCATCGAGAGGCCAACATCCCGCCACATCAGTGGCATCAATGAAGCCCCCACGCGCCAAATCATAGGTAGAGCCTTTCAAGACACTTGGAAATTAGTTAGGGCCTCACCTGTCACTAAACTAGTTAGAATAATATAATTCTGCCACTTGGCACTAGTAGTAGGTAGCGGAGGTACTTTATATCTATCTCCTTACATATCAATAATCAATTTGTTGCTCATAGTATGTCTAATGCCTCGCTACACAGAGACAACCTCTCGCTTACCAGCACCCCATCAAGAGCCAATTCTCCTATGAGAAAGACTGTAGTAACCAGTCCAGCATCCAGCTACAGATCATGGACAATACATGGACAATACAATTACAGCAGAACTTAAAAGAAGGAATATATCCTTTCCAGCTGCAGCTAGAAAAGCTGAACTGTTTTGATTGCTTAAAACTCAAAACGATAACGAGAAGCCTGGTCCCAGTAGTAAATGCTATATCCAAAATAGCTTAACAGAACTACACAATATGGTCTCATCTCTGGTGGCTTTTATAGCTACTATAAATAATAGGTTGGACAATCTGGAAATCACTAACCGTGCAACTATTCCGCATATCCAGCAACTGATAGCCCTTCCAGAACCAAGTCTAGGAGGTAATTCTAACCCATTACCTTCAAAAAGCACTAATATTATTAACCCGGTACAACTGATCCCACAACATTTTAAATGTGACCTTTTAGAGGGTAAAGATGTTAATTTGGCCTCTCTCCTCATTGGCTCTCAGGACATAATTAAAAACAGGTCCTACAACTTTGGCGATCTGTCCATGGTAATGAAGGCTAGAGATACCAGACTTAACAAAAAATTAAGTATTCCAAAATTTGTTTTGGCTTTTGGCTTATTTAGGGACTTGATTTGCTCCTCATACTTTCATCACAGAGAGGAACTGGATTTGTATATGCACAAACTGGTGGGCCTTGGTTATAAATTACAATTATCATAAGTCCTTTTCAGCAAAAGCTGCTGCTGCATTGGCCCAGTTCAATCTCCATACTGACTGGGGCCAACTAGACAGAGAGTTATTTTGTAGACATTTTGCAGGATTTAAAACACCAGTTTGTGCTATATGTTCCTCGGCCACTCATGCAGAAAACATCTGTCCCAACGACGATGCAACACCTTCCACTAGTAATGACAGTACTGAGTTCACACCTAACACCGCTCAAAAAGGGTTAAAAGATAAATTAGGTAGACCAATTGTTTTTCTTGGAAAACGCAAGTATGTAATAATTTTAATGTGGGCAGTTGTGGTTACAGTGTCACATCATTTCTGGCATCCAGTACTCTTTTTACAATTCTTGTTTAGTTTTTCTTGTTTTTTTGGTTTTCTATTCTATGTCTGGTTTTCTTTATGCTGGGTTTTTCTGGGTTCATTCCTGTAATCCGTCCCTGGAATTCCTAGTGTCCAGGTTTCCTTTAAATGTTTGTTTTATGTTGCCACACCCGTTTTCCATCATCCCTTTGGTTTCAGTGTCCTGCAGGCAGTTGCTCAAGCCTTCTGCCCTTTCTTGCAGGTAAGTGCGCTTTGGTTCCAAAAGTAGCTTAAAACTCTTTGATATTTTCGCTGAAAACTTAAAGGACCACTATAGTGCCAGGAAAACATACTCGTTTTCCTGGCACTATAGTGCCCTGAGGGTGCTCCTCCTCCTCTCCGCCTCCGACCCTCCACTTCGGCTGAATGCGCATGCGCGGCAGGAGCTGCGCGCGCATTCAGCCAGTCTCAGAGGAAAGCATTCATAATGCTTTCCTATGGACGCTGGCGTCTTCTCACTGTGCCACTAGAGGCTTTAGAGGCTGGATTAACCCATTTATAAACAGCGGTTTCTCTGAAACTGCTATGTTTATAAAAAAAAGGGTTAATCCTAGAGGGACCTGGCACCCAGACCACTTCATTAAGCTGAAGTGGTCTGGGTGCCTAGAAAGTCCTTTAACATGGTTCTTACTTAACAAACGGAAATGTCCAATGGTCATACACTACCTAGACGATTTTCTCTTAACCAAACCTCACTACACCACACCAACCAGCCTAATACACACCTTTTCATTATTCAAGGAGTTAGGAATTCCGGTAGCCGCAGATAAAACAGAAAGTCCCACACTAAATTCTGTATCCATGCAAGCTAGCCTGATAAAATAGACAGAATTCTGACATACATCGATTCCTGCAGCTTTCATGGGTCCTGCACTAGAAAGGAATTGAAGTCACTGTTAGGTTCACTCAACTTTGCCATGAGGATCGTTCCTCAAGGCTGGGCTTTTTTTTTTCTCTAGACTACTCGCACTGCTACACGGACTGCCAGATGACAACTCTAGAATTGATTTAGACGATCCAGCTAGGGATGACATAAATATATTTCTATCCTTGGGGAATGGAAATTTTTTATTTGTTCCATCTATTACGGATGACTCCCCAGTAATATGGACCGACGCAGCAGGAGCCATAGGCTACGTACGGTATATTGGGTACAAGCTACATGGCCACCAGAAATAGCCACACTAAACAATTTTAATCAAACTTCAGCACTGTTCGAAGTTTATCCCATAGTAGTAGCCACACATATATGGTGCAATGAATGGAAAGGGAAAGCTGTTAGATGTTTCTCGGCTAATATGGCAGCCTTCGACATTATTAATAAAGGCCGGTCTAAATCGCTTACTATCATGAATTTAGTAAGGAAACTTACTTGGTTAGCAGCTAAATTTCAGTTCTTTTTGCACTGCATCCATGTGCCAAGGGTTCTGAATAACGCGGCTGTTGCCCTGTCACGTTCTAATTTACAGATATTATTCAAACTCCATCCGACAGCGAATATTCAGCCATGAGATCCTCCAAAGTTTAAAGACCTAATCATGCCTTAAGTTTTTTGTTAAGTCAGAGCATATAACTTATGCAGGCAGGTTTATCTACCAACACTAAGAAAGCTAATGCTAGTATGGTATATTTAAGAAATTTGTGTGTGATTTTAATATAATAAATGCATTTTCAATTGAAACTATGGTTGTTTCACAACTTTTTGCCACATTTCTTTGAAGTTAGCCTTCAATACAATTAAACTATTACACTATACCCCAACAAAACTCCAATTTTCTCTTCTTATCCGGTTAAAAGTGTGCTGTGAGGTATTCAGAGACTAAAACTCAAAACACCATCCAAAAGATTCCCTATAGACAGCAACATCTTTAGGGAAATCCTTTGATAACCCCACCAATATATTAATTAAATCGGGAGCTTCGCTATCTTTTTACAGTTGTTTGAGGCCAAAATAATTTACTGTTGAGAAAGAATCTGACTTTCAGTCATGACGTAAGCAAGATAATATAAAGAAAATCAATGATTGTTACATCCTATGTATTCCTCATACCAAAACATGTCAGTCTGGTCCTCCAGTAGAAATCCCAAACTATCCTACTTTTTCAAAATTGTGTCCAGTTTAAGTTTTAGACTCATTAATCCAAAACCAGGTAAGCCAGGATCCTTACTATCTTTACAAGGTAAACCGCTTACCACTAAACAATTCATGCTATATATTTGTACATTAATACTCCGTTAAGGCCTAGTAATCATGTTCTGACTCACATAATTAAAAACATGGGACGTTGGAAATCCTCTGCATAAAATAGGTACATTCTGAACCCAGGGAAATAAATCAGACTGGCTTTCAATAATATGACTAAATGATTGTTAATTGTGAAATATAAATAAACTTGTTTTCATATTTTTATTGCAGGTCTAACCTCTTGTCGGTTTCGGCACACCTCAACTGACTTATGTCCATATCGATTCACTTACATTTGATTATTTATACAGCTTATTGAGTCCCGGAAATATATATATCACACAAGATTAAGCACACTCACTCCTCCACTAAACAGCAATTTCAAAGCCTACATATTTCAATAGTTCTTTTAAAATTACTTAACGTAGGCAAAAATAATGGGGGTTTAGTTACAGTATATGATCATACATTGTATAAGCCTACCACATGCCAATGCTCCTCTTTTTTGGCAGGTCCTACTCTAACAATCTAATGTCTGCTTTTATGAGATTACTCACTTACTTGGAATGGATCTTGTATATTGTTTGAATTCGCCCCAATATATATTAAGTTAAAGTTCAAATTGCCCAGGTCAGTTTTATTTATTATGTTTGTTAATCTGAATTCTATATTTTGGGTGTGGAACAATTTTTGTTATTTATGCCTGATCATACCAGTGAGGATTATATTATATTAAATGCAATTATTGTTATTTTTTTGTCAGCAGACATAGAAGTGTTCAGTAGTGTTTTATTGCTTCACAGAATAAATATGAAAACATGATTTTAAAGTACGTACTCTTACACCCAGATCATTACAGAAAGAAGACGGCCAGCAACGACTTATTTTAGCTTGTGTTTTTTCACCTCTAAGCAAAAATATTAATGTATGCAAATGTGTTATCTTAGACATGAATGGAAGGTTTCATTTGTTTGTTGTAGAGATAGAGAATGTTGTTGAAATGATATCTGCTTGCGTGAACTAATGCCTTTAAAGAACAGTTGTTTGTAGAAGCAAATGGTGTAAGTCAAATACACTAAACTTGTTTTTTAATCTTTGATGGTTTAGTGCAAACAGCAGGTGGTAAAACTGCAACTACTTTGAGAAACAAAAATATTTTTCTAGATGTATGTCATTTATTGCAAGTGGTGTGAAGACTGCCGTGGTTTGCCTATAATCAAAAATGAAACCTGGCAGTGGGCATCTTGATTAAATACAGAATGGTTATAATGAACTTTAACAATGTCTATACTAATTTAATCTTAAATTGAAGCATTTTTACTATTGTATCAGTAAGAAGACATCACTGCCCACAGCTTTGCAAATGTATAGAGGACGTGGGTTCTCTGTTCTTTCTCTGTTACTGGAAATCAAATATGGCATCTAAACAAAATGTTCCTGAGCTGACGATGCATGTCAAGATGTGTTATCTGCAAATGTTTCTATTTCTAGTCTATTCATCACATGTGATGAAGTCAATATATCATGCATGTAAAAGTTGTATCAACTGTGGGGTACTGTATGTTCGAAAAACTGTAAGAAGAAAAAGTAGAAAATGTAGAAAAAGTAGAAAATGCTTATATTAATAAGAAGTGGGGGGATAGGTAGACTTCTTGGTTTAATATAAATCATGAAAACCCACATATACTTTATATGGGTCTTTTCTTTCTTTTGTCAAAATAGGAAAGAAGAGGCCACTCAGAGTTGCATGCTGGAGCTTTAATTATCAATCACCGTGATGTTTCATGATGACAATTAAAAAAAGATTGTCAAAGCTTGGTTGAAATTTGGTTACCATCATTCAGCTTGACACTTCGTTGTTACAAAATATTCTCGTCCATACTTGTTGACACCAGAGGTGTGTCTAGGTTACATGGTACCATGAACTGAAATATATTTTGATCCCCCTCCTCAAATGGTAGAATTTATTTTGTGTCTCACTATGCACCCCCAAGCCGTTATTATTGGGCAAATTACATGCACCAACAAATCCATATACATAGACATCCATATATTAGTTATTTACATACATACTTACAGTCAGATACACATACATTGATATACACACATGGACACATACAGAACACACACATTAATGTACAAACACATAGATTTCTGAATATATAGAAAACAGAATTGTTTTAAAAGCAGAATAAGATACTAAGAAAATACTAAAATATAATTATGGACAAGCAAATATATAAGACTAGAAAAGACTAAGGCTAGAAAAGAATGAGCTAGAAACACATACAGCAGGATTATTTTATAAATAGTTTCTGTTCATTTAGTTTAGAAAGCATTATGTTCCAGAGAAGCAAAATAAATTAGCAAGTCTATTTTTAGTCGTGTTGGAGACAAAACTAAAATGATGTAATCTTAATTTTAGCATAACTCATGCTGACTTGAAAATACCTTGGGTTTATGATTGAAGACAGCAATGCGTGGTATTGCAGCTGTTTGAAAAAAACATGTCAGTACAGAATTTATAATTGGGTTAATTTCTAAATAAATTGGATTCCTTCCTGTAAATAATCTGTAAAACAATCCCCTAAAGGTATGCTCTAGAACATTTATAAAAAAGAACATATATTGAAAAATCTCTAAATTAATTTTCACATGCGAACCAGGCAGAATAAACTAGCAAACAAATGATATGTTTTAATAACAGAAATTATTCACAAACAATCTTATTATTAATAAGCAACAAAACCATTCTCCAATGTTAACTCCCTGTGATTGCAGTAAATGTTTATCGAGCTCCCAAACTGACCTATGGCAACAGCATGCTTACCAAAAGAAGGCCGATGTCACATTTTGTTCCACCTACTCTACTTTCAGGCAAACTTGTGCTATCGGTCAATATGAAAACATGCAGTGCTTGTTATAGCAACAGAAAGGCTGTGCAGAATTTTAGTGTTAATTTTAGATCTAAATAACAAACTGGAAAAAGAGTTATGCTGAAAATGTTTCCAGTTCAACTATGTTGTTCAAAAATGTGCAATTCTAGTTGTCAACCCACATCAGATCTAAGATTAGTGTGGAGCTGTGGTTGTCATAAGCATTAAACAAGGGAAATTAGGAATTTGGACACTTTGTGCCATAAATTAATTAAATAATGAATACTGATAATTCCAATTTATAGTAATTATTCTACAAATAAGTAGTATATATTCAATTAAATGTATCTACAACATTGTATTTCTAATAATGCTAATATTTCCAAACCTGTCTGAAAACTCAATAGTACATTTGTGGAGTATTCTGAAGAAACGTCTTGGTAAAATAGACTGTTCAACAAAAGAACCCTTGATAAAAATAGGCAATAAAGTCAAACATATTTGCTAAAAACAGGTAGAATCAATGCCAAAATATATTCAGGAGGTTATTTCAGCTAAAGGATACTAATATTAGGCAATATATGTGTTATGAAAGTTCTAGAAATAAAATATCAGAAAATTTGAAGTTTACCATTTTGTCCCAAATAAAGGAAAACTATACCGTTAGGAATACAAACCTGTATTCCTAATGCTGTAGTGTCCCTCTGCCTCCATGACCCCCCTACACAGTGATTAAAGGGTTAAAACCCCTTTTTTCACTTACCTGTTTCTAGCACCAAGTTCCCTCAGTGCTGAATAAGTTTCCTCTTTCTGTGATGTCACACTGATGAGGAACCTTGCATAATATTTTAATTTTTCCATATATTCTTACAAAAAAGAGGCATAGAGATCAATTATGCCAGACAATTTCCTACAAATAATTTATCTTAATAATCCAGGTATTACGTTATTCATAATATCATGGAGACAATCAATCTAGTTAAAATCTAACATAATGATACATACAACCATACACGTGTACAAACTAAATTCAAAAACAAATTAAGTTGTGCGCGACAGGGATAACAGAATAACCGAACCATTGTCTATTGCATTAGAATACAAATTTAGATTAGAATACAAATATGAAGGAGGACTTAGTTAGATTGTAAATGTAATTAGCCAAGGTTGCCAAATCATTCTAAATTTTTCATACTGCTGATGGGCAGACTAGCATTCTTTTTCCATTTGAGCCTGATTTTCATAACTATAATAATCTTTAAAGCCAATATGCCTTGTATAAACAGAGATTTGTTATTTTTTGATAATACATCTAAATCCATATGAAATAATGCACTCTCAATCGTTGATGGGATAATGGTTTTCATAACATTGGAAAGAATACCAAAAAGATCTATCCAAACTTATTTGATTTTTTTACAACTTCACCATATATGACTAAATGTCCCTTTAATTTCATTGCATCTCCAGCATAATGGATTCACCTCTGCGTTGAACTTTGCCATTTTTACTAGGACCATATACCAACGTATCATAACTTTATAATGCAATTTTACCATATTTAAACCATATATCTTACTTACTCCACGCAGGCTACTTAATCAATGTTCTAAGTCATATTGAGAGTTCAGTTGTTTTTGCCATTCCTCAAAGGGTTTTACTTTGACAGTTTTTCCAGATCCTCTAATATGCTGTACCATTTACTCATAGCTTTTTGAACTATTTCGTCATTCAATATTAGAGAGATATTCTGGTTTTGTTAGTATTGTTATTATAAATATAAGTTCTTAAATAATGCCATATTCTGAGGGAATTTAAAAACTCAGATTCATTAAATGCATATTCATTAAGCAATTGAGTTGAAATTTTTATTCCATCTTCAATCAAAAAGTATTGTACTTTAAAAGTTTTAAGATTTGCCCAGTTGGAAAATTTCAGATGAGGGATATTATTTTTTAGAATTTCTAAAAAGTGCAGATGGCAATAACTTATCTTTCATAGCCATTTGACTTTTAAATGTTATCCAAAATTCAACGCAGTTCCTAGTTATCATTGCCATTTGATCTTTTCCAAGCTTTTTTATATTTTTCCTAATGTAGCCATAATGAGCAAATGATCCATTCCTGCTAACTCTTGTTCTATGTAATACCAGCTTTCATCTTTACTTTGCTTATATTGAAACTTAGACAATTGGCACAGCATACTAGCCTCTGCGTACCATTCTGGACTAAACATGTTTAAACCCCACACACACACTTCATATGATTAGAGGAGATATTTTTTTTTAGTTAATCTGAGATTTTTATCAGCCTAAACAAATCTATTAACATTTGTCTGAAATATCCTAATTCAACTTAAAGGAAACTTTAGAGGTATCATTCTCAAAGTAAAATTTCGGTATTATATAGGCTCTGATTACATTGATCCTTCCCATCCATGATATGAATAGGCCTTTCCATTCGCAGAGTTGTCTAACTGTTTTTTCTGAAAGAAGAGAGTAATTTGTTTCAATAATTGTTTCTATACTTTTAGGAATTTTAATTCCCAGAAAATTAGTTTAATTGACCCCCCAGTAGAGATCAAATTGTTTACTTAATCTAATTCTTTCCATATCTGATATTGCTATATCCATTACCTGAGATGTGTTCAAATTATTTTATAATTTGCTACATAATCATAGCATTGTCGGGGCGGGGCCTGGCCACCGAGCAGACTGGTCGCACTAAACCAGAGCTCCGTGTAGGAATCTGCAAATAAACGACTTATCTCAAACATATCACGCCGAACTTACTAATTTGGTGCAGCAGAGCATTGGTGTTACCCCGAGACTCAACTGGCCGAATCGCCATGCTCGGAGAGGCACTCTGAAGCAGACACAGAGTTGTGGCCTACCAGCGGATGCAAGCGTGGGAGAGATGGACGACTTTCCCGCGAGCTTTCCTGCGGGAAAACGCTGCAGCGCTTAGGTGAGGGATATCCCGGCACAATCAACCGACAAGTTAACAGGCTTTGCCTTAAGACGACAAGCGGAACCAGGAACTTACCTGATCCAGACACAAAGCACTGTACCATAGCCAGAGCCAAGATGGCGACTGCCATGCCGATGATGCACGGCCTGCTGGAAAACTACAAACAGCGGCTGGATGCACTATTCAAAGACTTCTGGCAGAAACTGTGGCGCAGAGGGGCACAAACTAAAGGGTTGCAGAAGACGACTGACAAGCAGCGGCACCCACCTCCCAGTGGCCTGAAACACAAGGCGGGTGGGCCTCGGAGCACCCGACCAGCCCCCAAACCACAGAAACCAGGGAAGAAGAGAGATGGCTTGAAAGCCACATCCTGCCCAGTGTTGCCCACTGCTCACTACTGCCCTTCGGGGCCGAGGGCCCGACACGCGGGAGAACCAAGAGGCTGCGCCCAAAGGGAACGGCTACCGCCATTAAGCAACAGCGACTCAAAAGAAGGCCCTCTCATGGAATTTACAGCAGAGCCGCAGGGGCCACTTGGCACCTAATCGATCGGAGTATTCAGCTGCGATACTCCGCAGGCCTAAACAGACTACCCACAGGCCTCAACCATCCACAGACTGGTCGACTCTCACTCTGGCAGGCAGGTCTGCACAACGCCACTTTGGGGGACAACATTATACCAGCAGCTGGTGTGGGCTAAGTGACTCTCAAGATACTTCAGCTAACTGTCTTATACTTGCCAATCTACTTATGGTTAGACAGCCTAGTACAGTTAATTTTGCCAGTGTATTATTGTTTATGGTTTTGCCTAATGAACACCCCTAGCATGCCTCTGTGCTACATTTTCTACTATGACACCCACCTTGGTTGCCATCTTGATTTAATCTGCTCTAGTAATCACCAAGTCTACTAGTCCTACACCTACTAAAAGGAGTTAATTATCACATACCTTAGTACTGTTTACCATGTCGATATGATCGAGTTTGCCACTGCGGTTGAATAGTATACTATTCAAACTCATAATGTTAAGAGCTCTGTATAAGCCTTGTTGTCTAATCTCTTGCATCTTGCGATGTTTTTTTGCGTAGTTCCAGTTTTCTCTTATTACTTATATCATACAGTTATGTGCATGTCATTAATCAACTTATTTAATATAAAAGGAGGCTGACAATTTTCAGAGATTATATATATATTGTGCTGTACTGCTCCCAACTTGTATGTATCTTTATCGTCTCCCCTTCTTCATTCTGTACCCTTGTAACTTTATGTCTCAATAAAAGAAAGATTGACAAAAGAAAGAAAAATCATAGCATTGAATTTCACACATTAATGAGGTCATATAATTTTCAGGATCATATACAGACAAAAGAATAGTGTCAGCATACATGCTAAATTTATTTTTCAGGTCACCTATCTTAATACCCTTTATGTTTTTGTTATTCCTAATTCTTGCTGCAAAGGATTCAAGTGTTAACATGTATAGCAATGGTGCAAGTGGGCATCCTTGCCTCATGCCATTACCTATTTCAAACCACTCTGATATCCTGCCCAATCACTCTTGCATTTGGAGTGGTATATAGGGCAATGACAGCGCCAATAAAAACCTCCCTGATTCCTCCTGAAAGGTCCAATTGACCCTATCAAAGGCCTTCTCAGCATTGAGTGATATGAATAGTCTTGGTATTTTGTTGGGGCATACGTAATCCAATAAACTGATTATTTTTCTTGTATTATCATTGGATTGTCGCTCCTTAATAAATCCAACCTGGTCTTTTTGTATAAGGGTTGGACATATGTTTTTTAAACGTGCAGCAAGAATAGCAGAGTATATCTTTGTGTCTGTATTAATCAAAGAAATAGGCCTATAATTAGATACTTTTGTAGCCTCTTTCCCTGTATTTAATATAGGTAGTATGAATGCTTGAAGCATATAAATTGGAAAAGATCCAGTTTCTCTAATCTCATTAAATATGCCCATCAGATATGGACACAGAGTGTCCGAAATTTTGTTGTACAATTCAGCAGGGTATCCGTCATGGCCGGATTCCTTATTAGACCTCTGATCTCTAATTGCATGCATAATCGCTTTATACTCAAAGGGAATATCTGAACTACTGGACTGTTCATTAGATAATCATTTTAATTTAGAATCAATTACATATTTCTTTATTTGTTCTCTATATTTTAGTTGATCCGAAATGTTATATAATTTTGAATACATTTTTATGCCCATCAGATATGGATATGGATCATTGGATTGTCGCTCCTTAATAAATCCAACCTGGTCTTTTTGTATAAGGGTTGGACATATGTTTTTTAAACGTGCAGCAAGAATAGCAGAGTATATCTTTGTGTCTGTATTAATCAAAGAAATAGGCCTATAATTAGATACTTTCGTAGCCTCTTTCCCTGTATTTAATATAGGTAGTATGAATGCTTGAAGCATATAAGTTGGAAAAGATCCAGTTTCTCTAACCTCATTAAATATGCCCATCAGATATGGACACAGAGTGTCCGAAATTTTGTTGTACAATTCAGCAGGGTATCCGTCATGGCCGTATTCCTTATTAGGCCTCTGATCTCTAATTGCATGCATAATCGCTTTATACTCAAAGGGAACATCTGAACTACTGGACTGTTCATTAGATAATCATTTTAATTTAGAATCAATTACATATTTCTTTATTTGTTCCCTATATTTTAGTTGATCCGAAATGTTATATAATTTTGAATACATTTTTTTTTTTTTTTAATTCGCCCTATATCCTCTGGACTAGTATAATCCTTATCCTCTTCGGTTATTTTGAATATTCTAGTCCTTAGATTTAGTTTTTTAAGTTGGTTAGTCATCATTTTATCGGCTCTGTTATCCCGATAATAAAATCTTTGTTTCATTTTCATTATATTATTATTATGAACATTTGTAATTAATAAATCCTCAATTTATCTCTGAATTGTGGTCATTTCTTGTATAACTTTAGAGTCTGTAATATTAAAGCTCTTTTTTTTCAATTTACCGGTACTCATATTAATGTATATCTGATAATGTTCTTGTACAATTTTTTCTATGAAGAGCTTCCTTTTTCATTAAATACTCTCTTAATACACACTTATATGCTGCCCAGGCATTAACTAAACTTACATCGACCGTTAGGTTTTCATCAAAGAACTGTTTAGATGTTATAAGTTCTTCTATATCAGTTTTAGAATTCAACATAAAATCTTTCAGTAGCCAGTTCCGTTCAGCTCTGATATATTTCCCCTTAATTTCAAGACACACTGACCATACTACACTTTTAATCTCAATTTTTTTACAGCCTGAAATAGACTCTGTCTTAGTTAAAATCATGTCTATTCTAGAAAAAGATTTGTGTCTATGTGAGAAAAATGTATAGTCTTTATCCATTGGTTTGATGGTTCTCCAAATATCATATAGCTTATATTTACCCAGTGTGTCCTGAAAGGCTTTTGTAAGGTTAGTTTGTCTATTGCTCTGTTTGTTGTTATTTGTGTTATATTTATCCATACCATAATCAGCGAAACAGTTAAAGTCTCCACAACATACAAATGTTACCTGCACAAATATGCTTATTTTTTGAAAAATTTTATTCAAGAAGTGTATTTGCTTTGAATTTTGTGCGTATAAATTAAGTATTGAAAATACTCTATCCCCTATCTTACAAATCACAAGGGAAAATATCCCTATTATATCACTCTGTTTATATCTAATTTACACTTTAAGTTTGTTTGACAAAAGAATAGCCACTCCACATTTCTTTTTCCCTTGTAATGAGGAATGCTCTATGACAGTATATTTTTTTATTATTTAAACGCATTATGTAATTTCCTTTCAAATGAGTTTCTTGAATACAGCATTTATCTATATTTTTTCTTTAACTATTTGGTCATAAAACAAAGCTAATTTCTGAGGGGAATTCAGTCATTGTACATTCAAGGAAATAACCTTAATAAGTCTCTTCATTAGAAAATTATTCTGCAATTAGACCGGGTGTCTGTTTCCCACGTACGCGCACAACACCACAAACAATTAAAACAAAAAAGAAGGTCCATGCATTTGGACCATCACTAAGATGAAACACAAAAGTAAAAGGTCCATACATTTGGCCCATTGTGACATAACACTTTATGGGACAGAGGAAGAACCGCTTCTCCTCCATTCCATAGAAATTTCACTCAAATAGCAAGAATGAGGGCCTGGGCGGAGTGACACAATTTCATATATTTTGATTTAAATACGAAGTGTATGATTCAAGAGGAATGACCTATAGTATCTTAGAGCTAAAGTTTATTAACTATTAAAAAATGATGAGAAAGTAAAAAAAAATTAGAAGTTCCCATCTCCTTTCAAAAAACATATATTCTTCCATTACCCTTCTCTTCCCTCCATTTGTGCCACAAGTTTTTATATTATATCACAAATTATATCCTTTTTCCTTTTCTAATTATATCACACTATTATAATATTATTCTAAATTAGATATAAATTATACTGCATGAATTCTTTTAGCCAAGATTTTTAGAAAGGTCTCTCCTGAAAGATGGTCAGGGACAGAAAGAAGAGGGTGTTTCCATAGCAGTGCATTACATTTGTGGTTAATTAGTTATAATGTGATTCATTATCCTACATATAAAAAAATATCAAGTTTCTTCATAAAACCTTTTGTGGCGAAAGTAGCTTCGCCAATGGCTTTTGGAGGAACCTGTTTGCCAGGCTCCTACCCTGTGACTATGGCCCCTGCAATAGACCTGGCTAAAATACTTTAAACTGGCTCTGTTCGTGCAATTGGGACCATATGGTTCGTTTACCGAACAGCCGCACGAACCGGAGACCACCCTGGAGCTTGTTAAGCTTAATTGATTAATTGTTGCAATTTCCACCTCAGTGGTCTAAGTGTTCATCTGGGTGGCCGCAATTCCTATGGACCACCATGAGGTGGCAGCCATCTTGTTCGCATGGACCAAAACCATGAATAGACTTCAGGGAGACTTAGCCCTGAATGCCCTGGAATTATTTTCGGCATGAAAACTTTGCGGTTCCCGGTCGGTCCTCCAGCGGCACTTCTATGGTACTATTTTCATTTATGGGACCATGCCTGCAGTCTGTCAAATGATTTCCAGGAAATTTCTGAACCCCTGAACTGATCTGGGGGATTTTTGGATATGTTGGTCACGCAGATCAGGGCAATGTTGGGATATTATGTGTTTTGGGGTACTTTGGGGACTTTTTAGAAACGTGTCTTTTTTATAGTACAGTATATGACTCAATTATCTCCCAGGCAGAGGGGAGGGATTGTATGCCATGTGTGGGAGTGCCTTACATTGTAAATGTGTTATTATTGGTTTGTAAGTTTGTATCCCTGTCCCCAACAAGGTCCATGTGGGTGTACCCCTTGCTTGGGGACTTGCATAAAAGGCCAGTGTGGCTACCATTAAAACAGTCTTACTTCACCCTCAACACAGAGTCTTGTCTCTTGTTGTAGGGAACTGCTACACAAGCTATAACCACTAGCTCTTGCAAGAGCTTCACAGCTATACATTCTTGGAGGATAGGTTCACCCACTGGAAGCTGTGATCCTGGTCTTGGGTCCAGGGAGGTTGGAGAACAGCGAGACCCCAACCAAGCTGCAGCATTTTGTGGGGTCTACAGTGCTTATGGTGTCTGGTGAAGTGCTTGGAGCCCTCAGTGAGGACTAGGAGCATCGATTGATGGAGGCACCCAGTTGAGGTGCCAGGCAGTCTGTCACAACTTTGAATTATGTTTAAGAAATTTTCTCAAACACGAACATTTATACCATTTAAAGCCTGTGATCAACTAGTGCATAAAAAAACTGCATTCTTGAATATTTATTTTATCCTTATATTCTTTACCGAATATTCCCCAAGTGTTAATGAAAAATAGTACCACAATTATAAATTCTATCCCTATCTCAAGATATAAAGAGAGAATTTAGGATATAGATTTCAAAATGGTATCGCGATCATTTTCACCCTTTTAACAATCTATTTGTTTTACTCGTAATTCCTATAAATTACTTAACCTTAAACCGCTTAATATGAAATCAATTCAGATATTCATAAGTAGTGATGTACCGAACGGTTCGCCGGCGAACGGTTCCTGGCGAACATAGCATGTTCGCGTTCGCCACGGCGGGCGAACATATGCGCGGTTCGACCCGCCCCCTATTCGTCATCATTGAGTAAACTTTGACCCTGTACCTCACAGTCAGCAGACACATTCCAGCCAAATAGCAGCACAGCCTCCCTAGCAGACCCTCCCACCTACTGGACAGCATTCATTTTAGATTCATTCTCAAGCTGCATGCTTAGTAAGAGGAGGGAAAGTGTAGCTGCTGTTCATAAGATAGGGAAAAGCATAGCTAGGTTAGGGATAAGGGTATGCTTTTTTATTTTTTTTATTTTTTCTATGTAATGTAAATGCACTTAGTTGTCTGCCACTGCTGCCAGCTTCTGTGTCAGGCTCACAGTGCCCATTTCCCCAGTCAGTGCCACCAATTACATCTGGTGTCACAATAGCTTGGATTTAAAAACAAAAAACTTTTTTCACTGTTATAGATTGAATAGCAGTCAGTTGTCTGCCACTGCTGCCAGCTTCTGTGTCAGGCTCACAGTGCATACCGTGCCCATTTCCCCAGTCAGTGCCACCACTTACATCTGGTGTCACAATAGCTGTGATTTAAAAACAAAAAACTTTTTTCACTGTTATAGATTGAATAGCAGTCAGTTGTCTGCCACTGCTGCCAGCTTCTGTGTCAGGCTCACAGTG
>OW240913.1:208286343-208299955 GCA_933207985.1 Pelobates cultripes | reverse complement strand
GTTCGCCATTCGCGAACCGAAAATTTCGGGTTCGCGACATCACTATTCATAAGTGTTTTACATATCTATAGACCACGTGTTTTAATTAAACATGAAAATTGCCACACTTTATCCATTCCCTCCATGCATTAACCTAAATATCATCCACCTGCCTACAGTATTAAATTCTAATCTTTCCCCAGGATTATAAATCATTATATATAGATATTTTACTTAGATTTTCTTTAGCTTTTCCCCTTTTTCCCATCCCCTTCCCCTCCTCTTCCCTCCTTCTCCTTTTCAATATTAATATTGTTTTAGATATTTATAGGATTATTTGATCATTATGTATTCTTTCATAAATTTCTAGGAAGCACAGGACAACTGCATGGAGGTATGAAGAAGATTAGATAGCTTTTATATGAAAATTATATCTAACTTATATATAACTCCAGATCTACACAGTCCAAGAATCTTGAAATATTATTTGTTGCATCCATGAGTGATGCATTATGTTCTTAAAACAAAATCCAATCATTTCCTTTTATCGCCCCACCAATCTTATCATTCTTGAATCTTTTTTTCTACTTTGCAGGGTGTGTCTCAAGCCATTTCTGGCCATCTTCTACTGTATGTATAATAAAACGTTGATTTTCATGCCACAGGAATAGTTTAGTGGGGAATCCCCAACTATATTTAATGTGTCTGGTCCTAAGGATTGCATTTAGTTCCTTAAAGGCATACCTTTTCTTTCTTGTGCTATTAGATAGATCTTGAAAAAAGAGTTAGCTCTTCTATTTTTCTTCATTTGATTTAAAATCTCTGGAAGCCTGGAGGATTTTCTGACGCACATGGAATGAAGAGAAGCGGACAATTATATAGTCTGGAATTCCCCTAGGTTTTACTGTTCTATGTGCTCCTTCTAATATGTCTTCCTTCTGTGCTTCATGAACTCCCATTCTTTTGATGAGATTTAATAAGAATTCAGGTATTGATTTGGAATCTATGCTTTCATCAATACCTCTAATTTTTAAAATGTTTTCTACGCATTCTATCCTCCATATAGGTAGATTTGTATTCAAGATTTTGTATCTTCTTTTTTAATTTAGAGCATTTATCTTGATTTTTTTTTAATTCAAACTCCATTGTCTCATTCTTCTGTTCATTTATTTTAATATCTTTATTTAACTCTTCTTTAAACAGGCTTAACTGTGTATTCATACTTTACTTGATAATTGGTTGGTATATCTGTATAGTTTCTGGCTGTGGGGTTTGTTTACTCAAACCAATGGAGAATCTGTCTGACACATCCATGTGACTCTCCATTATTCCAAAGGAGGTGTTATTTGTCATTTCTGGGTTTTTTTACCCCTGGGGTGAGAATATAGTAATAATTTTCTTTTCATTTTTTGTTTCAGCTTCTTTCTTGTCTTTTTTTATTTTAGTATCTCCCTTTTTTGAAGCCATTATTTTTCCCCTCTCTCTCCCTTTTCTTCCCTCCTCTCTTTCCTTTTCTTTTTTTGAGACTTCAGTAAGAAGTAAGAAGTACAGCATGCAGACTCACTGAATTCTCCCCAGCTTCAGTTGCCTTTTCTCTCGCTTGTGTCATGGCACCAAGCAAGCAATGTCGATTATACTGCCCTGTCCACTCGTGTCTCCTTCCCTCCACACTCAACTCTCCTGGTTCATGTCACCTGCCCTCTACACTCCAGCTATCTCACTATCTCATCGCGATCCACTCCATCCTCACACAGCTTGCATCAGTACACCCTGCCAGAACCTTTGACGCTCCGCACCTAGCGTCCTCCGTCATCACAACCACCGGATCGCTACATTGATGGGGAACCTAATGCACATGCAAGGTGACTGCAGTGCATGCATGAGACCTTCCACGTAGGAAAGCACTGGGGATTTAGAAGAGGCTGGACATCCTTGTGCAAAGTGTAAGGATGTCCAATGTTGTTTCATGGAGTCAGAATGCAGTAAGCACCTATGGTGGCTGTCTGGAAACATGTTCAGCCCCCTTATTAATTCATTAGATCTCCCACTTGCTGTCCATGGGCAAGGGCTGTGGGGGAAACAAGGTAATTTACCCCTGATTATTATCATTAGGACAGTAAGGTTTTCCCACCACCCCGCTGGCCATGGATGCGAACAGTAATCTGTTTCCTACAATTAGTTATTTATAGTAGCAATGGCTTCCTAGTTGCTTGTTTTAAATGCTTAGTAGATATGCGAAAACCTGCTGCATTGCAGGTGAAGGCATAGGGCTTTTTATTTATTTATTGCATTTTTAAAATTTTACTTTTTTAAATGTGGTTCTTGGTTAGTAAGCCAGCCACCATATAATTAACCCTTGTGCTGCCGAGGTTTTTTTTCAACTATTTATATTAAACACACTAAAGGTGCTTAACAAACAGTGATAATGTATAGCAGCTAATGATACACTCCATATAAGAAAAAGCTTGAGAAAACACTATTTATGTTATATACCCCCACACTAATTTCCCAGTTGTGAGCCCATTGCTGAAAAAAATAAAAGACTTGCCCCTCTAGGGGTTATTTTTGGACATGAAAGATTAAAATAGATAGATAAAAACACAATATTGTAGTATTGCTTTAAAATAGAAAAAATAAATAAAAGCATGGTGAGAACATTTCTTAGGACCCTTTATTACAATAGGCTCTAAACATCAGGCAATTTGTGCTCTTTCTTTAGTATCCTCTCCGAGTTGTAATTAAAAAAGTTGGAATTTTAAGGAAAGCAAAGAGAGAAAAAAGAGAGAAAATCTGGGTTCAATACCTTTTAGTCTTATGTACAGAGAATAGACACTTCCAAGCACTTCCAAGTTTGGTTTATTCTGTTCCTTTAAAAACCAAGCTCCTGCACTGATTTTATTTGCCACTATTGGCCTCCCTAACCACTAGCACAGAGATTTCCAACTCATCCTCACCTGCCTGGACTAATTCAGATTCTATAAAAGGTTACACCCAACTCACCTCATGGCCTTAGACATTGAAGTTGATGATTGCCTGAAAGGCTCCATATCCCGGCTCCTGTGTTATAACCTGTTCCCTTACCTTTTTGGCTTCATAACTTGCTTTACCTACCTGCTACAGACTTGCCTGGAAAACTCTACGTTCCTGTTTTATCTACAAACCTGCACCATACCAGCCTGAACAAGCCCAAATTCCTGTTTGACATCCAACTTGCTTAAATCTATACTGGACTTTAATTTATTATTGCTTTGTGGCTACCTGTGTTACTCCTATATTGGATTTACTAATATCCATCAATTGATGCTCCTAGTGCTCACCAAGGACTCCAAGCACTTCACTAGACATCATAAGCACTGTAGCCCCTTAGCCGCCGTAGCTTGGCTGGGATCTCACCGTCCTCCACCCACCCTGGACCCAAGACCAGGATCCAGCTTCCAGTGGGTGAACCTCTCCTACTCCAGAGAGTATAGTAGGAACAGCTCTTATAAGAGCTAGTGATTAGAACCCAGAGGAGTATAATGAGTATAGCAATCCCCAGAGTGAATATAGCTGTCCCCTCCACAAATAAAACGAGGCTCAATTAAGGGTGAAGAAGGGGTATGCCCATATGGACCTGATGGTAGACTGATTTACAACATCACAGACCAATAACAATAAGGATACAAGGCACGACACTCCCACACACAGCACTATCTCCCTCCCCTCTGCCTGGGAGATAGAGTCAGATACTGTATTAACTCAATTATTTCCAGGCAGAAAAAAATACATATTATTATAAAAACCCCAAAACACATAATATCCCCACGTATGTCACATCTCCTGATAGCCCTGATCTGGGTGACCAACATAACCAAAAATCACCCAGATCAGTACAGGGGTTCAGGAATTCTATGGAAGTCATTTATTTGACCGACTGCAGACATGGTCCCATGCCCAAAACATCTCCAGAGAATCAGGGCTTGCGGTCGGTCTAGTTTGGTGGTTTGAAAACGAACAAACTACCAAACAGAGTCAATAGTCTTACCCTGGAGCTTGTTCCCTTCATCCAGTCGAATAATTTCACCAAATAGTGCCCTTCTAAGTTGTATAGAATAGAACGCAGGTGATGAAGTCCAGCAGTGTACGGGAGTTTCTGTGTCCGATTTTAATTCCTTGAAATTCATGCCCAAACACCGCTGCATGCATTCATGCAAACAAGATGGCCACCACCTCGTGGTTATCCATAGGAATTGTGGCCAACCAGATGAACAATAAGAACACTGCGGTGAGAAACATTCCAAGTTGTTAATAGGTGTTAACAAGCTACAGGGTGGTCTCTGGTTTGTGTGGTTGTTCTGGAGGTCAAAGTACCGGTTCTAACCGCTCGAAGTGCTACTTTAAAGGACCACTATAGTGCCAGGAAAACATACTCGTTTTCCTGGCACTATAGTGCCCTGAGGGTGCCCCCATGCTCAGGGTCCCACTCCCGCTGGGCTGGATGAAATCTTACCTTTTTTCAGTGCTGGGCGGGGAGCTCTCCTCCTTCTCTCCACCTCCTCTCCTGCTGAATGCTCACTCATAATGTTTTTCTATGGATGCTTGCGTCTTCTCACTGTGATTTTCACAGTGAGAAGCACGCAAACGCCTCTAGCGGCTGTCAGTGAGACAGCCACTAGAGGCTTTAGAGGCTGGATTAACCGTATTATAAACATAGCAGTTTCTCAGAAACTGCTATGTTTATAAAAAAAAGGGTTAATCCTAGAGGGACCTGGCACCCAGACCACTTCATTAAGCTGAAGTGGTCTGGGTGCCTAGAGTGGTCCTTTAAGAGTTCGAAGTGTAGCCATACAAGTCCAAAAATGCACAAACAGTATATTTAAAGGACCACTATAGTGCCAGGAAAACATACTCGTTTTCCTGGCACTATAGTGCCATGAGGGTGCCCCCATCCTCAGGGTCCCCCTCCCACCCGGCTCTGGGGAGAGGAAAGGGTTAAACACTTACCTTTCTCCAGCGCCGGGCGGGGAGCTGTACTCCTCCTCTCCTCCTTGCTCGCGACGTCATCGGCTGAATGCGCATGCGCGGCAGGAGCCGCGCGCGCATTCAGACGGTCGCATAGGAAAGCATTTACAATGCTTTCCTATGGACGCTTGTGTGCTCTCACTGTGATTTTCACAGTGAGAAGCACGCAAGCGCCTCTAGCGGCTGTTAATGAGACAGCCACTAGAGGCTCTGGAGGCTGGATTAACCCTCAGTATAAACATAGCAGTTTCTCTGAAACTGCTATGTTTATAAAAAAAAGGGTTAATCCTAGAGGTACCTGGCACCCAGACCACTTCATAAAGCTGAAGTGGTCTGGGTGCCTAGAGTGGTCCTTTAACCAAAGTCTATTACAGGGGGCATAGTCACAGGGCAGGAGGCTGGCAAACAGGCTCCTCCAAAAGACGGTGGCGAGGTTACTTTGGCCACATTGCCTTAATCCTGTTTTCTGTTTTCCCTCAAGATTGTACCTATAATTTCTCCTATTGGTTTATCTTCAATCTCCTACCTATAATTCCATTTATAGGTTTACCTTATTTCCACATTGGGCTTATTGTCTAAACCATTTACTTCATAGCCTAGTTATTCTCACCTGTAATCTGTTATTCAGTTATGTTTACTCTCTCTCCCATTCCTATAATTTCTATTATAGGATATCCTATTCTTATTATAATGTCTAAGATAAAAAAATAAAGACCCTGAAGTTAACTCCAGATTCAGTTTCATCCTTGACCTGCACAAGATCATAACAGGTATGCTCACCTTGTCAAGAGCCTTTGAATAACCGGCTCTTAGTTATCAGGTGTAGTGCCAATATGAAGAATGACACTCCCCACTGGAACCAGGAACAAGATGTGCGATAACATTAAGTATAAAATTAAAATTGCAAAAAAATTCAAATGGTTATTTTTTTTTTTTTTTCTCTTTTAACTATTTGCGCCTTTGCTGTTAGTAATGCCAGCAGCAAATAGTTTAGATTTTTTTTAAATCTGGGCATGGATTTGCATAATTCGGTCCAGATTGTAGTGCCGTACAGTCTAACTGAAATCCGAACCAAATTCAGGCCCCTTTGAGGCCTGAATTTCAAAACTCCAGACATAGTTGAATTGCGTGAACAATGTGCAGATTTTGTAGTTTGAATGGTCCTGTACACAGCCAGATACTTTTGCGTTATTCGGTACGAGGTCATTCATACTTTAGTCAATAACCCCATAGAGTTTTTTATGAAACTTACTCATACTCATTTTAATGAACATGGAAGGATGAAAGAATGAATTGACCTCAATGAGAATTAAAATCTTTAGATACTAAAACTGATCTGTCTTATCATTGAGCTATCTCGCACATTGTATAGAAGACCTGGAGGACTAACTGAATTTACATGTAAGGGTTTCAGCATAGACTGTATGTCTTTTTAAATTGATCTATGCCATCTGATTACTAAGAACTCTAGCTTTGCATTAAATAAAACAGTGCAAACATGGATGGGTCCTCACAATGAACTAGGCCTATTTTGTTTAAATAACACTGTTGCTGGTTAAAGAAAGAAAATAATTCCATAAAAATACCCAGTCTAACATATACATATCTGAAAATCTATATAATATTTTTTTTTAAAAGTCTGACACAAATGTTGATTATTAGCAACATTTATCAATTGATGAACATTTTATAAAACAATACATTTCTCTTGCTTACACAGACAGACACACATACGTCACAGAATAGAGTTTATATAAAATAGTAAATAATAGAAACATGTGACTGTGATGGCAGATAAGAACCATTCGGCCCATCTAGTCTGCCCATTATTTTAAAATACTTTTAATTAGTCCCTGGCTTTATCTTAAGTCTAGGATAGCCTTATGCCTATCCCACGCATGCTTAAACTCCCTCGCTGTGTTAACCTCTACCACTTCAGCTGGAAGGCTATTCCATGCATCCACTACCCTCTCAGTAAAGTAATACTTCCTAAAATTATTTTTAATCCTTTGCCCCTCTAATTTAAGACTATGTCCTCTTGTTGTGGTAGTTATCCTTCTTTTAAATATGGTCTCCTCTTTTACTGTGTTGATTCCCTTTATGTATTTAAATGTTTGTATCATATCCCCTCTGTCTTGACTTTCCTCCAAGCTATACATGTTAACCCCTTAACACCGTTATGGCGTTCTATGCCGTCGCGGCTTTAAAGGGCTGTAATGGCTTTGAGCATCAGGAGGTAAGATTTACTTACCTCCGCCACGATCCTCTTCTGGAGGGCTGCCTGACAGTCTAGGCAGCCCTCCCCTGGCAAATGAGGCCCCCAGGGGCCATGTGATCGCTCTCAGAGAGCGATCACATGGCCCCCTATAGCTGGCTGTGGATCTGCCAGCAGGGGGACTGTCTGAAATATCAGACAGTCCACCTGCTGGTGCAAAGTGTAAAAAAAAAAAATTAAACATGTTTAAAATTAAATGAAAAGTATTTATATATATATATATATATATATATATATATATAATATATAATATATATACATATTATATATATGTAACATCATACAAAGTGTATTTTAACACTAATAGTATATATATATATATATATATATATATATTAATATTAAAATACACTTAGAATGACGTTACATATAATATGTATATATATTATATATATAATAGATATATACACATATATTATATATGTGTATGTATATATATATATATATAAATATATATATACATACACACATATAATTAAAATACATAAATAAAATAATAAAATAAATAAAATATTGAACCAAATTTAATATAAATTATATAGTCATATGTAATTTCATTCTAACTGTATTTTGTTGGAATATATTGGTGTTTGTGACTAAGTGGCTACTAAAAAAGACTAAAGATACCCCACGTTCAATACCTTGGGTTGTCTACTTTTTCAAATGGTTTGCCATTATGGGGGTAATTCTCATTCCTGGGCTACCACACCGTCTCAAAGGTGACATTACTAATCTGGCAAATTTCAATTTGAAAATGGAACGTTCTATATTTGACCTTGTAACTTTCCAAAACACCATAAAACCTGTTAATGGGGGGTATTGTTGTACTCGTCAGACATCGCTGATTACAAATATGTGCATTTTTTTTGCAGTAAAACCTAACAGTATTATGACATTTACAGCTAAAATGTGAGGCATAACTACATTTTTTTTTTAAATTACATTTCTCACAGTTTTTTTAATTTTATTCATAATAAATAGTGATGTCGCGAACACAAAATTTTCGGTTCGCGAACGGCGAACGCGAACTTCCGCAAATGTTCGCGAACTGGCGAACCGGGCAAACCGCCATAGACTTCAATGGGCAGGTGAATTTTAAAACACACAGGGACTCTTTCTGGCCACAATAGTGATGGAAAAGTTGTTTCAAGGGGACTAACACCAGGACTGTGGCATGCCGGAGGGGGATCCATGGCAAAACTCCCATGGAAAATTACACAGTTGATGCAGAGTCTGGTCTTAATCCATAAAGGGCAGAAATCACCTAACATTCCTAAATCACAATCAATATGGATTGACACCTGACATATGACATATTGACACCTTGACATATGGATTGACACCTGTCCTCAGAGCCCTGATGCACACGGACACAGAGCAGAATAGAGACTGGTCCCCTACATAGGGTCACTTGGCAGATATGGATTGACACCTGTCCTCAGGTATGATGACACAGTGTCAGAATAGGGACTGTTCCCCTACGGGTCACTTGGCAGATATGGATTGACACCTGTCCTAGGGATCCCTGATACACGGACACAGAGCAGAATAGAGACTGGTCTCCCTACATAGGGTCACTTGGCAGATATGGATTGACACATGTCCTAAGGATCCCTGATACACACTGACACAGAGCAGAATAGGGACTGTTCCTCCTACATCGGGTCACTTGGCAGATATGGATTGACACCTGTCCTAAGGATCCCTGATACACACTGACACAGAGCAGAATATGGACTGTTCCTCCTACATCGGGTCACTTGGCAGATATGGATTGACACATGTCCTAAGGATCCCTGATACACACTGACACAGAGCAGAATAGGGACTGTTCCTCCTACATCGGGTCACTTGGCAGATATGGATTGACACCTGCCCTAAGGATACCTGATACACACTGACACAGAGCAGAATAGGGACTGTTCCTCCTACATCGGGTCACTTGGCAGATATGGATTGACACCTGTCCTAAGGATCCCTGATACACACTGACACAGAGCAGAATAAGGACTGTTCCTCCTACATCGGGTCACTTGGCAGATATGGATTGATACATGTCCTAAGGATTCCTGATACACACTGACACAGAGCAGAATAGGGACTGTTCCTCCTACATCAGGTCACTTGGCAGATATGGATTGACACCTGTCCTCAGAGCCCCTGATACACACTGACACAGAGCAGAATAGGGACTGTTCCTCCTACATCGGGTCACTTGGCAGATATGGATTGACACATGTCCTAAGGATCCCTGATACACACTGACACAGAGCAGAATAGGGACTGTTCTTCCTACATCGGGTCACTTGGCAGATATGGATTGACACATGTCCTAAGGATCCCTGATACACACTGACACAGATCAGAATAGGGACTGTTCCCCCTACATAGGGTCACTTGGCAGATATGGATTGACACTGTCCACAAGGACAAGTTGCAGACTTCCTGGCAGGGCCCATACAAGGTGGTAGAGCAGGTTTGTGATACCACCTTTGTGATCGGTGCGGTCACAGGCACGGGAGGCAAGCGCATGCTCCATGTGAACAACCTCAGACGCCTATCCTATGCCCCGGATAGACAAGCTCCTAGACAAAATGGCCAGAGGCCAGTACCTCACCACAATAGATCTGTGCAAGGGGTACTGGCAAATTCCATTAGCTGAGGACGCCATCCACAAGTCGGCATTTGTCACCTTGTTTGGCCTGTATCAGTTTAAGGTCATGCCATTCGGGATGAAGAATGCCCCGTCTAACTTTCAGAGGATGGTAGATCGGCTTCTGGATAGGTTCCAGGAGTATGCCTGCGCCTACTTGGATGATATAGCCATTTTTAGCTGCTCCTGGCCCGAACACCTGACCCACATAGGAGCCGTACTAAACCGGATTAGGGAGTCAGGACTGACCATAAAGCCCAGTAAGTGCCATATAGGAACGCGTAAAAACCTCCCCAAGATAGTAGTATGGGCCCCAGAGTGTGAACAGGCCTTCCAACAGCTCAAGACGGCGCTCATTAAATCACCTGTACTTTCTGCTCCTGATCCAACTAAACACTTTCTCGTCCATACAGACGCTTCTATGTTTGGATTGGGAGCAATACTGAGCCAAGTCGGAGCAGATGGTGGCGAGCAACCCGGGGCTTATCTAAGCCGGAAACTTTTGCCCAGGGAAGTAGATACACTGCCATTGAAAAGGAGTGCATGGCGGTGGTGTGGGCCCTCAAAAAGCTGCAACCTTACTTATATGGACAACCGTTTACCTTACTCACAGATCACAACAAATTTGGGGCACTGCGCGTGCAATCTAATGTGCCACCAGATAGGAGTGGTGTGTTTAGTACTATTGTTATCAGTTTAATCACTGTTACGTCCCCTATCCGCTGATGTGGAGCAAGACGCAGCAGCAGAAGAGGACTCAGCCGAGGAGGTTATGGAAGAGGATGGAGTAGGAGGAGTAGAGGAGTAGAGGAGGTGGCAGCAGGCCTGCCTGCAAGTCGTGGCGGTGTCACCAACTCCTCTGCAGAGCCACGCATTCCATGCTTGGCAGCCGTCAGCAGGTTTGCCCAATACGCAGTGTAGGTGATATACCTGCCCTGACCATGCTTTACAGACCAGGTATCAGTGGTCAGATGGACCCTTGCCCCAACACTGTGTGCAAAAGGAAATAATGGCATGTCTGGCACAATCGAGTACAGTTTGGGGATTGCCTTTTGTGAAAATAAATTTCGTCCGGGTACCAGTGAGTGAGTGGTGGCACTGGGCACAGTATCCACTGTGAGCCTGACACACCTGCTGGCAGACAACTAACTGCTATTCAATCTATAACAGTGAAAAAAGTATTTGTTTTTAAATGCAAGCTATTATGACACCAGATATGAGTGGCACTGTAAACTGGCAGAGTACACGCTGTAGGGCTGACACACCCGCTTTGAGACAACTAACTGCTATTCAATCTATAACAGTGAAAAAAGATTTTTGGTTTTTAAATGCACGCTATTGTGACACCAGATATGAGTGGCACTGTAAACTGGCAGAGCACACGCTGAAGGGCTGACACACCCGCTTTGAGACAACTAACTGCTATTCAATCTATAACAGTGAAAAAAGTTTTTTGTTTTTAAATGCAAGCTAGTATGACACCAGATATGAATGGCACTGTGAACTGGCAGAGTACACACTGTAGGGCTGACACACCCGCTTTGAGACAACTAACTGCTATTCAATCTATAACAGTGAAAAAAGCTTTTTGGTTTTTAAATGCACGCTATTGTGACACCAGTGAGTGAGTGGTGGCACTGGGCACAGTATCCACTGTGAGCCTGATACACCCGCTTTGAGACAACTAACTGCTATTCAATCTATAACTGATGTTTGTTTCACAGGCAGAAAGTGCCCTAAAACATGGCGGCTTGAACCCTAGTTGGTGGCGGATAAGTCACGCAAGTCAACCGGCATTCAGAGCTAAAATACAGCAGCGTGTGGACCATTTTTAGCCCAAGGCAGCTCATCTCATCAGGCCTTTTTTAATCAAATGTATCGCCCAGTGTCAGTCCCTTTGAGATCCATCCCTCATTCATCTTAATAAAGGTGAGGTAATCTAGACTTTTTTGACCAAATTTGCACAAGGTTGGATGTCGAGCTACTCATTTCCCGTTCCTCCTCCTCACTGATGTCAATGAAGGTATGTTCTTCCCCCCAGCCACGTACAACACCACAGGTACCAGATAGGTGACAACGAGCACCCTGGGATGCCTGTTTTGGTTGGTCTTGCTCCTCCTCCTCCTCCTCAAAGCCACATTCCTCCTCTGACTCCTCTTCCTCACAATCCTCTTCCAGTGTTGCCGCAGGTCCAGCAAGCGATGCTGATAAGACTGTTTCTGGTGGTGATGGTGACCAGAACTCTTCCTCTTCCTCTTCACGCTCATTTACGGCCTGATCCAGCACTCTTCGCAGGGCACGCTCCAGGAAGAAAACAAATGGTATGATGTCGCTGATGGTGCCTTCGGTGCGACTGACTAAATTTGTCACCTCCTCAAAAGGACGCATAAGCCTACAGGCATTGCGCATGAGCGTCCAGTAATGTGGCAAAAAAATTCCCAGCTCCCCAGAGGCTGTCCTAGCAACCCGGTCATACAAATATTCATTAACGGCTTTTTCTTGTTGGAGCAGGCGGTCGAACATTAGGAGTGTTGAATTCCAACGTGTCGGGCTGTCGCAAATCAAGCACCTCACTGGCATGTTGTTTCGCCGCTGGATATCGGCAAAGTGAGCCATGGCCGTGTAGGAACGCCTGAAATGGCCACACACCTTCCTGGCCTGCTTCAGGACATCCTGTAAGCCTGTGTTCTTATGCACAAAGCGTTGTACGATCAGATTACACACATGTGCCATGCACGGCACACGTGTCAACTTGCCCAACTTCAATGCCGCCAACAAATTTGCTCAATTGTCACAAACCACTTTGCCGATCTCCAGTTGCTGCACAGTCAGCCACTTTTCCACCTGTGCTTTCAGGGCGGACAGGAGTGATTGTGCGGTGTGACTCTCTGCTTTCAAGCAAGTACAAGACGGCGTGACACTGCCATATCCGGGATGTGGAATAGTACCTGGGGAGCGGGGGGGTGCCGTTGATGTGGAGCAAGACGCAGCAGCAGAAGAGGACTCAGCCGAGGAGGTTATGGAAGAGGATGGAGTAGGAGGAGTAGAGGAGGTGGCAGCAGGCCTGCCTGCAAGTCGTGGCGGTGTCACCAACTCCTCTGCAGAGCCACGCATTCCATGCTTGGCAGCCGTCAGCAGGTTTACCCAATGCGCAGTGTAGGTGATATACCTGCCCTGACCATGCTTTGCAGACCAGGTATCAGTGGTCAGATGGACCCTTGCCCCAACACTGTGTGCCAGACATGCTATTACTTCCTTTTGCACAATCGAGTACAGGTTGGGGATTGCCTTTTGTGAAAATAAATTTCGGCCGGGTACCTTCCACTGCGGTGTCCCAATAGCTACAAATTTTTGGAACGCCTCAGACTCCACCAGCTTGTATGGTAAAAGCTGGCGGGCTAATAGTTCGGACAAGCCAGCTGTCAGACGCTGGGCAAGGGGGTGACTTTCTGACATTGGCTTCTTACGCTCAAACATGTCCTTGACAGACACATGACTGTGGGCAGATGAGCGGGAACTGCTCAAGGCGGGAGACGGAGTGGCGGATGGTTGAGAGGGGGCAAGGAGGACAGCAGTGGTTGACGTGGCTGAAGATGCTGGACCAGGAGGAGGATGGCGGCTTAGAGTAGGCATGCTGCTTGTACTCTTGTGTTGATCCCATAGACGTTTGTGATGTGAGATCATGTGCATACGCAAAGCAGTTG
>OW240913.1:208196146-208286243 GCA_933207985.1 Pelobates cultripes | reverse complement strand
ATGATGATGATGTTGTACCCGCTGCTGCTTCCTTTGCTGAGTTGTCAGATACAAGTGAAGCGGTTGATGATGACGATGCGTCCATGGATGTCACGTGGGTGCCCGCTCGGCAAGTAGAAGAACAGGGCGAAAGTTCAGATGGGGAGACAGAGAGGAGGAGGAGACGAGTTGGAAGCAGGGGGAGGTCGTTGCAAGGAGCTAGTGGCACAGTCAGACAGCATGCATCGGCACCCGGGGTCAGCCAGACAGCACGCCAATCAACGCATGCTGTTGCCACCACCAGAATGCCGTCATTGCAGAGCTCAGCAGTGTGGCATTTTTTGTGTGTGTCTGCCTCTGACAACAGCGATGCCATTTGCAACCTGTGCCAAAAGAAACTGAGTCGTGGGAAGTCCAACACCCACCTAGGTACAACTGCTTTGTGTAGGCACATGATCGCACATCACAAACGCCTATGGGATCAACACATGAGTACAAGCAGCACACAAACTCAAAGCCACCATCCTCCTCCTGGTCCAGCATCTTCAGCCACGCCAACCACTGCTGTCCTCCTTGCCCCCTCTCAACCAACCGCCACTCCGTCTCTCGCCTTGAGCAGTTCCTGCTCATCTGCCCACAGTCAGGTGTCTGTCAAGGACATGTTTGAGAGTAAGAAGCCAATGTCAGAAAGTCACCCCGTTGCCCGGCGTCTGACAGCTGGTTTGTCTGTACTATTAGCCCGCCAGCTTTTACCATACAAGCTGTTGGAGTCTGAGGCGTTCAAAACATTTGTAGCTATTGGAACACCGCAGTGGAAGGTACCCGGACGAAAAATTTTTTCACAAAAGGCAATCCCCAACATGTACTCGATTGTGCAAAAGGAAGTAATGGCATGTCTGGCACACAGTGTTGGGGCAAGGGTCCATCTGACCACTGATACCTGGTCTGCAAAGCATGGTCAGGGTAGGTATATCACCTACACTGCGCATTGGGTAAACCTGCTGACTGCTGCCAAGCATGGAATGCATGGCTCTGCAGAGGAGTTGGTGACACCGCCACGACTTGCAGGCAGTCCTGCTGACACCTCCTCTACTCCTCCTACTCCATCCTCTTCCATAACCTCCTCGGCTGAGTCCTCTTCTGCTGCTGCATCTTGCTCCACATCAACGGCACCCCCCCAGCCCCCCAGGTACTATTCCACATCCCAGATACGGCAGTGTCACGCCGTCTTGGACTTGCTTGAAAGCAGAGAGTCACACCGGACAAGCACTCCTGTCCGCCCTGAATGCACAGGTGGAAAAGTGGCTGACTGTGCAGCAACTGAAATTCGGCAAAGTGGTTTGTGACAACGGAACAAATTTGTTGTCGGCATTGAAGTTGGGCAAGTTGACACATGTGCCGTGCATGGCACATGTGTGTAATCTGATCGTACAACGCTTTGTGCATAAGTACACAGGCTTACAGGACATCCTGAAGCAGGCCAGGAAGGTGTGTGGCCATTTCAGGCGTTCCTACACGGCCATGGCTCACTTTGCCGATATCCAGTGGCGAAACAACATGCCAGTGAGGCGCTTGATTTGCGACAGCCCGACACGTTGGAATTCAACACTTCTAATGTTCGACCGCCTGCTCCAACAAGAAAAAGCCGTTAATGAATATTTGTATGACCGGGGTGCTAGGACAGCCTCTGGGGAGCTGGGAATTTTTTTGCCACGTTACTGGATGCTCATGCGCAATGCCTGTAGGCTCATGCGTCCTTTTGAGGAGGTGACAAACCTAGTCAGTCGCACCGCAGGCACCATCAGTGACATCATACCATTTGTTTTCTTCCTGGAGCGTGCCCTGCGAAGAGTGCTGGATCAGGCCGTAGATGAGCGTGAAGAGGAAGAGTTGTGGTCACCATCACCACCAGAACCAGCCTTATCAGCATCGCTTGCTGGACCTGAGGCAACGCTGGAAGAGGATTGTGAGGAAGAGGAGTCAGAGGAGGAATGTGGCTTTGAGGAGGAGGAGGAAGACCAACCACAACAGGCATCCCAGGGTGCTCATTGTCACCTATCTGGTACCCGTGGTGTTGTACGTGGCTGGTGGGAAGAACATACCTTCATTGAGATCACCGAGGAGGAGGAACGGGAAATGAGTAGCTCGGCATCCAACCTTGTGCAAATGGGGTCTTTCATGCTGTCGTGCCTGTTGAGGGACCCTTGTATAAAAAGGCTGAAGGAGAACAACCTGTACTGGGTGTCCACGCTACTAGACCCCCGGTATAAGCAGAAAGTGGCTGAAATGTTACCAAATTACAACAAGTCGGAAAGGATGCAGCATTTGCAAAATAAATTAAAAAGTATGCATCGCCACAGCCCTTTGGGATCCAACCTCAGAGAACGACTCGACCGACAGGTAGCAGACTACCTCGCCTTAACTGCAGATATCGACACTCTGAGGAGCGATGAACCCCTTCACTACTGGGTGTGCAGGTTTGACCTGTGGCCTGAGCTATCCAATTTGCAATAGAACTTCTGGCCTGCCCCGCTTCAAATGTCCTGTCAGAAAGGACCTTCAGTGCAGCAGGAGGTATTGTCACTGAGAAGAGAAGTCGCCTAGGTCAAAAAAGTCTAGATTACCTCACCTTTATTAAGATGAATGAGGGATGGATCCCAACGGGACTGACAGTGGGCAATACATCCGACTAAAAAAGGCCTGATGAGATGAGCAGCTTTGGGCTAAAAATGGTCCACACGCTGCTGTATTTTAGCTCTGAATGCCGGTTGACTTTCGTGACTTATCCGCCACCAACTAGGGTTCAAGCCGCAATGTTTTAGGGCAGTGCTCCCCAACCTTTTTATTGCCGCAGACCGGTAAACGTTTGATCCACATACCGGTCCGCGGCCCGGGGGTTGGGGAACACTGTTTTAGGGCACTTTCTGCCTGGGAAACAAACGGCTGCAACAATACCTAATTTTTCAGGCATGTGTACATGCCTAATTTTTCGGGCCTCTGGTGCTGCACTGTGGTTTCAAAAACCAAACCAAAAAAAAGGCACATAACAGGGATTAAACTGATAAGAATAATACTACTTAATACACCTTATAATAACGCAGAGAGAGGCAATGCAGAGAGAGGAGTCTGAAGAAGAGGAGTCAGAGGAGGAAGGTGGCTTTGAGGAGGTGGAAGACCAAACACAGCAGGCGTCCCAGGGGCTTGTTGTCACCTTTCGGGGACCCTTGGTGTTGTACGTGGCTGGGTGGAGGAAGAGACCTTCAATGACATCAGTGAGGACAAGGAACGGGACATGGCTAACTTGGTATCCAACCTTGTGCAAATGGGGAGTTTGCTGTTGTGCAAATGGACTGTTTGCGGTTATTTGCGGTGCGTTAAACGGGGAGTTTGGTCTGTCACTGTGAAGCGGGCGTAACCCTTACACTACCTGTTTGATACAACATCATACAGTAGGTCCTCCCCTCATTATTTTTATGGCCCCCACCCACTGCTCACGGGTGGGGGCGGGTGGGAGGACAGTAGGTCCCCCCACCCATTGAGATTTATAGCCCCCACCGTGCAGGGGTGGGGGCTGGGGGGGAGGACAGTAGGTCCCCCCTTATCCTTATTTACTGAATATTCCCCTGTATAACAATGTTTGGCATTTAGTGAATATTCCCTATTCTGCTCCGTGTCAGCGTGTATCAGGGATCCTGAGGACAGGTGTCAATCCATATCTGCCAAGTGACCCTATGTAGGAGAACAGTCTATATTCTGCTCTTTGTCAGTGTGTATCATGGTCTCTGAGGACAGGTGTCAATCCATATCTGCCAAGTGACCCTACGTAGGAGGAACAGTCTCTATTCTGCTCTGTGTCAGTGTGTATCAGGGGCTCTGAGGACAGGTGTCAATCCATATCTGCCAAGTGACCCTATGTTGGGGTAACATTCCCTATTCTGCTCTGTGTCAGTGTGTATCAGGGGCTCCGAGGACAGGTGTCAATCCATATCTGCCAAGTGACCCTATGTTGGGGTAACATTCCCTATTCTGCTCTGTGTCAGTGTGTATCAGGGGCTCTGAGGACAGGTGCCAATCCATATCTGCCAAGTGACCCTATGTTGGGGTAACATTCCCTATTCTGCTCTGTGTCAGTGTGTATCAGGGATCCTTAGGACAGGTGTCAATCCATATCTGCCAAGTGACCCTATGTTGGGGTAACATTCCCTATTCTGATCTGTGTCAGTGTGTATCAGGGGCTCTGAGGACAGGTGTCAATCCATATCTGCCAAGTGACCCTATGGTGGGGTAACATTCCCTATTCTGATCTGTGTCAGTGTGTATCAGGGGATCTGAGGACAGGTGTCAATCCATATCTGCCAAGTGACCCTATGTAGGAGGAACAGTCTCTATTCTGCTCTGTGTCAGTGTGTATCAGGGATCCTTAGGACAGGTGTCAATCCATATCTGCCAAGTGACCCTATGTTGGGGTAACATTCCCTATTCTGCTCTGTGTCCGTGTGCATCAGGGGCTCTGAGGACAGGTGTCAATCCATATGTCAAGGTGTCAATATGTCACATGTCAGGTGTCAATCCATATTGATTGTGATTTAGGAATGTTAGGTGATTTCTGCCCTTTATGGATTAAAACCAGACTCTGTATCAACTGTGTAATTTTCCATGGGAGTTTTGCCATGGATCCCCCTCCGGCATGCCACAGTCCAGGTGTTAGTCCCCTTGAAACAACTTTTCCATCACTATTGTGTCCAGAAAGAGTCCCTGTGTGTTTTAAAATTCGCCTGCCCATTGAAGTCTATGGCGGTTCGCACGGTTCGTCGGTCCGCGAACATTTGCGGAAGTTCGCGTTCGCCATTCGCGAACCGAAAATTTCGGTTTCGCGACATCACTATTTATAAACATGTTAAATAGAAGGGGTCCCAGAACAGACTCCTGAGGGACACCACTTGCCACCTCTGTCCAGCCTGAAAATTTACCATTAACGACAACTCTTTGTACTCTGTTTTTAAGCCAATGTTCTACCCTAGAACAAGCATTTTCATCTAGACCGATTTCACTAATCTATTGTGTGGAACTGTATCAAATGCCTTGGCAAAATCCAAATAGATCACATCAACGGCAACACCCTGATCTATATCTTACTTCTTCGTAGAACGCAATTAAGTTAGTTTGACATGACCTGTGCTTCATAAAACCGTGCTGATTTTTGCTGATAACCATGTTCTTCTCAAGGAATTCTTGAATATTATCCCTTAATAACCTTTCAAATATTTTACCAGCCACAGAAGTTAAGCTCACAGGTCTATAATTTCCAGGCAAGGATTTTGAACCCTTTTTGAATATAGAAACCACATCTGTCTTCCTCCAATACTCCGGAACACTTCCTGAAAGAAAAGAATCTTGAAAGATTAAAAAGAGGTTCACTTATTTCTACACTTAGTTCCTTAAATACACGTGGATGGATAGCGTCGGGGCCCCGGTGCTTTGTTTATATTAACTTTCTTTAGGTGCTGCAGCACCTTGTCTTGAGTTAACCAATTACAATTATTCTGCAAGTTTTTAGTAGCAATCATTTGCACATCTATTGCCATGGGTTCTTCCTTAATATATACGGAGGAGAAATAGTTATTTAAAATTCCTGCCTTTTCCTGGTGTTCATTAACTAACAAACACCCCCGTTTCAGTTTTTAGTGTACCTACACTTTCATTTTTTATTTTATTTTTTAGAATTTATGTACTTAAAAATGCTTTGGGGTTGGTTTTGCTCTCTTCAGCTATCATTATTTCATTTTGAAGTTTAGCAAGTCTAATTGCCTTTTTGCACGCATTATTTGCATCCTTATATCTTTTATAAGATGCATCTGATTTGTCCGATTTAAATGCTTTAAATGCCTTTCTCTTAGTTGTAATCTCTTGTTTTACTTCTCTACTAAGCCATGTTGGTTTTAATTTGTTTCTTTTATATTTATTTCCCAATGGTACATACTGAGAAATGTACCTTTGTAATATTTGTTGGAAGATGATCCATTTATCCTCAGTGTTCTTTTCACTAAAGAGTTTATGCCAGTCAATATATTGTAAAGCTTCCCTTAACTTATTGAAATTGTCCTTTTTAAAATTATATGTTTTAGTATACCCCATGTGCTTTTGTTTTTTTGAGTTTATTTCAAAGGACACTATATTGTGATCACTATTTCCCAAGTGCTCACCTACTTGAATGTTGGTCAAAAGATCAACGTTGTTTGTTAAAACCAGGTCCAGACAAGCGTCCATTCTAGTTGTTGCTTGTACAAGTTGTGACATGAAGGTGTCATTTAACAAGTTTAAAAACCTAATTCCCTTTGCTGAGCTACTAGTCCCTCTGTCCCAATGTATGTCTGGGTAATTAAAATCTCCAGTAATTAAAGTGTTACCCAGATTTGCAGCTTTCTCAGTTTGCTCAAACAGCTGTTGTTCCTTGTCAATATTAACATTAGGTGGTTTATAACACATCCCAACCAATAGTTGGTTTCCCTTCTTTCCCCCAAAGCAGATATTTTCCCATAAAGCTTCCACATTTTCCTCATCACATTCCATTTGCTTAAGATTTTGCTTTAAATTATGGTTGACATAAAAACATACCCCACCTTGTTTTTCCTATCCTTCCTAACTAACATGTACCCATTTAAGTTAACTGCCCAGTCATGTGTCTCATCCCACCATGTTTCAGTTATGCCTATTATATCATATTGTTTAGTGTATGCTAATGCCTCTAGTTCCCCCATTTTGTTATTTAGGCTCCTTTCATTAGTAAGCATACATTTAATATTATGCGTAACTTGTGTATTTTGTGAATTATCATTACATAGCTTCTCTGTTCTGAGCTTGCCCCTCCCCCCGTCTCCACCCCCCTTATACTGTGCTAAAGCCCATCTCCTTTCTGTCCTATCTCCATTTTGTAGATTGCTATGACCCTCCCCCGCTACTACTAGTTTAAAATCTCCTCTAACCTTCTAGCCATCCTATCCCCCAGAACTGCAGACCCTCTCCCGTTTAGGTGCAATCCATCACCACTATAAAGGTTGTACCCAATCGCAAAGTCGGCCCAGTGCTCTAAAAACCCAAACCCTTCTTCCTGCAGCAAGACTTAAGCCACGCTTAATTGCCTCTCTTATCTCCCACTGCCTTTCCACTGTAGCACGTAGCACAGGTAATATCTCAGAGAATACCACCTTGGAGGTCCTTTTCTTAAGTTTGCTACCAAATTCCCTGAAATCATTCTTTAGGACTTTCCATCTTCCTCTTACTTTGTCATTGGTACCAACATGGACCATGACCGCTGGGTCATCCCCAGCCCCTCCCAATAATCCATCCACTCTGTCAGCAACATGCCGGACCCGAGCACCCGGGAGACAGCAAACTGTGCGGTTGAGCCGATCAGAGTGGCAGATTGCCGTATCTGCTCTCCTACTCATTTTATGAACCTCTGTCCTAACAAAGTTGCCTTGCCTTCCACCAATCACTCTAGTACATAGGTTCACTCTAGACAAATAATCAAAGACAAACTAAGAAGACTGTAACAGAACTGTCTGTATATGGATTACAATTATTTTCCGTCCATTCGTCTGTTTGTTCGGTTTATTTCCCTGCCTGTGATCCCCTGTTAAACTACTGAAAGCTGCAAAAAGGCACTACCACCAGGAAGCTGACGTGTGCCTCCAATTGATCTCCCTGCAGCTAGCATGTGCCATCAATTGACCATCCAGTAGCTGCGGATTCCCACGCCAGTTCTTTAGCCGAACGCTGGCTTTCGGGACTTTGTATTGTATGAATGAGCATACCCAGATAGCATGCCATGGAGCCTGTTCATGTAATTAAAGAGATTGGCTCCACGGCAATTAAACTGTATTCGTGTGGTCTGATTGCTATTCTGTATTAATGTGCGCTCAGACCTGAGCTATATGGGGATATGTTACATGTGTATATTTGTTGCATTATTGGTCACATCGTATATTTTATTGCCTTTTTCTGTATCGTTGTCCTCATGTGTGTAATGGCGATTTGCCTCTGTCCTGGGAGATAATTGGGTTACTTCCCAATGATCTCCCGGACAGAGAGGGAGGAGTTGTGGTGCATTGTGGGGATATTTTGTATCTGTGTGTCAGGATTTGCTACGTGCCTGTCTGTCTCTTGTCACAGTCTCCCAACTAGTCCCCTAGGGGAGTGTCCACCAGGAGGGATACCTGCATAAATACTGGGGAGGTAGCCCTTTAATAAATCAGAATCCTGTTTTACCCTCAATACAGAGCTTGGTCTCGTAATTGGGGGAATTTACTGTACGTGGTTAGCGACTGATTGCTGAGAATGTAAGCCGCTTGGATGCTGTGGCTGCTCATCTGTTAACAGCTATTTGTGGGATTACCGTTCGGGAGTTTGGAGTGCTACTGGGTATACTATTCGGGAGTTTGGAGCATTCCCCTGATTCCAGTTTGGGAGTTCGGGGTCCTACAGTGGCTGTGCCTGTACCTCCGCAAAAGCGATTTAACCCCTTTATGCCGGGAGATCCGTAACAAAGACCAATTGTCTTTATGGGGAAAGTCCAGGTCTGCAATAATATCTATGCCAGGGACTGTGGGTTCAGCACATGCAGACTTCTTCATGTCTGCTCTCTCTGTTTCAGGGCACACGCTAAGACAATGTGCCCTAATAAGCTTTTGCCTAAACAATGACTAAAACACCAGTAAAGGTGACTGACTTCTTAATCTCTGGCTTTTCTTTCGGTTTTCATAAAGGTTTTATTTCACTCCCCACAGTTACAGTAGAATATCCTAACCTACAGTAAGCTGTCACAGGTCCTCATAATACTAAGATTCTTCTGGATAAAGAAGTATATTACATTTTCATGATAGGTCCTTTCACTCTCCGACCCTTTACTCTCCTGAAGAACCAATACTCTCTGGATTAGTCACAGGCAAATTCAATAATAAAAAGAGACTTATTATTTACTTTTCTGCCCCTCATTGCTCCCCCACCATCAGTTTAAACTCACTTATCTCCTCTGGGGACTTCTCTTTGCAATACTCCAAAATAGATGATGCCAATAAAAGCTATAGTTGACACAGGGATAGGGGCCTGGATGATCAAAACTGATGAACATCACTAATGCTTTTAAGATACTCCCAATCCACCAGTCTCTCTTTCGCAACTAGGCTCACCTTCGGTTCTAAAAGTAGCCCAAAAACTATTTAACTAGAGTTGAGCGGACACCTGGATGTTTGGGTCCGGCAGGCTTGGCCGAACTTTGAAAAAAAGTCCGGGTTCGGGCTTGAACTTGAAGACAATGGCTCTAAAAAACTCCTGGAAAGGGCTAGAGGGCTGAAAAGGGAAGTAAAATGGGGGTAAGAGTAGGACAAGTGCCCTGCACACAAATGTGGATAGAGAAATCACTTAAAAATAACATAAAATGAGCAGCCGTAGATAAGCTTAGTAGATAACTCCCTAATTCCCACGGTAAAAGGGAGCTATCCCTGAGTGGTGGGTGGGGGCCATAAATAAAAAATGGGGGGAGACCTAATGTCCTCCTCCCTGCCCCCACCCCTGCGTGGTTTGTGGGGGCCCTAAATAACAATAAGGGGGGGACCTACTGTCTCCCCCCCCGGCCCCCACCCCTGAGCAGTGGGTGGGGGCCATAAAAAAATTGGGGGGAGACCTAATGTCCTCCCCCCGGCCCCCACCCCTGAGCGGTGTGTGGGGGCCATAAATAAAAATTGGGAGGGCATAATGTCCTCCCCCCGGCCCCCACCCCTGAGCGGTGGGTGGGGGCCCTAAATAACAATAAGGGGGTCCTACTGTCCTCCCCCCGGCCCCCACTCCTGAGCGGTGGATGGGGGCCATAAATAAAAATCCCCCCCAGGTGACTAGGGGACCCGAAACACCTTGTCAGCCCCCTCCCCCCCAGAAAATTACCCCTACCAACCCCCCTTATTCTGGATTTTTATTTGGCCTTTTTTGGGTCTGAAAAAAGAAGATTTTAGAAGAAAGAAGACATCAAATGCTAAGTCTATTTTTTTTTACAGGTATTTAGACAAGGGTTCCCCCTCATTATTTTTAGGATGAGGGGGGTAGGTAGGGGTAATTTTTTGGAGGGAGGGGGGTGACTAGGGGTCTGGGGACCCCTAGTCATCTGGGGGGGGAATTTTTATTTATGGCCCCAACCCACTGCTCAGGGTTGGGGGCCGGGGGGAGGACAGTAGGTCCCCCCTTATTGTTATTTAGGGCCCCCACCCGCCGCGCAGGGGTGGGGGCCGGGGGAGAGGACATTAGGTCACCCATCGCTCAGGGGTGGGGGCTGGGGGGAGGACAGCAAGTCTCCTCCTTATTGTTATTTAGGGCCTCCACCCACCGCGCAGGGGTGGGGGCTGGGGGGAGGACATTAGGTTCCCCCCTTATTGTTATTTAGGGCGTCCCACCGCACAGAGTTGGGGCCCGCGTGGGAGGACAGTAGGTCCCCCCCTTATTGTTATTTAGGGTCCCCACCCACCGTTCAGGGGTGGGGGCTGCGGGGAGACAATAGGTCCCCCCTTTAGTTTAAAATCCCCCACTCGCGCGTCGAGGCCACAGGCTGCTCACTATTTAATAGACATGCCCCTACGATTTAGCGAGTAGGGGCATAATTTACTAATACTAAGTGACCAGTTTCTATAGCGGCTGGGTCACTTGCTGCACTGGCCAATCACAGCCATTCCATTAGTAGTCATGGCTGTGATGGCTTCTAAGGGCACACGAGTCAAACGCTTGTTGATTGGCTGCCCTACAGTCTTTCAAAACAGGTCATTAAATCGCCGAACTCCGAACTCCAACCCGAACATATAGTGATATGTCCGTGTTCATGTCCGGGGTCCAAAAAACTTAATGTTCGGTACGATCCCGAACTTTTCAGTTCGGGTTCGCTCAACTTTATATTTAACATTTTTTTAAATTTAATTTTGATAAACAAACTAATATCATTCTTAAAGTATCATCCTATTTGACTTCTTATGGGTTTTTGAGAACAAAAAGATTTACCGTTGGAAAAACCCTCAGAGTACCAGACATGTCTTATGTTAAAAGATTTATCAAAATGAAACAATCACTATGTTCTGTCTATCTCAAGTACTGAAACCGGTTGAAATGTCTTTTTACCCTACTTCTTCTAAATGGTGTCCAGTGAAAGTTTTAGATATTTTGTCTCAAAATCAAAGTAGCCAGGATCAAAATTCTCCATTGCTATTACTACATGGGAAGCCTCTCACTACCAAAAAATGTGTACTCTATACCCTCACGTTATTACTTTGATTTGGTCTTAATTCATCCTCCTTTTCAGGTCATTCATTTTGCATAGGTGTTGCTACTACAGCTTCAAGCGATCAAATTCCCACTAACATAATTAAGAATATAGGTCATTGGAATTCCTCAGCTTATAACAGGTACATTCCAAATTTTGAAAAATAGATTAGACTTGGCTTCAATAACATTGATAAATTATTTGCGTATGTTTTGTTAAATAAAAATGTTGTATTCATAATTTTTTTCATCACATAAAATGTTGTATTCATAATTTTTTTCAGCACACCTCAACCGACTTATGTTATAATCAAATCTTATGTGTTTAAGGTTTGCTCAGCTGTTAATGTATATATATATATATATATATATATATATATATATATATATATATATATTTCCCATAATTTCTTAATTTACCATACAAATGGTAGGATTGAATTTTTACTTCTCTTCAATTTCTTTGGAATTCCCTGATAAAAAGACAAGTACTAAAAAATAAAGTATCCTTAAAATGTCTTCTTTTTCTGTATAACATTATGAATTGCAGATGTTCCTTTGTAGTAAGTTTTGTCCATTCCAATAAAACTGTGTGTATTTTTCTACAGATCATGCCACTGACCTCCTTGCTCATTATGAAACTTCAGAATTTTGTAGGAGGGATTTTGTTTTCAATAGTTTATTTTTACAAGTATCCTAAAGTAATTTTTCCATTCAAGTATTTTGCTTTTTCTTACATACAAAAGAAATAATGATGACTGCACTGCATGTTGAGGGCAGTATAAATGTTAATTTCATTATGTTAAAGGGCATAAGATGAGTCAAGATATATTTTAAGAAAGCTTTGAAAAGTATTGTTTTCTTTCAAAGTTTATTTGAAAATATAAAATAATTTTAATCAGTTGCTATGGAGTTTTACCATAATATGGCATTGATTAAATATTTTTGCATTTCCTTTGCAAATGATTTATTATTTTTGGATACACTTTTAAAATACATTTTAAAAAATATTAAAATATCATAAAATGTACCATGTATAACAAATGAGAGATGGAGTTGGAAAGGACACAGAGGAGAGAAGGAGCGGGCATGAGAGGGATATGGAGCTGTAAAAGGGGAGATGGAGGAGGGGTGAGAGAGATGGAGAGTGAAATTGAGCTGGGATGGGGGGATGGATTGGAGGGACCTGGAGATTGGGGAGTAGGAGATAGGGTTTAGGGAGAGGGAGATGGAGTTGGGGGTTAAAGGAGGTGGAGCTTGAGGGAGAAAGGGTAGTGGGGTTTGGGAGGAGAAAGGGAGAAAGTTAAGCTTGGGAGAATGGAGGTGGAGCTCGAGAAGGAGAGAGGGGAAAGAGCTGGGGGTGGACAAAGGGAGATGGAGCTGGGGAGAGGGAGATGTAGCGGGGAGCAGAGGGAAATTGAGCTGGGAAGGGGGGGATTGATTGGAGGGACATGGATATTGGGGAGTGGGAGCTGGGGGTTGAAGGAGGTGGAGTTGGGGTGGGAGGGGATGGAACTGGACAGGACAGAGAGAAATGGAGCTGGTGGAGAGGATAATTTAGCTGGGTGTGAGATGGAGATGGAGCTAGGTGTGAGGGGTGTGAGTATAGTGCTTACTGTTCTCCATTTCTTATGTTATCTAATCAAGTTAAATTATATATTATAACTAAGTATATAGGTCTCACATAAATACAGCTGGGTGTGAGAGGGAGATGGAGATGGAGCAGAGGTGAGAGAAATGGAGCTGGGGTGAGAGGAAGATGGTGGCAGAGGAGAGGGAGGTGGAGCTGGTGGAGAGAGGGAGGTGGAGCTTGGGAGGAAAGAGTTAGATGGAGCTGGGGAGAGGGAGAAGGCGCTGGGGTGGAGGTAGATGGAGGTGGGGAGAAAGGGAGATGGAGCTTGGGGGGAGAGAGAGAGACATAATTTAATGGAAGAAATGCAATAATTTTACTTAATTGAATGAATTTCTAAAAGTTTAATGCATATGCATGTATATTAATCTTAGTGTATAAAGGTGTATATGAAGTACTAGCTGTATAATATATACATAAATAATAATATATAAGACATGTACACACTATAGCCCCGAAACATACACCCCTATGCATGCGCTACATATCCCTTTACTGTAGCCCCATGTAACAAAAGCACAGCTTAGTGGAAAGGGCCTTGACAGGACTAGGAGGCGGGCATAGGAGGAAGCATGTAGAGATTGGTGGTTTGAGGGTTGGGGGTTTGGCTATATAAATAGGCAGCCATCTTAGAAGAGTCATTTTTAACTTGCCTACCTGGCCGAGTTTGTGTGCACCCTGTGTGTCCACTGATTTAACCTGGTAGGTTTCTTATTTTTCTCCCCGCAGGATGAACGAGGTGGAGAGGATGCAGGAGGGGATCCAGATGGCGGCAAGGAGCCATGGAGCTGCCTGGATTCAGGCCCAGCTGAGATCCCTGTTGTGGCCACTGAGGATGAGCCGAGGCATGGGGCCCTGTGTTAGAGGACCAGGTGAAAATGAGGTGGCTGGAGTGGGCAGTGAGCATCGGAGGGGCTCCTTACGTCGGGCGTCTGCCCGGAATGCTGGTAGTGCATTTAGAGCCACTGGATGGTCGCACAGGACATTGTCATGGCCCAGAAGGGCAGCCCCTGGCGGAGAGCGGTGGTGCTGGCTCCAGGGCCACACGTAGCCAGCCCTCATCAATGCAGGTGAGTGCAGGGAGTCCCTCTGAGGACCCTTGGGTAGGAATGGGGGTCTTGGTGCCTGGCCTGGGGTTAGTAGTTGAGGGGCGGGGTACAGGGCTGTCTGGGTGCTCCTGGGGCCCCCGAGGGGGAAAGGGAGTGACTGGGTTAGGGGAGGTTCCTGGCAACGTGGGCTCCGGGGATACTGGGGTTAGCGGGAATGGGGCGGATGGCGGACTATAGGTTTCTTATTTTATCTCATCAAGTTAAATTATATATCATATATATATATTAAATATATTGCAGAACAATTATAACCCACCAAATTGTATTTGCATTATTACTGCAGTTTTTGCAATAATTATTATTTCAGTCTGGCATGTAACCAAGTATATAGGTCACACATAAATACAAAATGACAGCAGCTAAATTACTTTGTTTTAATGAAAAAGCAGTAATCATAATGTATACTTAAATCCTATTATTTTTTTGAGATAGAATATATTGTTTGGTGGGAATTGGATTTAAGCTTTGAGCCAAATGTTATTTCCCCCATGTTTTGTGTAATGCTTTACAAAGGACTAAAATAACAAGATATCTTAGCTTTATTCATCATAAGAAATAGAGCGAATCTGACTGTTTTATCCCATTAATTCTCCATTGCTGTAAATATGAGGTAATGGGCATAAAACTGCCCAATCTGCTTTTCTTATCATGCAGAAGAATAAACATAAATAAAAATGTGAATGATCGGCATGAGAAGGTTATGCTTATTACCACTCGTAATGAATCAAGATATATTATGAACACCCTCTTGGGAAAATAAATTGTTACAAGCTATTGGTCTAGAACATTTAAACCATAATTATTAGGTTTAACAATGAAATATCAACACAAGTTTTAGTAATTATCTTATATCAACTTGAGATGACAAATTTAAATTTGATGTTTGCATTACATGCAGGTAAATCAAATTTTATAAGACGACAGGAGGCTTTGTATTTTGCATTAAACTCTCTTTACTAATCTCCAGGAGCACATATTTAACAATAAAGTTTAGTGAAAAAAACATTGCAACAGGGCCATAAAAGGCCCCGCCCCCTGTATCTCTTCCACTTTCTTTGCTGCTCCAGCCTAGGCCCAGGCAGAGTAATTTGTTCTCAGCTCAATTATCTTATATTGTTTTATGCTACATTGAATTTGATCATAATTATTTTATATCATTCCCCTGCTCCCTCTACAACCTGTCTTGCCCTTATTCTCTCAGTCATTCTCTATTTCACCTGTTTTTTACATCTCCCTGCTGTCCTGACCCTGCTCTCAGACAGGGACCTGTTCTTTCAGGCTCTCCTGGCATTTTCTCCATGATTATGCCATGATTTAAGTGGTTTCTTGGGCTAGCAGGAGGGGTAGTGGTGGGAGGGAGTGTGGGGCATTATCACTGTACTGGCGGGCCGCAACTGGCGGGCCGCAACTGCCAGGTCATGAGTCCCACGATCTGGCCTGTTACATATCCGTTTTCTCACACATCTACTAAAATGGATTCTACATTACTGTTCTCTCTGTGTGTACTGTACATACTGCCTGCTTATAATTGACTCAGACCTCGTTCTGTATATTCACCAAATAGAGTGAACTTCAACATTTTAAAGGAATATATATATCTATTTAACTTGAATACATTCCAAGATGATTACCGATGCATGTGCATGTGCTTCCATTGGTGTTAACACTACATCAACAGGGGTGACCCCCAGGCAAGATATACACCGACCGTTCCATGGCAAACAAATTCTAACAGGGGTGACCACCCCTTACAGATGGTGTGACCACCATGCACCCTAGCCAGTAGAGGTTCACCCTAGCCAGTAGAGGTTCTACTATGCAAATAGAGGAGGATTTATTATTATAGGTACCATATGACTCCTTACCAGAACTGCCTTCCTGACATAATTTCTAGCCACCAGTTGCTACATTATATTGAGGGTGACTCCCTTATTGCTGGGGTGAACCCCCACGTACTGGAGTGCCTATACTTATATGTTAACACTGTTCAAGTTACTTGATGTTGCAGAAGTACAGCTCCACTGTATAATTGGGGTGTATCTCACATTCACATGCCCCGACCAATTGGTGGGCAGCTTTCATTGAGGGTGACCCCCTCCATGGTACCCGTCTAATCCTACGTGATGATACAGGGGTGACCCCCCCCCCCTTATTTATTTAAATACACAATCACTGGCACTGGTCGTTGGAGGGTGACCCCCTCTCATTTGGCACTCAAACCACTTTGTGCATACTATATTTTTCACTCAAATTCTGGGTGAGCCCAAGTTATATTAGGAGCCGGACACCCTGCAACATTACATGGTGCACACGTATTGCTCACAAGTATCCCATTCTGCGATTACAGGAACCTTGTGGCACGATATCTGAACCATCACAGACCCCGACTCAAGATTTACAAAGCATGATAAATGCTGCAGTAACAGCGTCAGTGGGAAAGGCACTCTCTAGAGCAGTGATGGCGAACCTTTTTGAGCCCGAGTGCCCAAAACGCAATACATGACAACTTTTTTTTCCTCAAAGTGCCAACACGTCAATTAAGCCTGAATACTAAGGTTTAAGTTTAGAAAAAGTTGTCCGAACTAATTAACAACTTTTGTTTTAAAAGAAGAACACAACAGAGAGTTCAATGATACAATATTTAAATAATGATATAAATAGATAAAATGAAGCTTATATTTATTAGTATCTTCAACAAATGGAATACACACACACACACAGAGTCCGCTGAATACACACACACACACACAATCTGCTGAATACACAGATCGTTGAATACATACGAACACACACACAGTCCGCTGAACACACACACACAGTCCGCTGAATACACACGCAGTCCGCTGAATACACACACAGTCCGCTGAATACACACAGTCCGCTGAATACACACACACACACAGTCCACTGAATACACGCTGTGTGTGTGGGGGGGGGAGTAGGGGTGCTGTGTGTGTGGGGGGGAATAGGGGTGCTGTGTGTGTGTGTGTGGGGGGGAGTAGGGGTGCTGGGGTGTGTGTGTGGGTGGAGTAGGGGTGCTGTGTGTGTGTGTGGGGGGAGTAGGGGTGCTGTGTGTGTGTGTGTGTGTGTGTGTGTGGAGGGGGGGGAGTAGGGGTGCTGTGTGTGTGGGGGGGTAGGGGTGCTGTGTGTATATCCTTCAGCAATATATTCGTGGTCATGAAAAGACAGGGGACTACTGCCCAGTCATCAAATTATGTCACCTTATTGACTCTGTAGTATATTGCCATTTCAAAATGGAAGGTACTCATCTGTTACGGGAATCTCCTAATGGCCAATGATTGGTTCACATGTCTAGATCTGAAGGATGCCTATCTCTCCATGCCCGTGACGACAGAGAGCAGATGCTTCCAGAGGTTCCTCTGGCAGGACCATCCTTGTCAATTCACATGCCTACCATTCGGACTCGGCACGGCAACATGATGCTTCACCAGGCTTCTGAAACCGGTAATGACTCACCTATGATCACAAGGTATCCATTGTCTGGTCTACCTGAATGACATATTGATCTTTTGTGATTGCATCCCCAGACTGCGCCCGCAGATGGAATTCATAGTGTATGTTCTGGAATCTGGGATTCCTTGTGAACAAGAAGATATCAGCTCTCACACCTTCTCAGGTGATACAATTCCAGGGGGAGGGGCCTTTTATAACCTGTTGCAATGTTTTTCACTGAACTTTATTGTTAAATCTGTGCTGCTGGAGTTTAGTAAAGAGAGTTTAATTCAAAATACTTGCCTCCTGTCCTTAATAAAATTAAGATTATAGGTACACTGCATTAGCATAATCTACATTTGGGCAAAGAAGGCACAATATTATTTCTTGATAATGTGTAAATATAGGATAATATGCCATTTTATCTCAAAGTAATGTCAATCTGACATTGTTTGGGGCAATATATATGGGGTAATGTATTTAACAATTTAGATGATATACCCCAGTATGGTTTTTTATAATTTTTAGTTATTTTCATATGCTTTTTATTTTTTGTTATGTATTATGAATCCTGTATAAAAAGTTCCCTGCCATAATACAGGTGATACTCGAAAAATTTGAATATTGTGCAAAAGTTCATTTATTTCAGTAACGCAACGTAAAAGGGGAAACTGTCTATTAATGCGCTTTGATATAGCACTTTAGGAACATCCAACTTCCTTCGCAATTACCTTTTGAGGATTTCCCTCCTTATGGAGGGTGTCAGTGATGGTTTTCTGCACAACTGTCAGGTCAGCAGTCTTCCCCATGATTGTGATTCCTACTGAACCAGACTGAGGGACCATTTAAAGGCTCAGAATTATAGTGATGTCCCGAACGGTTCGCCGAACGGTTCGCCACGGACAGCGAACATATGACCCTGTACCTCACAGTTAGCAGACACATTCCGGCCAATCAGCAGCAGACCCTCCCTCCCAGACCCTCTCACCTCCTGGACAGCTCACTAATAATGCAGGGTCATATGTCCGCTGTCCGTGGCGAACCGTTTGGCGAAACGTTCGGGACATCACTACTCAGAAACCGTTTGCAGGTGTGAGCCTAGAATATTCTGTGAGCCTAGAATATTGCACCTTTTCACAATATTCTAATTTACTGAGATTGTGGATTTGAGGTTTTCATGAGATGTAAGCCATAATCATCGCACTTATGACAAATCACGGCTTGAACTATCTTGCTTTGCATGTAATGCGTCTATCTCATATATTAGTTTCCCTTTTTACGTTGCATTACTGAAATAAATGAACTTTTGCACGATATTCTAATTTTTCGAGTATCACCTGTATAGTAACCAACTAAGTTTTTTTTTTATTGTGTGGTGAACTGAGGATGTACTTTGATTAATATTGAGTTTTTCACTTTTTATTTTTTCCTAAGGAGATTATGATTTTATAATATATGCTGATGTGTACATAGGTGCATGGAAAATATAGTAAGATTCTTTTAAGTTTGTTATGATCTTGGACTTGGGCACTTTAAGAGGATGGGCATTTAGCTATCCACGAGACATATATTAGACAACTGTGGAAGACTCCGTTCATGCTTGAAAAAGCCCCAAGAAGCAGGGTGAAACGCTTAGCATCGGATCACGCCGCAACCCGGATGTACACTGCAACACGCCGGAAGTACCTGTTAATGGAGAGATAGAGTCTGGTTGGGAGACACGAAGAGGACGCTCGGACTGAATACCTCATAATATCCAGGACTCTTGCATCAGCTCCAGATACAGTGAGATTCTGATGCTGGTTTTATTTTCTATTGAAGTATTTGACAATAAAGTGTTTTTTTAACTTTTAATCTTCCGGATGGTGATGTTTCCAAGTAACTCACATTAGGACCTAACGCTCTCAAGGGTCTGATCCTCCCTGTGCCCGATAGTCTGGAGTGGTACTATAACCACTCCACAATTGTGAGTTAAACTCTGTCAGTTAACAGATTTGCACATTATTTACCATATACAGACTGTACTGCACTAGGTCCTTTTTTGTGCTTATATATTTTAGGTGTCTGTGACATAATTATCCAAGGAAGTGCAAGTATTATATTCTGCTGTTTTATCAATGTGTGTTTTTTGTCAAATATGTGGTTTTACTATTATTGTTATCCCACATTTAGATCTCTATATCGTTGGGATTTTTTGGGGAATTCCATTTGCATTTTATTTCACTTTACAATTGTCTGCGCACCTACATTATTTTGTTTTCGGCTTCGGGATTTATGCTGTCAGAGTTCCTTGTAGTTTGCCGCATTTACATCGTTGCGATTAGAGTATATAGTCACACCTATATATTATAATCTATTGCACCACTCTACTCCATTTTTTTCTATATATGGGGCATGTGACTACACATGGAACAGTACATATGGAGTATGTGACAACATATGGAGTAGTATTTAATGAGGCAATATGACTACATAGAATATGTGAGAGGCCTATATCCGCACACAAAATCAACACAATATCACATATTCAATAACTTTATTAATTTGAAAAAAAGTTTTCTTAACCTTAACTTAATTTGATACTTAGTTCTGTAACAGTTTTTGATTTTTTTTTTCTGATTACGGAGACTCTTATGTTTTCATTTGTTAATACAAATTGTGCTACTAATACACATGACAAATGTATTACTTATATTACACACACAAAAAAAAACAGAATTCTGTTGGACATTATTTGTACAAATCACTTTGCAGTGAAAGGGTTAATACAATCCATCCATTAAAATTAAGGATGGTGGGCGTACGATGCCGTCCTTGGGGACCTGGTACTAAATGCCAGCAGATGGCATACTATGTCCACACTGTCTTTTCCAACTACGTGATAGCCTGCGATCAACACCGGCGATCGCGATGGGGGGACTTGCCTGGCATCCCAGGCAGTCCCCCTGTGGCTGATCCGGCCCTACATCGCGATCACATGGACAGAATAGCCGTCCAAAGCAGTGCCGGCAGGGGGCCTGCCTGGAATCACAGGCAGTCCTCCCAGTGCCTGTAAAAAAGCTTAATAAAAGTTTTAAACAGTTTAAAAACCGTTTTAAAGTACATTATATATAGATGAAAATTAATACTTACTGTAATTTTCTTTTCCTGGTCAAAGGCAATGGCAGCACAACAATGGGTAGCTCCTCCCTATCCCTAATTAGACAGGAACTAATTAAAAATAAGTACCCCCTCCCACCTGCTCCTCTCTCAGTCTTGTTACTAGCAATATCCCAGGGCAGGTTCTTTGTGCTGCCATGGCCTATGACCAGGAAAAGAAAATTACAGTAAGTATGAATACATTTTTATCTTTCCTAGCCATATCCATGGCAGCACAACAATGGGTAATACCCAAGCAATAACCAAGGGAGGGAATAAAAACTCAGACTCAATGATTCAGAAATGCTAGTGTATTAGAAAACCACAAACGTGAAAACACAGCAATAATCAAACTTATGAGTTGGATGCAGAAAAAAACATTTTACCAAATTGATCCAGTTGACCAGCTTTCATGTCTATTTGGTAATGTCTTATAAAAGTGTTTGTAGAGGACCAAGTGGCTGCTTTGCAAATAAGTTATGTTGATACTTTAGCCACTGCTGCCCATGATGAAGAAAGGGACCTTGTAGAGTGAGCCTTAAGTCCTTCTGGAATCTTCATTTTAGATGCTTTGTAAGCTTGGATGATGGCAGATACTGCTGATGGCAACTTTGGATGCTTAAAGGCCTCTCCTGGACCCGCTGGGAATAATGAACAATCTTTGAGAGATACGCCATGAGGATGATCTTTGACAGACATCTCACCAACTCTATGGGAGAGGGATTGGATACTTCTCCATCATCTGGTTCCTCTGAATGCAGTGCTGAGAGCACTATCTCTTCATTAATGTGGAAGGCTGAGATAACTTTTGGTCGAAATTCTGGAACAGTTCTTAAAATTGTGGAAGACTGTAAAGGGATCTTTAGCCGATAGAGCATGGAGTTCGGATACCCTTCTTCCCGAAGCTAAGGCCACCAATAGAACAGTCTTTATGGTGAGGAAATGAGGAGAAACAGATTGTAGCGGTTTAAAAGGGTGACAACTCAGGGCTTTTAAAACCAGCGGTAAGTCCCATGGAGGAGCAAAAGGCTTAATAGGAGGCTTTATCTTTAGTACTGCTGACATGAATCTGGTCACAAAGGCCCATTTGTGGTCGGTGAGGGCCGAAAGGGCTGAGATGTGTACCTTTAAGGTATTATAGCTTAAACCTTTTCAAGACCTAGTTGTAGAAATTCCAGAATATTTTTGGTAGAGGCTATCTGAATAGCTACCTGTTTAGATGTTGCCCATGTGGAAAAGACATCCCAGATTCTGTAATACATGGTGGAAGTTGAGCGCTTTCTAGCCTGCAACTGAGTGTTGATAACCGATTGAGAAAACCCTTTTTCTTTTAACCCTTCCCTTTCAAATTCCATGCTATCAGATTGAGGGAGGCCTGATCTGGGTGGAGAACTGGGCCTTGTTGTAGAAGAGAAGGAATCTTCGTGAGCTGCCAAGGTTTTGCTTTGCAGAGACTCAACAGTAGAGGAAACCATGGTCTGCGAGGCCAAAAGGGAGCTATGAGAATGATCGATACTTTTTCTTGTCTCAACCGTCTCAGAAGGGGAAAGAGGAGAGGAGTAGGTGGGAATGCATATCCTAGGTTAAATAGCCATTCACTTAACAGAGCATCTCTTCCTATTGCCTGTGGGTCGATATTTTTGGAGAAGAAATCTTTTACTTTTCTGTTCTTGTTTTCTTGTTTGTTGCCAATAGGTCTATTTGTGGTATTCCCCATCTCTCTGTTATCATCTTGAATATATTGATTAATAGGCTCCATTCTCCTGGGTCTATCTCCCCTCTGCTTAGGAAGTCGGCTATTGAATTTTGTACTCCGGGAAGATGAACTGCAGATAAACCTGCTAGATGTACCTGCGTTAATGACATCAGTGGTCTCATTATCGCCATCATCCTCTGACTCCTGGTTCCTCCTTGATGGTTTATGTAAGCAACTACTGTTGCTTTGTCTGTTCTTATTTTGACCCATTTGTGGAGGAGAAGAGGAAGGAAATATTTCAGTGCTTTGAGTATCGCCATGAGTTCCAAGCGGTTGGAGGAAGTGTCTGTTGCTGGGAGATACAATTTTCCTTGTATGAAATGGTTTTGAAGATGAGCTCCCCATCCCCATTGACTCTCACCTGTAGTTATAAAAGTCCAAGGGATGTTCCCCAGGGGGCATCCTCTGAACAGGAATTTTTTGTGAAGCCACCACATCAGGGACTGATGAACCTGAGGAGGAATGTTGATGGGTTGTTGTAGGTTTCCTGTTATGAATTGGTGAATAACAATTTACTGGCATTTTCTCATCCTCCATTGTGCCCATCTTGTGAGACCTATGGTTAAAGACATTGAACCTAGAAGTGGACTAATGATTTTGCAATGTAGTTTGCCAAAGAGAAAAAAAACTATTCAATAAAATAAAGCAATAACATCCAATGTTTTCTTTCTCTGAGAAGGAAACTTAGAAAAGTAAAATCCAATGTATAACAGTCTTTTGATTAAAAAAATTTAAATTGAATAAAATGGAATAAAATAAAATAAAATAAAATAAATAATAGTCTTTTAAAGATCCTATTATGTAAGCTAATTCAGTTCACTCCAGTTATAGATGAACTGGTATCTAGATACTGAATTAGTTATTTTGTATAGTACAATATAACAATATACATGGTCCATATAATTGAAATATTGTATCTTGTACCACATGAATACACATTAAATAACTGACAAGCTATATTAGGTAACTTTCAGTTGTGGTAACACTTTACTCCTAGTGATAGGAAATAAAGTATAAAATCCAAGTGCTGAATGAAAATATTTATTGTTGAATAAGCTTTTAAAAAAAGGGTAAAACGATACACTCACATTGTATCAAATACATACTGGATTTGAAGCAGGAGGATGAAATAAGCAGCTGAAGAAAGTGAATGGACTGTCCGATCGTCACTTGAATTAATGGATCGGTGATATTCTAGCCGCGTGCGTTTCACCTGGTTTCCCTTCTGCGTTCCAGATAGAAGTCGGCAGTATTTCGGTAGATGCCGGAAAGCAATGCAGTGTCTTTCTGAATGTCGTCCTAACGCATTTCGTGAGACTGCTCTCACTTCATCAGAGGATGCTTGATAGGACAGTCTTATGGGTTTAAATAGCCAGCAAATTAACTGGCTTATGTTAACTCTTTGTGGTTCAATTCATAGCACTGGATTCAATAATGTAAACCATACTTCTGCGTTCCAGATAGAAGTCGGCAGTATTTCGGTAGATGCCGGAAATTCAAGTGAAAACTACAAAGCAGAAAAAACTTATGAGAGACAAAGAGGATTATAATCTGGGAAGACAGAGAAATTGGAGAAAACATACATTCAACACACATGAAAACTATCATAATAATTATCCATCGTCTCAACATCGTCAGTATCAATCACGTAGACCATCTAATTATCGTAATTACAGAAATCAACCACAATCATACAAAAACAAATATCCATCACGTCCAGTCCCACAATATTATCATAATACATTTAACCATTCATCTCACGTATCACAAAAGGACTCCCCAGTACCTAAACCTCGCACCCCCCTTAAGAAACAGCCATCTTTAGAATATCAAAACACAATTCACCATCACATATATCACAACCATCACAAAGTCTATACACAGAGACTCCCTCTTCGCCATCTTTTTTGGGGACTTTTTTAGGGAGAAAGCGAATAAGTATACACTCAAGAGAAAAAGAAGAAATTACGAAGACTCACAGATCACCAGCTCAACGAAACACAAGAACACCGATAGAACAAGAGACCAGATGGAGAGAATACACTCAATCACCATCCCCCAAAAGAAAACCAAGACAAAGAAGAGAACAAGACGGAGAAATACCAAGACAACAACATTACAATCACAATCAGATACAAAGGAAATAAATGTATTCAATTTATCTCAAAGAATATTAACAAAAGAGGAAACATCTCTACTCCAGAAAGGATTAAAATTTGCTCCCAGTTCATCTAATTCACAATTTGATATCTTCATTGTTCTTCATAAATTTATCTGAAAATTAACCATCAAAAAATGTTTTCTCGACAAAGAACCGCAAACTTCATCAAATACGGATACATACCAGCATACTAACCTACATCCTCAGTCTATGTTCTATCCAGAACAAATAAAAACAAACCATGTTAGAGTCTTTGAAAAAAATATGGAGAAAGACCTCAGAACATTAAAACTCAAAGACAAGACTAAAGACAATTTAACCAAAAAAGAGAGAAAAGCTTTAAAACAATTAATGGAAGAAGAAAACATAACTATAAGGGGAGCAGACAAAGGCAGAGGCCTAGTGATATTAAATACAACAGATTATAAAAAAGAAACTCAAAGACTTCTTCAAGATATAAATACATATCAAATTCTTACAACAAACCCAACCAATGAGTTTCAATTAGCATTACAGACACTATTAGAAGAGGGAAAAGAAAGAAATATTCTAACTAAAAAAGAATATGATTATCTTTATTGCAAGTTTCCCAGAATGGCTATATTTTATCATGTACCGAAAATACATAAAACTTTTATAAACCCACCAGGCCGTCCAATCATTTCTGGTATAGGTTCTCTAACCTCCAATTTATCTGAGTATGTAGACCAATTTCTACAAAGGATAGTGCCTAAACTATGGTCTCATTTAAGAGACACCACCCACATCATTAATTTTTTGTCAAATATAGAATGGAATTCAGAATATATTTTAGTAACAGCAGATGTCACATCCCTATACACAGTTATTGAACATCTACAGGGATGTGAGGCTATTCAATATGCACTTGGCACTTTTTCAGAACTTAAAAATGATCAAATTGAATACATCATGAAATGTGTAGCTTTTATCCTTAGCCACAACTTTTTTTGGGCTAACCATCACTATTACCTCCAGATTGAGGGCACTGCCATGGGAACCAGATTTGCGCCAAGTTACACCAATTTGTTCATGGGTAAATGGGAAGATGAACATATTTGGTCCAACAACATATTTGGCGCAAATCTGGTCTCATGGCATCGCTATATAGATGATTGCATTTTTATTTGGAAGGGAGATATCATAATGTTAGAAAATTTTAAACAATATTTTAAATGTTAACCCTTACAATTTAAAATTTACTTTTAATCAGTCTACAGAAAAACTTGAGTTCCTAGATCTCGAAATTTATATCCAAAATAATAAACTGGAAACTAAAACCTTTAAAAAATCAGTAGCATGTAATAGTTTCATTTCTCACAACAGCTTTCATAAAAAAAACATGGCTAAACAATATTCCATTTAGCCAGTTTAGGAGAATAAAAAATAAACCAAGCTTTAACTAAGACTTCCCTCTTATCCAGAAATCAAATTTTAGAAACTAAGCCACATAAAGACCTATCTAATCTGGAAGCTCCTACTTTTATAACAAGGTATAACAGCCAAACTCATCAAATTAGAAATATTCTACAAAAAAATTTGAATATTTTAAAAGGAGACCCTCAACTAGAACAAATATTAGGTAATAAACCTCGAATAATACATTCTAAAGCTCCTAATTTAGGCCTATTACTAGCACCCACAACAAAACAGAAAAAAACAAGGGAAAATAAAAATACCACTTTTAAAACAATAACAGGTTTTTGGAAATGCAAGAAATGTCAAGCATGTATAAACAATCCAAACCAATCTTCAAATATTACAGAATTCACCCATCCACAAACAAATGAAATTTTTAAAATAAAATCACACCTAAATTGTAACACCACTGGTGTAATTTATTTATTAAAATGTCCTTGTAATAAAATAAATATAGGACGTACCAAAAGTGCTTTTAAAACACGAATGGGAGAACATATTAGGAATATTAAAAATGGACTTCATTCACATAACCTTTCGAGACATTTTAATCTAATACATGCAAGGGATCCCAAGGGACCTAGTTTTATGGCAATCCAAAAAGTAAATATTCCATGGAGAGGAGGGGATCTAGAAAAAGAATTAGATAAAGCAGAGGCCAAATGGATATTTCAGCTAGATACGTTAGAACCTAAAGGTCTGAATGTAGATTTCGAATTAAGAGCTTTTTTATAGAAATCAACTTTTTTTCTCTCTTCCAGCACAACGATTTATATCATGCCTGAGCGAAGTTTTATATTGACATCTTCTTACTACATTATTAAATCTTTATTCTGAACTCTGAATATTTATATTGCTAATTAATATGTTTTTATTATGTGTTTTATAATATGAGTTTTATAACAATGTTTTTCTTAAGCATCAAATGTACAAAATATTGTCTGATTTTGCAATCATTAATTTTATTATTGAAATGATATTAAATATATTTTAAAATTCTAATAGCATTACCTTCTTAACTATTCATTAATATTTGTACATTTTTTAATATTTGTACATTTTTGAATTCATGAATTACTGTTAATTTTTATTTTATTTTTATATGAAATAATATGTATAGGTCCAATATGTATTATAATTCATTAATTGTATGTTTAAATTTTATTATTATTCTTTATTATGTATGGTTTACATTATTGAATCCAGTGCTATGAATTGAACCACCATTCACTTTCTTCAGCTGCTTATTTCATCCTCCTGCTTCAAATCCAGCATGTATTTGATACAATGTGAGTGTATCATTTTACCCTTTTTTTAAAAGCTTATTCAACAATAAATATTTTCATTCAGCACTTGGATTTTATACTTTATTTCCTATCACTAGGAGTAAAGTGTTACCACAACTGAAAGCTACCTAATATAGCTTGTCAGTTATTTAATGTGTATTCGTGTGGTACAAGATACAATATTTCAATTATATGGACCATGTATATTGTTATATTGTACTATACAAAATAACTAATTCAGTATCTAGATACCAGTTCATCTATAACTGGAGTGAACTGAATTAGCTTACATACATAGGATCTTTAAAAGACTATTATTTATTTTTTTATTTTATTTTATTCCATTTTATTCAATTTAATTTTTTTAATCAAAAGACTGTTATACATTGGATTTTACTAATCTAAGTTTCCTTCTCAGAGAAAGAAAACATTGGATGTTATTGCTTTATTTTATTGAATAGTTTTTTTCTCTTTGGCAAACTACATTTCAAAATCATTAGTCCACAGCTATAAACAACTCCTGGATATTTTATTAAATTTTTATTTAATAATTTTTTTTATGTTTTCACTATCAGAGATCTGTTAGTGGAGTCTCTATTTTTTCCAGTTGAGCAGTTTTTTAGCTTTGCCACAACTTATTCTCTAGATAGAGGCTTCTTTTCTAGGAATCTCAACTATTAACCATTGAACCTAGAAGACTCATGCATTTCTCCGATGAACTTACATTGGACGCCAACATTTTCCTGACTTTCCTTATCAGCTTTATACCTCTTTGTGGAGACAGCTGTACTGTGCCGTTTGAGTAGACATGTGCAATTCATTTCGGGCCGAATATGTATTCGGACAAATTTTCAGGTAATTCGGACATTTGGGTAATTCCGAATGTCAGAATAGCCGAAGTGCCCAATTCCCGAAGTTCCGAAGTGCCAAATTGCTGAAGTTCCGAAGCACTATATTGCCTAAGTACTAATATACTTACCCAGTGGAAGAAGAAGAATGTTACACTGTCTACAATTTTAAATAAAAAGTATACAAACGTAGCCAGGATCCAGCTGTAAGCATTTGTAACACTTATAATAATCAAGTAACATACATGCATATAAAATGTAAGTTACTTGGCCAGTCAATGTAATGACAGGAATGTATAAGTAGATAACTCCCTAATTCCCACTAGTGATGCACCGAACGGTTCGCTGGCGAATAGTTCCTGGTGAACATAGCATGTTTGCGTTCACCACAGCGGGTGAACATATGCGTGGTTCGATCCGCCCCCTATTCGTCATCATTGAGTAAACTTTGACGCTGTACCTCACAGTCAGCAGACACATTCCAGCCAATTAGCAGCACACCCTCCCTAGCAGACCCTCCCACCTACTGGACAGCATCCATTTTAGATTCATTCTCAAGCTGCATGCTTAGTGAGAGGAGGGAAAGTGTAACTGCTGTTGATTTGATAGGGAAATTGATAGCTAGGTTAGTGTATACAGTGTCCACTACAGTCCTGAAGGACTCATCTGATCTCTGCTGTAAGGACAGCACCCCAAAAAGCCCTTTTTAGGGCTATAACAACAGTCTGCTTTTTTTTTCTGTGTAATGTAATTGCAGTTGCCTGCCTGCCTGCCAGCTTCTGTGTCAGGCTCACAGTGGATACTGTGCCCACTTGCCCAGTGCCACCACTCACTCACTGGTGTCACAATAGCTTGCATTTAAAAAAAAAAATGTATTTCACTGTAATAGATTGAATAGCAGTTAGTTGTCTGCAAGCGTCTGTGTGTCACGTCTACAACGTGTACTCTGCCAACCTTTGCCAGTTCAAAGTGCCACTCTTATCTGGTGTCACAATAGCTTGCATTTAAAAACCAAAAATTTTTTTCACTGTTATAGATTGAATAACAGTTAGTTGTCTGCAAGCGTCTGTGTGTCAGGCTCGCAGCGTATACTGTGCACACTTGCCCAGTGCCACCACTCACTCACTGGTGTCACAATAGCGTGCATTTAAAAACCCAAAAACTTTTTTCACTATAATAGATTGAATAGCAGTTAGTTGTCTGCAAGTGTCTGTGTGTCAGGCTCGCAGCGTATACTGTGCACACTTGCCCAGTGCCACCACTCACTCACTGGTGTCACAATAGCTTGCATTTAAAAAAAAAAAATGTTTTCACTGTAATAGATTGAATAGCAGTTAGTTGTCTGCAAGCGTCTGTGTGTCAGGCTCGTAGCGTATACTGTGCCCACTTGCCCAGTGCCACCACTCACTCACTGGTGTCACAATAGCGTGCATTTAAAAACCAAAAAACTATTTTCACTGTTATAGATTGAATAGCAGTTAGTTGTCTCCAAGCGTCTGTGTGTCAGGCCTACAACGTGTACTCTGCCAACCTTTGACAGTTCACAGTGCCACTCATATCTGGTGTCACAGTAGCTTGCATTTAAAAACAAAAAACTTTTTTCAGTGTGTTATAGATTGAATAGCAGTTAGTTGTCTCAAAGCGGGTGTGTCAGGCTCACAGTGGATACTGTGCCCAGTGCCACCACTCACTCACTGGTGTCACAATAGCTTGCATTTAAAAAAAATAAAAAAAAATGTTTTTCACTATAATAGATTGAATAGCAGTTAGTTGTCTGCAAGCGTCTGTGTGTCAGGATCACAGCGTATACTGTGCCCACTTGCCCAGTGCCACCACTCACTCACTGGTGTCACAATAGCTTGCATTTAAAAACCCAAAAACTTTTTTCACTGTTATAGATTGAATAGCAGTTAGTTGTCTCAAGCGTCTGTGTGTCAGGCTATAGCGTATACTGTGCCCACTTGCCCAGTGCCACCACTCACTCACTGGTGTCACAAAAGGCGTTGATGAAAAACAAAGGCACCACTGTTATGGGTGGGCCAACGGTGTTGTCTCCAAGTGTCTTATTATTGTCGGGCCACCTGGCATTGTGCTCTGCCAACCTCTGCCAGTTCACAGTGCCACTCATATCTGGTGTCACAATAGCGTGCATTTAAAAACCAAAAAACTTTTTTCACTGTTATAGATTGAATAGCAGTTAGTTGTCTCAAAGCGGGTGTGTCAGCCCTACAGCGTGTACTCTGCCAACCTCTGCCAGTTCACAGTGCCACTAATATCTGGTGTCACAATAGCGTGCATTTAAAAACAAAAAACTTTTTTCACTGTTATAGATTGAATAGCAGTTAGTTGTCTCAAAGCGGTTGTGTCAGGCTCACAGTGGATACTGTGCCCAGTGCCACCACTCACCCACTGGTGTCACAAAAGCTTGCATTTAAAAAAAAATGTTTTCACTGTTATAGATTGAATAGCAGTTAGTTGTCTCAAAGCGGGTGTGTCAGCCCTACAGCGTGTACTCTGCCAACCTCTGCCAGTTCACAGTGCCACTAATATCTGGTGTCACAATAGCGTGCATTTAAAAACAAAAAACTTTTTTCACTGTTATAGATTGAATAGTAGTTAGTTGTCTCAAAGCGGGTGTGTCAGCCCTACCTAAGTACAACTGCTTTGCGTAGGCACATGATCGCACATCACAAACACCTATGGGATCAACACATGAGTACAAGCAGCACACAAACTCAAAGCCGCCATCCTCCTCCTGGTTCAGCATCTTCAGCCACGTCAACCACTGCTGTCCTCCTTGCCCCCTCTCAACCATCCGCCACTCTGTCTCTCGCCTTGAGCAGTTCCTGCTCATCTGCCCACAGTCAGGTGTCTGTCAAGGACATGTTTGAGAGTAAGAAGCCAATGTCAGAAAGTCACCCCCTTGCCCGGCGTCTGACAGCTGGCTTGTCTGTACTATTAGCCCGCCAGCTTTTACCATACAAGCTGGTGGAGTCTGAGGCGTTCAAAACTTTTGTAGCTATTGGAACACCGCAGTGGAAGGTACCCGAACGAAATTTCTTTTCACAAAAGGCAATCCCCAACTTGTACTCGATTGTGCAAAAGGAAGTAATGGCATGTCTGGCACACAGTGTTGGGGCAAGGCTCCATCTGACCACTGATACCTGGTCTGCAAAGCATGGTCAGGGCAGGTATATCACCTACACTGCGCATGGGGGAAACCTGCTGATGGCTGCCAAGCATGGAATGCGTGGCTCTGCAGAGGAGTTGGCGACACCGCCACGACTTGCAGGCAGGTCTGCTGCCACCTCCTTTACTCCTCCTACTCCATCCTCTTCCATAAGCTCCTTGGCTGAATCCTCTTCTGCTGCTGCATCTTGCTCCACATCAACGGCACCCCCCCAGCTCCCCAGGTACTATTCCACATCCTGGATACGGCAGTGTCACGCCGTCTTGGGTTTGACTTGCTTGAAAGCAGAGAGTCACACCGCACAAGCACTCCTGTCCGCCCTGAACGCACAGTTGGAAAAGTGGCTGACTGCGCAGCAACTGGAGATCGGCAAAGTGGTTTGTGACAACAGAACAAATTTATTGGCGGCATTGAAGTTGGGTAAGTTGACACATGTGCCGTGCATGGCACATGTGTGTAATCTGATCGTACAACGCTTTGTGCATAAGTACACAGGCTTACAGGACGTCCTGAAGCAGGCCAGGAAGGTGTGTGGCCATTTCAGGCGTTCCTACACGGCCATGGCGCACTTTGCCGATATCCAGCGGCGAAACAACATGCCAGTGAGGCGCTTGATTTGCGACAGCCCGACACGTTGGAATTCAACACTCTTAATGTTCGACCGCCTGCTCCAACAAGAAAAAGCCGTTAATGAATATTTGTATGACCGGGGTGCTAGGACAGCCTCTGGGGAGCTGGGAATTTTTTTGCCACGTTACTGGACACTCATGCGCAATGCCTGTAGGCTCATGCGTCCTTTTAAGGAGGTGACAAACCTAGTCAGTCGCACCGAAGGCACCATCAGCGACATCATACCATTTGTTTTCTTCCTGGAGCGTGCCCTGCGAAGAGTGCTGGATCAGGCCGTAGATGAGCGTGAAGAGGAAGAGTTGTGGTCACCATCACCACCAGAACCAGCCTTATCAGCATCGCTTGCTGGACCTGCGGCAACGCTGGAAGAGGATTGTGAGGAAGAGGAGTCAGAGGAGGAATGGGGCTTTGAGGAGGAGGAGGAAGACCAACCACAACAGGCATCCCAGGGTGCTCGTTGTCACCTATCTGGTACCCGTGGTGTTGTACGTGGCTGGGGGGAAGAACATACCTTCATTGAGATCACTGAGGAGGAGGAATGGGAAATGAGTAGCTCGGCATCCAACCTTGTGCAAATGGGGTCTTTCATGCTGTCGTGCCTGTTGAGGGACCCTCGTATAAAAAGGCTGAAGGAGAACGACCTGTACTGGGTGTCCACACTACTAGACCCCCGGTATAAGCAGAAAGTGGCTGAAATGTTACCAAATTACAACAAGTCGGAAAGCATTTGCAAAATAAATTAAAAAGTATGCTTTACACAGCGTATAAGGGTGATGTCACAGCACAACAGGAATCTAACAGGGGAAGAGGTGAAAGTAATCCTCCTCCTCCCACGACCACGCCGGCAAGGACAGGACGCTTTACAGACGTGTTGTTGATAGAGGACATGCGGAGCTTTTTAAGTCCTACGCATCGCCACAGCCCTTCGGGATCCACCCTCAGAGAATGACTCGACCGACAGGTAGCAGACTACCTCGCCTTAACTGCAGATATCGACACTCTGAGGAGCGATGAACCCCTTCACTACTGGGTGTGCAGGCTTGACCTGTGGCCTGAGCTATCCCAATTTGCGTTAGAACTTCTGGCCTGCCCCGCTTCAAGTGTCCTGTCAGAAAGGACCTTCAGTGCAGCAGGAGGTATTGTCATTGAGAAGAGAAGTCGCCTAGGTCAAAAAGGTCTAGATTACCTCACCTTTATTAAGATGAATGAGGGATGGATCCCGACAGGACTGACAGTGGGCGATACATCCGACTAAAAAAGGCCAGATGAGATGAGCTGCCTTGGGCTAAAAATGGTCCACATGCTGCTGTATTTTAGCTCTGAATGCCGGTTGACTTGCGTGACTTATCCGCCACCAAATAGGGTTCAAGCCGCAATGTTTTAGGGCAGTGCTCCCTAACCTTTTTATCGCCACGGACCGGTAAACGTTTGATAATTTTTCCGTGGCCCGCTTGTTTTGATTTAATAATTTTAATTTAATTGTATTTAAACATGCCTTCAAAATAAAATACAGCTACACCAAAAAATGAATATAAAGTGATTTATTTTATTTAACTCACTAGAATGCCAAATCAAAGAGAACCCTGAGCTTGTTTCTTCGCAACGAGACGGTTCCATCTGGGGGTAATAGGAGACAATGACACCCGAAGTGTGTTGCTTATGTCCAGTTTATTCCGCTGTTTTGTTTTGGTTGCTGTCACTGCAGAAAACCCCGCTTCACACAGATAGGTTGTTGGAAATGGCAATAGGGCTTTAAGTGCTGTGGTGGCAATCTCAGGGTATTCCGCCATGACTTTAATCCAGAACACCGGCAGAGTTGTTGTCTCAAACATAGTTTTAAGGCCACCGTCATTTGCAATCTCCAGCAGTTGTTCTTCTTCTTGCAAAGACATTCGCCTGATTTGTTGGCAAATGGGTCGCGGATCCATTCCTTACCAGTTCGTGGGTCTTTTGTGGTTGGGAAGTAGCACTCAAACTCTTTTAAAAGCAAAGACAGGTGATCGTGCACCAACTGGCAGAGTGAATGTTCAAGCTCAGTCTCGCCTAAAATCCCCGCTAATGTCTGAAACATGTCCAAAATGCCTCTGTTCACGTGCCGTCCCCACAACTCCAGTTTGGCTTTAAATGCAGCTACTTTGTCTGACAACTTGAAAACAGTTGTCATTTTCCCCTGAAGGCCCAGATTGAGTTCGGCCAATCGCGTGGGGTTTGCCTTACGGCCAATCAGGAAGCGGGAGGACCCACGAGGAGGAGGATCAGTGTAACAATAGGGAATTTTCATTCGCTATTGTCACACAATGGGCGGGCTCGGGAGGGCGCACTGCTCTGCGCCTCGGCCGCCACAGTGAAATTAAAGTTCCTCGGGCGGCCCGGTACCATTTGATCCACGTACCGGTCCGCGGCCCGGGGGTTGGGGAAAACTGTTTTAGGGCACTTTCTGCCTGGGAAACAAACATCAATTATTCTGGCCGCTGCTACAGCAGCGGCTGCAACAATACCTAATTTTTCAGGCATTTGTACATGCCTAAATTTTCGAGCCTCTGGTGCTGCACTGTGGTTTCAAAAACCAAACCAAAAAAAAGGCACATAACAGGGATTAAACTGATAAGAATAATACTACTTAACACACCTTATAATAACGCAGAGAGAGGCAACGCAGAGAGAGGAGTCTGAAGAAGAGGAGTCAGAGGAGGAAGGTGGCTTTGAGGAGGTGGAAGACCAAACACAGCAAGCGTCCCAGGGGGCTTGTTGTCACCTTTCGGGGACCCTTGGTGTTGTACGTGGCTGGGTGGAGGAAGAGACCTTCAATGACATCAGTGAGGACAAGGAACGGGACATGGCTAGCTTGGTATCCAACCTTGTGCAAATGGGGAGTTTGCGGTTGTGCAAATGGACTGTTTGCGGTTGTTTGCGGTGCGTTAAATGGGAGTTTGGTCTGTCACTGTGAAGCGGGCGTAACCCTTACACTACCTGATCGATACAACATCATACAGTAGGTCCCCCCCCTCATTATTTTTATGGCCCCCACCCACCGCTCACGGGTGGGGGCGGGCAGGAGGACAGTAGGTCCCCCCCCCATTGAGATTTATGGCCCCCACCCACCGTGCAGGGTTGGGGGCCGGGGTGGAGGACAGTAGGTCCCCCCTTATCCTTATTTACTGTATAACAATGTTTGGCATTAAGTGAATATTCCCTATTCTGCTCTGTGTCAGTGTGTATCAGGGATCCTTAGGATAGGTGTCAATCCATATCTGCCAAGTGACCCTATGTAGGGGGAACATTCCCTATTCTGCTCTGTGTCAGTGTGTATCAGGGATCCTGAGGGTAAGTGTCAATCCATACCTGCCAAGTGACCCTATGTAGGGGGAACAGTCCATATTCTGCTCTGTGTCAGTGTTTATCAGGGATCCTGAGGATAGGTGTCAATCCATATCTGCCAAGTGACCCTATGTAGGGGGACAGTCCCTATTCTGCTCTGTGTCAGTGTGTATCAGGGATCCTGAGGATAGGTGTCAATCCATATCTGCCAAGTGACCCTATGTAGGGGGAACAGTCCCTATTCTGCTCTGTGTCAGTGTGTATCAGGGATCCTGAGGATAGGTGTCAATCCATATCTGCCAAGTGACCCTATGTAGTGGGAACAGTCCCTATTCTGCTCTGTGTTAGTGTGTATCAGGGATCCTGAGGATAGGTGTCAATCCATATCTGTCAAGTGACCCTATGTAGGGGGAACAGTCCCTATTCTGCTCTGTGTCAGTGTGTATCAGGGATCCTGAGGATAGGTGTCAATCCATATCTGCCAAGTGACCCTATGTAGGGGGAACAGTCCCTATTCTGCTCTGTGTCAGTGTGTATCAGGGATCCTGAGGATAGGTGTCAATCCATATCTGCCAAGTGACCCTATGTAGGGGGATGTAACGAAATCCCTTATTTATAGACCATACGAACAAGCCTGTTCGGTTATTTGGAGGATTACAGCAGGATTTCGTGAAAATAGCCATAAAAGCGAATAAACTACCGAACCACCGACCTCCCACTGAGGTCGTGTGGCGCCTATTGACCACCCTGACTGTTGCGGTTAACCACAGACTAATTGGGGAATACCTGGTGGTCCACGTTCGTTTACCAAACACGTGGCAATCGCCATTTTGTATTGTCGAACGCACAGCGGTAAATGGCGAGGATTCCCTGGAACTGATTTCGGCTACTTATTTTGTCGAACACCGCTGCTACCTCCTCCCATCCTCGTTCGTACGGTGGAAAAACACACGAATGAAGGGGATGCTACTTAATTCGTGCGCTGAAAGTATGCGAAAGTGACCGACCCCCCGGCTACAAACACACGAACGGCCGGTGAAAGTCAAACTTCAGTCGACGATTCTGAGAACTGTGTTCGTGGGATCTGAGCGCTATTCGCCACCCTTCCCCTTCTAACCTGAAGGGGGGACCTATTGCCCCCCCCGGGCCCACACCCCTGAATGGCGGGTGGGTGCCGTAAAGTAAAATAACCTATTGTCCTCCCCCCAGCCCCCATCCATGAGTAGTGGGTGGGGGCCCTAAAGTAAAGTAATGGGGGGACCTGATGTCGTCCCCTTGGCCCCCACCCCTAAACAGTGGGTGGGGGCCCTGAAGAATAAGTGGTGGGTGGACCTAATGTCCTCCCCCTGGCCCCCACCCCTGAGCAGTGGAAGGAAGCCCTTAATAAAAAAAAATAACCCCCCCCCCTCCTGCAGGTGACAAGGGGTCCCCATTGTGACTGTGGTAGTTCCGCCACTGGGAAGCGGTAACCTGTGTAAGAGACTTTAAAGTAGGTAAACAGATCACTGTCCACCTTCCTGCCTCCACTGTGGTCAGTAGGTGGGGGCTATTTTAACCCCTTAAGGACCCGATTGTTTTTGCAATGTTGTACATTTGCGATCAGGCCTCTTTTTACACTTTTGTGGTGTTTGTGTTTAGCGGTAATTTTCTGCTCTCTCATTTACTGTTCCCATACAAATTATATATTGTTTTTTTCAGGACAAAAGGGGCTTTCTTTACATACCATTATTTATATAAGCTCATGTAATTTAATTTAAAAAAAAAATGATGTAAAATTGAAAAAAATACATGTTTTTTTTACTTTAACTTGAAAAATCTTTCACTCATCTACAAAAGCAAATGAAAAAAACTGCTAAATAGATTCAAAATTTTGTCCTGAGTTTAAAAATACTTGCTTTTTTACTTGCTTTTTTTTGTTATAGGGCTATAAGTACAAGTAGGATATTGCAGTTTCAAAACATACATTTTTAAAATGTATCAATAGTGACATTGTAACACTATCTGTCATAAATCTCTCAATAACACCCCACATGTACATATTTTTTTTTTAAAGTAGACAACCCAGGGTATTCAATATGGGGAATGTCCAGTCTTTTTTAGTAGCCACTTAGTCGCAAACACTGGCCAAAGTTAGCGTTCATATTTGTTTGTGAAAAAAGTAAGAAATTAAATTGAATGCTAATTTTGGCCAGTGTTTGTGACTAAGTAGCTACTAAAAAGACTGGACATACTCCATTTGCAATACCTTGGGTTGTCTTCTTTTGCAAATGGGATGCCATCATGGGGGTAATTCTCATTCCTGGGCTACCATACGCAGGGCCGCCATCAGGGGGTGACAACCATAACGGTTGTCACGGACCCGGCGGTCCTGGGGGGGCCTGGACTGCTTTGGCAGTCCAGGGCCCCACAGTTACACTCTGCACCTATATATAGCGATGATCGCTATATATAGGTGCAGCCGCTGGCACCCCTTGCTCCCTATATTTGCAGAGTGGGCCCAGCGCACTGCAGCTGTACTTTACAGCATTTCCCTCGCTCTAACTCCCGCGAGACGTGAGGCCGTTAGAGCATGGCAAGCTCAGCGTGGCGCGCACACGACATCTCGCGGGAGTGACAGCGAGGGAAATGCTGTAAAGTACAGCTGCAGTCCGCTGGGCCCCCTCTGCAAATATAGGGTGCCGGGGGAGGGGGGGGGACCGGACCACCAGGGATCATGGAATCTTCCCCCCTCCCCGAACCAAGTAAGAAACAGGGAGGGGGAATAACCGTTATTACATTACATGCATACACTAGTAAACACACACACACTGCATCCACTACACTAACACACACTGCATCCACTGCACTAACACATACTGCATCCACAACACTAACACACACACTGCATCAACTACACTAACACACACACTGCATCAACTACACTAACACACACTGCATTCATTACACTGACACACACACTGCATTCACTACACTGACACACCCACACTGCATTCATTACACTAACACACACACTGCATTCACTACACTGACACACACTCTGCATTCATTGCACTGACACACAGTCTGCATTAATTGCACTGACACACTCTGCATTCATTGCACTGACACACACACTGCATCAGGGCCGGACTGGGGATACGAAGCAGCCCTGGAAAAAAATCTATGCCAGCCCCAGAAGTCATTGTGCTATGTAGGGTGTTTTTATATATATATATATATATATATATATATATATATATATATATATATAGGCAATTGAAATAGTTGGCTGCACTCTTGGATTTCCTGAAAATGTAACTTTTATTGAAATATTTAAGAGAAGATCAATGTTTCAGTCCCTCTTGTGGACTTTCGTCATGATCCTGATGCAAGTCCACAAGAGGGACTGAAACGTTGATCTTCTCTTAAATATTTCAATAAAAGTAAAATTTTAAGGAAATCCGAGAGTGCAGCCAACTATTTCAATTGTGTATATATATATATATATATATATATATATATATATATATATATATATATATATATATATATATATATATATATATATATATATATATAGTATGTAACACATGTTCAGGGGCGGACTGGAGATACGAAGCAGCCCTGGAAAAAAATCTATGCCAGCCCCACACGTCATTGTGCTATGTAGGGTGTATATGTGTATATATATATATATATATATATATATATTAGGCAATTGAAATAGTTGGTTGCACTCTCGGATTTACTTAAAATTTAACTTTTATTGAAATATTTAAGAGAAGATCAACGTTTCAGTCCCTCTTGTTGACTTGCATCAGGATCATGACGAAAGTCCACAAGAGGGACTGAAACATTGATCTTCTCTTAAATATTTCAATATAAGTTAAGTTTTAAGGAAATCTGAGAGTGCAGCCAACTATTTCAATTGCCTGGATACTGGAGCCCTGGTGATGCAACAGTGTGTGTGTATATATATATATATATATTTTTTTTTTATTATTATTGATACATTTCTTCTTCTAATTCAAAATATTAGTTCTTTTAGGGTAATTAAATTATACAGTAAAGCATACTCACACACAGACAGACAATCTTACTGATTCACACAAATAGGCTCATTGACAGACAATGACACACACAGACAAGGTTACTGGCACACACAAATTTAGTACAGACAAACTCTGATACACACACACACAAGCTTACTATAGACAAGCTCACTGTCACACACACACGCTCACTACAGACAAGCTCACTGATGCGCACACACTCTCCCTACAGACAAGCCCATTGACACACACATGCTCCCTACAGAAGAGCTCACTAACACACAGATTCACTACAGACAAGCTCACTGACACACACATGCTCACTGCAGACAAGCTCACTGACACACATATGGTCACTACAGACAAGCTCACGATCACACTCATGCTTACTAAAGACAAACTCACTGTACACACATGCTCACCACAGACAGGCTCCGACACACCAATGCTCCTTACAGACAAGCTCACTAACACACACACATGATCCCTACAGACAAGCTCACTGACACACATACAAGCTCACTCATTAGCAGGCACACACCCACACACACAAACTCACTAGCAGGCACACACACACACACACACACACACACAGAGGCTCCCTCACTAGCAGATGCGCGCACACACACACAGAGGCAGACAGTCACTGACACCCAGGCAGACAGCCACACACACACACACACACAGGCAGACAGTCACTGACACCGAGGCAAACACCCACACATACAAAGACAGGCAGACAGCCACACAAATACACAGGCAGACAGCCACACACTCACACACACACAGGCAGACAGTCACACACACACACAGGCAGACAGTCATGCACACACAGGAAGACAGTCACGCACGCACACACACGCAGACAGTCACACACAGGCAGTCACGCACACACAGGCAGACAGTCACGCACACACACACAGGCAGACAGTCATGAACTCACAGACAGTCACACAGTCACACACTCACAGCCAGTCACACACTCACAGCCAGTCACACACTCACAGTCACACACTCACAGACAGTCACACACTCAGTCACACACACAGTCAGACAGTCACACACAGTCACACACTCACACAGACAGTCACACACTCACAGGCAGTCACACACAGACAGTCACACACAGACAGTCACACACTCACACAGACAGCCACACACACTTACAGGCAGTCACACAGAGACAGTCACACACTCACAGGCAGTCACACACTCACAGAGTCACACACTCACACACAGGCAGTCACACACTCACAGGCAGTCACACAGACAGTCACACACTCACACAGACAGTCACACACTCATACAGAGACAGTCACACACTCACAGGCAGTCACACACTCACACAGACAGTCACACACTCACACAGACACACTGGCCTGCTTCTTACCTCCTGCTTGGAGCTCCTGGAGGCTTGTTGTTGGGGAAGCAGGGACTCCTTCCTGCTTCCCATACTGCAGTCAGCCAGGACCCCCACACAGTAAGCCCAGCCCCCGCCGCACGCTAAGCCCCGCTAGCACCGCCCCCGCCTCACGTAAGCCCCACCCCGCCCCTTTTTTTTTTAATGTGTGAGCTGTGCCGGCCCCCTGGCTCCCCCTGCTCCCATGGGGCTCTGTGCGGCCGCACAGCTCACACATGGCCGGCCGGGATCACAGGAGCTGTCAGCCCAATGATCAGGGCTGTCAGACCGGCATCAGGTGCCGAGGCCCACCGGGAGATTTCCCGGTATCCCGGTGGGCCAGTCCGGCCATGCACTGCATTCATTACACTGACACACACATTGCATTCATTGCGGGGGGGAAGGCATGGGGGGACCTTGTGCTTTGTCAGGGCCCCCAAAATTCCTGGTGGCGGCCCTGACCATACGTTCTCAAAGGCAACATAACCAACCTGGCCATTTTCAATGTAAAAATATTTGACAAAAACGTTTCAAAAACGCTATAAAACCTGTACATGGGGGGTACTGTTATACTCGGGAGACTTTGCTGAACACAAATATTAGTGTTTCAAACAGGAAAATGTATCACAACAATTATATCATCAGTAAAAGTGCTGTTTGTATGTGAAAAATGCAAAAAAGTAACTTTCACTGACAATATCATCGCTGTGATATGTTTTACTGTTTTGAATCACTAATATTTGTATTCAGCAAAGTCTCCCGAGTAAAACAGTACCCCCCATGTACAGGTTTTAGGGGGTCCTAGAAAGTTACAGGGTAAAATACAGTGCTAGCAAATTAAATTCTCTGGAATTGGCAGACAGGTCCCTCAAATTGCAATCAATAAAATTACTTAATTATGTAAAAATATTACATAAATACGCACTTAGAATTTAAATATATATGCATATTTATATATTTGAAGTCTACGTATATATATAATTATTTATGTAAGTTTGTATATGGACATTGTGACAGATCCCTCTGTCTTAGGCTAAAATAACCGTATGGCTTGTTTGTTTATTTAATTCGTTTTTCTCGTTCCTGTGGACTCTATGGCATTCCCCTGTTTATAACCGAACAAACTACCGAACGGCCGTCCACCCAGTAGAGGAGTGTGCTGCTGATTAACCTCTTGGCCCCATTCGAACGTTGAGGATTAACCGCAGACACCTCGTAATTGATACAGCAGTTGGGTGGCCATCATTCGAATGTCGAACACGAGGTTGCGACCATTTTAAAACACACGAACGCACAGCGGTGTTCGACGCCTCTCTCATGGAACTAAAAACGGACACATTTTGGCACGAACACCGCTGAAGCCGCCGACCTCCCTTCTTGTTCGGTAGATTGGCACAAATGACTCTATATTCGGTGGATTTAAACAGAATACACCGTTCCCCAGATAGGAATCCCGTGGAGCCCATTCGTATGAAAACTGACTGTGTGAACATTTTGGCTCCACTGCGATTAGACTGTGTGTATAGGATCTGAGTGCTATTCGGTACTTTGGTGCGCTCAGATCCTAGCTATCTGGGGACCTGTGGAATGCCTATAAAAACATATAAAATGTAACAGTTATATAATTTTATGTATTTTTATGTACTTGTGGTTTTTAGTACTCAAAATGGCGTTTAGGCTCTGTCCGGGGATATAATTGAATTACTTATAACGTATAAAATGTAACAGTTATATAATTTTATGTATTTTTATGTACTTGTGGTTTTTAGTACTCAAAATGGCATTTAGGCTCTGTCCGGGGAGATAATTGAATTACTTCACAATTATCTTCCCGGGCAGAGCAGGGGGTTCTGGGTAAGAAAAGAGGAATGGCTTATTGTGTCTTCTGTGATTGGCTAATGTATTGTCCTGGTCACAGTCCCCCATTCGGTCCCCGAGGGGAGTGTCCACTGGGTGAGGGACTTGCATAAAAGCCAGGCATGTAGCCCTCATTAAACAGATTCCTGCTGACCCTCAATACGGAGTTGTGTCTTGTCTTTGGGGGGATTATTCATATGGAGTAAGCGTGTTCGGCTGTTTGGAAGGATACTTGATTCATATGGTGGCTTTTCGGCTGTTTGGGAGGAATATTGCATTCGGATACTGGCTGTTCGGTTACCAGGGAACTGCCGCATCCGTACGGCTACTGTTCAGTGCTTTGTAACACGAAGTGGCTGCCTTCACATTCGGTAAGGGAACGTCTCATACGGCTGTAACCCCTTGCATACCGGGGGAGCCGTAACAGACATATGTATATTTCGTATTATTTGTATTTATTTATATATTCATAGATATATATACAATTTAATTCTAAGTGTATTTTGATATATATATATATATCAAAATACAGTTAGAATAAAATTTCATATAGATATATAATTTTTTAAATTTTTATTATTTTTACATATTTTTATTTAATTTAAATTACTCATTATTTGTATTTTATAATTTTTTATATATATATATATATATAATGTATGTGTGTAATTTAATTATAAGTGTATTTTTATTGATGCCAGAGCCGGAATATGACGTCACACCGGCCCCCGGCATCACTGAGAGGCATGCAAGGGAGCTGAGCAGGAGGATACCATGGGATACCATGTCCGTCCAACAGTTAAAGGATCCTCTGGACCCCCGGGAAATGAAGAATCCACACCAGCACTCCAGCAAAATTAGGAAGCTAGGTGGATTGAAAAAAAGTTAAAATAAATTGTGTGTGTGTGTCTGTTAGTGAGTGTGTTAGTGTGTGTGTGTCTGTTAGTGAGAGTGTGTGCATCTGTTGGTGAGTGTTTGTGTGTGTGTTAGTGAGAGTGTATGTGTGTCTCTTAGTGAGAGTGTATGTGTGTCTGTCAAAGAGTGTCTGTCACGGAGAGTATGTGTCTGTCAGTGTGTGTGTATTCGTGTCTGTGTGTGTGTGTGTGTATCTGTCAGTCAATGTGAGCATGTGTGTGTCTGTTGGTGTGTCTGTTAGTGAGAGTGCGTGTGTCTGTTAGTGAGTGTGTTAGTGTGTGTGTGTTTCTGTTGATGAGTGTTTGTGTGTCTGATAGTGAGAGTGTGTGTGTCTGTTAGTGAGAGTGTATGTGTGTCTCTTAGTGAGAGTGTATGTGTGTCTGTCAAAGAGTGTCTGTCACTGAGAGTATGTGTCTGTCAGTGTGTGTGTATTCATGTCTGTGTGTGTGTGTGTGTATCTGTCAGTCAATGTGTATGTATGTTAGTGAATGTGTGTATGCCACTGAGTGTATGTGTCTGTCAGTGAGTATATGTGTGTCACAGTGAGTGTGTATGTGTCTTGTCAGTGAGTGTGTATGTGTATCTGTCAGGGGATATGTGTGTGTGTGTGTGTGTCTGTCAGTTTTTGTGTGTAACTATAAATGAGTGAGTGTGCATGTCTGTGAGTGTGTATGTTTCAGTGAAAGTGTGTGTTGATTAAACAGTGTGTGACAATGACTGTGTATCTGTCAGTGAGTGTATGTCAGTGTATGCAACAGTGAAGGCGTGTGTCTGTCAGGCAAAGAGTGTGTGGGTTTGTAACAGGAAGTGAAATTTAGAAAGGTGGGGGTTACCTGAGTTTTGTCATGCCTAGGGCAGCACAAAACCCAAATACACCACTGACTACTACTACTACATCCCTTACTCATAGTGGTGGAGTCCCTACTCTCTTAGATTGAGCCTCAGTAATGATTTTTCTTTAACAATTTGTATTTCAGATGAATACAGAGGAAGTCACATTCTGTATCTGTCAGCCCTCGCTCACTTACCTTGTCGGTTCTCTGATCTGCCAACGTTGGGATCGGTCGGACCGCCGCTTCCACACCGGGAGAGGCTCCACGCAGCCTCAGGGACGCCAGCCGCTATGCATCTGCCCCTTTGTGCCACTAAGATCAGACCCATGGGTCTCATATATGAGCCTGTCTTGCCCCCATTATCCACAAAAAGAAAGCAGATGAGTTACCACTGCATCGGTCGTATGACTGCTCTATTGAACTTTTGCCAGGGACTATGCCACGGAGAGGCACTGTTTACCCTCTCGCTCTGAAAGAGAATCAGATATTGGAGGAATACATTTGGGAGAAACTCGAGAAGGGGTTTATCAGAAGGTTTCCTCTCCTGCTGGAGCAGGGTTCTTTTTTGTTTCAAAGAAGGAGGATGATCTCAGGCCATGTATAGATTACAGGGTTTTGAATAAGATCACCATACGTAATGTTTATCCTATTCCCCTGATCACAGAACTATTTGAACGGTTGAAAGGTTCCCAGATCTTCACCAAATTAGACTTACGAGATGCATATAATTTGGTGAGGATTAAAGAATGGCATGAATGGAAGATGGCTTTTGTGACAGATTCATCTGTATTGCTGGTTCGTCTGTTTCCCTTTGTTCGCTGGATTGCCTGTTCCTATACCACCGTTCGGTACAAACTGTATGGAACTAAAAACGGACACTTAAACTACCGAACACCGCTGGAAGCTGCTGCCTACCTTCCATTTCGACAAGGCATGCGAACGTCAGTCGCTCTGGAGTTTTTATTCATTCGTATGGACTTTTACCCAGACAGCCGTCCCATGGAGTCATTCGTATACCGAAGGACTGGTGAAAGACTTTGACTCCATGGCGATTCGACTAGATACATCGGATCTGAGCGCTATTTGGTGAAAACATGCACTCAGATCCAGGCTGTCTGGGGATACGTTACACGAACTATATGCATTCGGTATTTCTTCAGTTTTGTATTTTAATGTATTTTTATTACTGTAAGTTAAAATGGCGATTGTCTCTACCTTGGGAGATAATTAGGTTTCTTCCTAATTATCTCCGGGGTAGAGAAGACGGATTTGTGGGTAAGATGGGAAGGGCTATTATTGAAGCCACTGCGATTGGCTACTGTCCAATATGTTTTACAGTCTTCCACAAGGTCCCCTCGGGGAGTGTCCACCTTGTGGAGACCTGCATAAATACCGGGCAGGTAGCCCCCATTAAACAGATCTTCATTTGACCCTCAAGACGGAGCTTGGTCTCGTTTGTGGGGGGAATTATTACTGGGACAGCGCTTTCGTTATTTTTAGCTGTGGAAGGCGTTCGACTGTTTGGCTGATCGGGAGTTGCCGTGTTCGTGGACTTCGTTCGGGAGTTTGGCGGTCGGCTGGATTTAAACTGCATTTCTGGAGAAGGGGATTATTTACTAAACGGCGGCTTCATCTACCCGACGGTACGTGTCGTAACAGCTTTTAATACCAGGTATGGGCATTGTGAATACACAGTCATGCCTTTTGGACTTTGTAATGCTCTGGCCATCTTCCAGTTCCTGATTAATGATGTATTGAGAGAATACTTGCAGGAATTTGTTATTGGATACCTAGACAATATTCTAATTTATTCCCCAGATACAGACACCCACCATATACATGTAAAAAAAAGTCCTACATACATTGTTGAGCAATGACTTTTACGGCAAATTAGAAAAGTGTTTATTCAATCAGGAAAAGGTGCATTTTCTGGGGTATATCATTTCTGAGTCCGGTTTTGAAATGGACCCCAAAAAACTGGATGCCATGGCCCTTACCCACAGGGTTGATAGCCATCCAACTTTCATAGGGTTTTCTACCTACATTAGAAGGTTTATAAAAAGGTTTTCCTCCATAATATTGCCTATCTCAAACATGACAAAAAAAGGGCAAGTCTAATCAGGTATGGACTCCAGAAGCACTTACTGCCTTTGACATCCTGAAGGCTGCATTTGCTTCAGCACCTATCTTAGTCCATCCGGATCCATCACTCACTTTTCTTTTGGAGGTAGATGCATCCGATACAGATGTAGGGGCTATTCTCTCCCAACATTCATCTCCTGATCAACCTCTACATCCATGTGGATTATTTTCTAAGAAACTGTCATGATCGTGTGCAGGTGAGATAGGAGACTTATGCCAGGGTTGACTTCAGGTATTTTATTAGTGATTTTAGACATATTATGAAACTTGATGCAAAACAGAATTTAGGTAATATGCCACAAAACAGGATACTTGCAAATAATAAAAAATGTCTGTAATTTCCAGGTAGGGTTGTAACAAATGCAGGCTGGTAACAGGGGAAGGCTGGTTACAGAGGCAGGCTGGTTTGAAGTATAGGTAAGGGTGGAGCAGGTTATTGTTAGGAGCAGGTTTAAAGGTAAATCTGGAGCAGGTTGGTATGGAGCAGGTTTGAAGGTAAGTCTGAAGCAGGTTCACAGGAGCCAGGATGTGAAGTGTTTCTGGTAAATCACCAACTTCAATATAAAGGCCACTGGTATTCTCGGGTGTGCACTTTTGTAGCATCTGTAATTAGTACCAGGCAGGTGAGGACTGAGGTGACTACTGGCTAGGGAGGCCACTAGTGGTGGAGAGCTGGTACTTCTTTTAAAGGAACATAAATAACTGAAGATAAAACATAACTGTCAGGATACAATCCTGACAGAAACTTTCTAAAACAGAGATGAACTATGAGATAGGAGATAGGGAACTCTTAGCCATTGTACTGGCCCTTAAGGAATGGCGTCACTTGCTAGAGGGCTCGTCCATCCCTTTACGATCCTGATGGAGCATAACAGCCTATCCTACATGAGTGAGGCCAAGAGACTAACAGCTAGACAGGCAAGGTGATCTTTATTTTTCTCACCTTTTAACTTTGTGCTTACTTATAGACCTGTACCAACAATACCAAAGCAGACACTTTATCCCGTCAATTTGATAGGGATAAAAATAACCCAAGAATATGTTCAGGGGAAACCAAATTGTACTTCGAGCACTCTGTAAAGCAATCAGACACACCAGACAATTTGTGATTCAAAGATTACTTCCTCTTTTATTGGTTTGCTTTCAGACTATATAGTACTTGGTAAAACAGCTTTGTGATTTGCACGACAAACATAAGATGCTTGAAGGCACTTTGTACCATAAAAGGAATTTACAGAACAAAGCATATTATATATATAAAACACATAAGAAGGGAGACTGTGGGTAAAGCTGAAATTGTCTCCTCAAAAACCACAGAATGTCACAAGTCAAGAATGTATGCTTACTTGTCAGACACTGAAACTAGTCTAAAAGTTCAAAGCATAACATGAAAGTAAAAACAGACTGGACATCTGGTCATCTGTAGCTTGAGTCTGGGATCAAGGAGCCTTCCATCACAATTCCCCTCTTTTTGACCCCAAGGCTCACCCAAGTGTCTGAGGTAGTCTAGTCATAACTGTGAGTCTTTTATTATGCCTTCACCACGGTTCCCTCAGACAGGGTTCCCTCAGACCATGTTCCTTCATCAGTTATACAGCGCAGTAGGTGTCAGAGGTTGAGGAAGCTGGCATATAAGTTAAGGTACGACCAACATGAGGTTTTTATTTACACAAGGAAGATAGAAGACAGGAGAACTTAAATGTCAGAAAAATCACCATTATGACAAACACTGCGATAAGTAAGAAATACAATATTTTCTTAATTAACATGTACTAAGACCAAAGGTCCAATCCCAAGGTCCAATTCCAATCCCCAAAGAATCCGGTATCTTGTTTTATTTCCTTCACTAGATCGTGCAGATTCTGTATATGCTCATGGATCATGGTCCCATGATCTAAAGATTAAAGCAACACATGTCCTTTACTGCCTCACACCCTAAATCATGTTCCATTAACGAATAGTCAATAGCTGCCCTATTTTCAAGGATTGCTTTCTTATTAACCTGGGTATCGATTAGAAGTTCCTCCAGGGCCTGGGGTCTCACATTTAAACCTTTGGCGAGAGAACAGGCTAGGGCATTAATTATGCGGGCATTATACAGTACTAAGCCTGGGACTCCTACCATAGAGTACGCAAGGGCAGCGTATTCGGATTTAGATAAGAGAGTGATTTCTGGGTTACATTCTGAAGTAAGGGTGTTTTTGACATCTCTCCTGTCTCTCTGCGGTTTGTGTAGCTGGGTGGTTTCAGAGATCAGGTCAGATTTGGAAAACATGGTCATGGTTAGGCGTGCGATTGCACAGGGACCTCCTGTAATGTTACCTGGGACATAAGCATAAGTATCATTTCCACAGGAGAAAGTCCATCTTTTTTGGAGATAGACATGGTGATGCTAACTCATAACTTGGTAAGTTTGGGTACATTTCATAATGGTGCTCAGGGCTCTACAATTCGTGTATTTTTTTTACCATGTGGGGCAAAACAGGGATTTAGTATTAGGGTCTGTGACGAAAGTAACTTTGTCACTGGTTCTTGGAGGGGCCTGCTGGCCAGCCTCTTGCCTCAGGACTATGGGCCTTGCAATATACCTTGTCCAATGCACTTTAAAAGGCTCTGTTCATGTGAAGTATGTACTTGTGTACTCCAGACAGAGAAACTGACCGTTAGCACTAATTCTCTGGAACTGCTTTGGGCATGGGACCATGTGCAGAGTCAGTCAAAAATAAGACTTCCAGAAACTTCCTGAACCCTTGAACTGATCTGGGTGATTTTTGAATATGTTGTTCACCCAGATCAGGGCTATCAGGGGATGTAACATATGGGGATATGTTGTGTTTTGGGATACTTTTGGGGTTTTGTAAAATATGTGTTTTTTCTGCCTGGAGATAATTGGGTTAATACAGTATCTGACTCAATTATCTCACAGGCAGATTGTATGTTTGTTATGGGAGTGTCGTACATTTAATTACTGTTCTGATTGGTTTGTAAGCTTTGTGTCCCTGTCCCCAGCAAGGTCCATGTGGGCATACACATTGCTTGTGGACTTGCATAAAAGGCCAGCTCTGGCTTCCATTAAACAGAATGCTTTACCCCTGTTTGGGGGGATTGGAGAACTACATACACTCTGGGGATTGCAATATCACAATACTCCCCTGAGTATAATCACTAGCTCTTCGAAGAGCTGTTCCTGCTATGCTCTCTGGACTAGGAGAGGTCTACCCACTGGAAGCTAGATCCTGGTCTTGGGTCCAGAGTGGGTGGAGGGCGGTTCGTGGGGTTTACGCTGGTTATGGTGTTCCAGTGCAGTGATTATGGTACTCGCAAGTACTAGGAACCAGCGACAGACGGAGGTACCCGGTCGGGGTGTCAGGCGGTCCGTCACAGGGTCTCTTGAACAATTACATGAAAAAGACCAACATAGTTAAGCAGCTGTCACATTATTTGTCTTCAGGGCTAGGGGGGGCTTTCCTACCAGTGGGTAGAAAGCATAAGAATGTAGTTGTAGAGTTTTATGGGTTCTATGGGTATGTAGGTACTTCTCCAAGAGTGAGATGGGGGTAGGGACAGCTATAAGACAAGAGTGTATGCATTTTCAGTACTGAGGAGAGGTTTGAGGCAAAAGGAGGTTAGCTTAAAAGCCTTTGCTATCTGCATCCATATTTTTTCCTGCCATGCAATTATTATCTTCAGGTCTCAAGTCAGAGTAGCATATCTGAACAGAGCATGCAATAATAAAGGATATGAAAAGCTTCATGTCAGTGGATCAGTCGGAGTGACTTGTTTACAGTGACTGGTGTGACTTTTCCTTCTAGTTTCACTGAGCTGGCTGTGGTTAGCAACACTTGGAAGGGACTTGGCTCAAGCCCTTTTCTCACGTGTCTTTTTATCACTACCTAATCTCCAGGTTGTAGTTTGAGTGGTAGAACTGGAATTTGGATCTGGAATAGAATCAAACACTTGTTTATGCACCTGCCCTAACTTTTTATGGAGGATCTGGACATCGGAAGTCATGTTACTATGTTGTAATTGGAGTGTCTGGGGAATATAGAGTCCTGTCTTGGGGGCACATCCAAACAAAATCTCAAAATGGGATAGGTCATTTCTTGGCCGAGGGGTGAATCTCATAGAGAAGAGTGCTAGGGGAAGGCATTCAGTCCAATGCTTCCCTGTCTCTTGCATAGCGTTTGCAATTTTATTCTTTAGGGTGCCATTTGCTCTTTCTACTTTCCCACTACTATGGGGGTGGTAAGGGGGACTGATCCCTAGTGCCTTCATTATTTCTTGCATTATTTCCCCAGTGAAATAGCTACCTTTGTCACTTTCAATCACTTCAGGTACCCCGTATCTACATACCAGTTCCTTCAGAAGCTTACTTGCTGTGACCTTTGTTGTGGCTTTCGACACTGGGTAAGCTCACAGGTCAACCTGAAAAGATATCCATGCACACCAACACATATTCACACACTCCTACCTTAGGCAGTTGAATATAATCTATCTACAGTCTCTGAAACGGGTAAAGTGGCCTTGGGATATGTTTACCTGGTGTTTTGACAGCCTGTCCGGGGTTGTTCCTAGCACAAATCATGCAAGCTTGGGTATGCTTAGCTGCTACAACAGTAAATCCAGGTGCCACCCAATGGGTATTCACTATACAGTTCATGTTCATCTTGGATAAATGTGGTCCATGGGCTACTTGAGCCATCATAGGGTACAATACTTGTGGTCATTGGCGTCCCAGGAATTTTTCCAGGGGGAGGGGGAGTCCATGCTTGGCCCCTTTTTGACAGTGTCATGAAAGGGAAGGAGCATAGTCATTTTCACATAAAGCCAGGGTGAATAGCGTTTTCACAACTATGGTGTCAGGAATATTTGTATTCCTGACAATATAGTGTTCCTTTAATCAAATTAAAGAAATATTCTGGTCACCATAACAACCTTATCTAAATGAAAATGTTATGGTGCAAGGAGGCCCCTGGACGCGCTCTTTCCTTTAGGGGGTGAAACCCTTCTCAAATGGTTTACCTCCAGCTCCAGATCTCCAGGTCACTCAGTGATATTTTGCTTCTTAAACGGAGTATCAGGAAGTGCAGATTGACGTCAGGCATGGGTGCCGCTGATTGGCTAGAGTGGTCAGCTGATGCTCTAAGCCAATCGGAAGTTTCCGATTCATAAAAATGTTTTACGTTTTTATGAATGGGGAGTTACTGATTGGCTTAGAGTGCCAGCTGACCCTCTAGCCGATCAGCGGCACACCTACCCAGCGGCCCTCTGTGTTTGCTGACACTCAGTAAATAAAAGTGAACACATTAACACTGATATGTTTTTTACCTGGAGAGATGAGAAGGTCCAAAGTTTCCCTGCCAGGCCAAGGTACCAACGCCTTATGATGTGGTGTCCAGAATGAAGTGCTCCAATCTTCTCCTTCATTTGACACAATCTTCTTTTTCTTCTGAGGCTCCTTCTGCTCCTTTACCTTTCTGCTACTTTCTGCTTTTTTGCGCCCTTCTGCTCCTTTCTCTTTCTGATCCCTTTCTGCTCCTTGCAGACCCTTCCTTCTCCTTGCAGACCCTTCCTGCATCTTGCAGACCCTTCCTGCTTCTTTCTGCCCCTTCCAGCTTCTTGCAGCCCCTTGCTGACCCTTTCTGTTCCTTCTGATTCTTTCTGCCCCTTACTGCTCCTTGCTGCCCCTTTTTTCTCCTTGCTGCCCTTCCTGCTGCTTGCAGACCCTTCCTGCTTCTTGCTGCCTCTTCCTACTCCTTGCTGACCCCCCTTGCTCCTTGCTGCTTCTTTCTGCTCCTTTAATGTTGTGCTCCTTCTGTCCCTTCCTGCCCCTTTCTGCTCATTGCAGACCATTCCTGCTTCTTTCTGCCCCTTCCAGCGCCTTGCTGACCCTTTCTGTTCCTTCTCCTACTTTACCTTTGTGCTCCTTCTGATTCTTTCTGCACCTTCCTGCTCCTTGCAAACCCTTCCTGCTTCTTGCTGCCTCTTCCTACTCCTTGCTGACCCCTCTTGCTCCTTGCAGACCCTTCCTACTCCTTGCTGATCCCTCTTGCTCCTTGGTGACCCCTCCTGCTTCTTGCTGACCCTTCCTGCTCCTTTTGGCCCCTTCCTGCTCCTTGCTGACCCTTCTTTTTCCTTGCTGCCCCTGCCTGCTTCTTGCTGCCCCTTCTTGCTTCTTGCTGCCCCTTCCTGCTTCTTGCTGCCCCTTCCTGTTCCTTGTTGCCCCTTCCTGCTCCTTTCTGCCCCTTTCTGCCCCTTCCTGCTCCTTGTTGCCCCTTCCTGCTCCTTTCTGCCCCTTCCTGCTCCTTGTTGACCCCTATTGCTCTTTGCTGCCCCTTCTTTCTCCTTGCTGCCCCTTCCTGCTTCTTGTTGCCTCGTCCTACTCCTTGCTTACCCCTCTTGCTCCTTGCTGCCTCTTCCTACTCCTCGCTACCCCTTCCTACTCCTTGCAGACCCCTCCTGCTCTTTGCTGACCCCTCCTGCTCCTTGCTGCCCCTTCCTGCTCTTTGCTGCCTCTTCCTACTCCTTGCTGACCCCTTTTGCTCCTTGCATACCCTTCCTGCTCCTTGCTGCCTCTTCCTACTCCTTGCTGACCCCTCTTGCTCCTTATAAAAAAAAAACATAAGAAGAGGGTAAAGAATTTATGCTTACTTGTCAGACACTGAAACAAGACTAAAATTTCAAAGCATAACATGAAAGTAAAAACAGACCGGATATACGGTAATTTGTAGCTTGAGCCTGGGGTCAAGGAGCCTTCCATCACAAATTCATAAAAACCTTTCCCACAGTTGAAGAAGTAGCTCCTATTATCCCTATAAACAAGATAATAAATGTTACACTACTTAACATTGGTTTAGACCTTATTAGGTCTTTAAAAGACTTACAAATTGAAGCACCTAGTCAGACTCCATTGCATAGGTTGTTCGTCCCTTCTGGATTCTGTAGAGAGGTATTATGCCACGATAACAAGACCACTGGCCATTCTGTAACTAAGAAGACCAGTGATCTCATTGCTGCTCAGTTTTGGTGGCCTTCTTTTAGGCAGGATGTGAAGAAGTAAGTACAAACTTGTCATGTATGTACTCGCTCTAAAACTCCTCATGCTTTACCCTGTGGTCTGTTGCAACCTTTGGACATACCTAAGAAACCCTGGTCTAGCATATTTGTTGATTTTTATAGTGAATTTACCAAAATCAGAGGGCCATACCGTTATCGTAACTGTTACGGATAGATACCTAAGATGGTCCATTTTCTGTCCTTAACCCAAACTTCCTTCATCCATCAAATTAGCAGATATATTTGCTAGAGAGGTATTCCGCTTACATGGCATACCTGAAGAGATAGTGTCCGATAGGGGTCCTCAATTTGTCTCCCGATTCTGGAAGGCATTCCCTTACCAACTAGGTATCAAGTTATGTCATTCATCAGCCTATCATCCTCAATCCAACGGTGCTTCTGAGAGGACTAACCAATCTTTGGAACAGTAACTATGGTGTTTTATCTTGGACAACCAGGATAACTGGGCGAAACTGCTTCCTTGGGCTGAGTTTGCTCACAATTGTACTCAATGAGAGTCCATGAGCCACAGTCTGTTTTATCTAAATTATAGCTTCCATCCTTCTATTCTTCCAGCTGTCATTCCTTCATTGGAGATGCGGGCTGTAGAGGAATATTTGGTTAACCTGAGGGCTACATGGGAGCAGGGTCAGCATATCTTGACTCATAAAGTCAGCTTGCAGAAAAAATATGCTGACAGACACCGGCGAGCAGCTCTGACTTATCAAGTGGGTGATAGGGTTTGGCTCAGTACCAAGAATATCAACCTGAAAGTGCCTTCCAAGAAATTGGCTCCTCTTTTCATAGGCCCCTATCAGATACTAAGGCCTGTGAACCCAGTTTCATACAGGTTGCAATTACCCTCTGCTTTTAGTATCCCTAATACCTTTCATGTTTCGTTATTAAAACCCCTTACTTGTAATAAGTTCACAAGGCCCTTTTTTATCTGCTCCTGTTGTGGTGGAAGGGCAAGACAAGTATGAGGCCCAGTCTATGGGAGATTCCCGTCTCTCCAGTGGTGCCCTTCAGAGCCTCATTAATTGGAAGGGTTATGGCCCTGAGGAGAGGTCCTGGGTGGAGGTTGATAATGTCCATGCTCCTCATCTCCTCTGGGCTTTCAATTCTCGCTTCCCTGATCGTCTTGGTAGTTCCTGCCCAGTGGGGCAGGAAGAGGGGGTATAATGTCAGCCCTCTCCCACTTACCTAGTCGGTCCGCCGATCTGCTGATGCCGGGATCTGTTGGACCGCTGCTTCCATGCAGGGCCGTGTTTAAGGAGGGGCAAAAGGGGCAGCTGCCCCGGGCCCAGTTACTCCTGGGGGCCCTAAGGCAGCTGCCCATGGGCCCCCTGCAGCACCTGAGGTAATCAGGGGCCACAGCCCTTAATACTGCTCTGGACCGGGCCCTTGTAATATGGGGGTTGGCTGAATACAAACACACAGCTAGCCCCTCACACACTGCCCTGTGATCCCTTTGTTTCTCCGATCAGCCTGAGCCAACAAGCTCCCACTGGACCCCAGGGAAGCCACCTTTCTGTACCCAAAAGGTAAGGAGACAGGAGGGTGGCTAAATATGTTTTGTTTTTTTGTTTTGCTTATTTCTGATATCACTTTTATTCAAGTGTTGGTGTTTGTAATGTAACACACAGGGAATAAGTACATGTTAAAAATCCTAGAAGAACCTGACAGTTCCCTATTAAATATAAATTTTAAAAGTATTTATTTTAACATATTATTGCATCAAGTGTTATCAAAGGCTGTATACCATTTCCAAATGTCACTTTTGCCAAATTCTGGACCAGGGTATGTAAGAACAGAGTTGAGACATTATTATGGCCAAGGTTGCTGGGAGTTGCTGTCCAAGAGCTGCTAGAAGGCAGAGATTAAAATATGTAAATGTACACATATATGTGTGTGTGTGTATCTGGCTGTGTTTATGTCCTTGTGTGTATCTGGCTGTGTTTGTGTCCTTGTGTGTATCTGGCTGTGTTTGTGTCAGTGTGTGTATCTGGCTGTTTGTGTCAGTGTTTGTATCTGGCTGTGTTTGTCTGTGTGTCAGTGTTTTTGTGTGTATGTATACCAGTGTATGTGTACTTGTGTGTCAGTGTGTATGTGTACCTGTGTGTTTGCGTGTGTGTGTGTGTGTATGTATGTGTCAGTGTGTAAGTGTGCATCTAAGTGTGGGGTAATGCATACATCCCAGCATTTTAATGCCAACACAAATACACTCCATCTCTAGCACTGTACACATATACACCCCTGCATTTATACCTTTATGTATGTGTGTATCTGAGTGTGTGTGTACATACCTGTGTCAGTGTGTGTGTGTACCTCTGTGTGTGGATGTGCCAGTGTGTGTGTGTATCAAAGTGCTTGTATCTGTGTGTCAAAGGGTGTGTATCTGAGTGTGTGTGTGTATGTGCCAGTATGTGTCAAGGTGTGAGCATGTGTCAGTGTGCCTATGTGTGTATCTGCGTGTTAATGTGTATGTGTAGATGTGTTATAGAAATCACACAACATGCAAACAGAGCCCTGCAAACACAAACTTAACATACAAACACACCAGTTTGCTGAAACACCAATACTACACACAAATGTACACAACACTACATCCAAACAACCCCCTGCATGCAAATACAAACATTACATACAAACACATTCCTGTATTAAAACACTAAAATTATATACAAACACCAACTCTACACACAAAAGTACACCTGCATTTAAAAGCCAACACTACAGACAATCACACATTACTGCATTCAAACGCAAACACTACACACAAGTACACCACTGCATTCCAATGGTAATAGTACATACAAATACACCCCTACATGCACACATACACTCCATACAATAACATGCTGACATTCAATTGCACAAACACTGCTCAAAAATACAACCCTGCAAGGATGGTAGATCCCCACCTGGCATAGCATCGCAGGAGTTGTATGACAGATGGGGATCTATCTTTTCTTTACTCTTGTGCTACAGGGCAGGCCTGAATTATTATTTTTTTGCACCAAGGCACTCTCTACATTAGTTTCGCCTCTAGGTTGGGGTGGAGGGAGTGATTGCATGCCCAGGGGGGCCAAAGCAGATGCTTGCCCAGGGTCCAATCAATATTAAAGATGGCCCTGCTTCCATGCCGGGAGAGGATCCACTCAGCCCTGGGGATGCTTGTGTCACTACTGTCCCTGTAGTGCGTTCCTGTACCCTTTTGTGATAGTTTTTTGGTTTTGACCCGGCTATTTTGACTATTCTGGTTTCCATGACTCTGCTTCATTCCTCGTTATTGTGTATTTCTTGCTTCCCTTGACCTTAACTTGTTTCTGACATTTCCTATAGTTATCTCTTTTAGCCGACCATTCTAAGGACCGGCTTAATGACTTTCTTTCTGTCTCTATTCCTACTGGTGGTTTTCACTCTGCGTGGTGGGTTAATTATTACAGTCCCAAAATTCCCTGCATCACAGAAAATGTATCTATAGCTGTAAAATACTACATTAATCATCCACTTCCTAAGCCAATAACCATTCCAAATGATCTAGCAATATTCCCTTTCACTTCTCTGATAACATGTTTGTAAATTTACTAGGTCAATGGCCATATTTTAATTAATTAGCAGATGAAACAGTGCTTGTATCTGAGCAATCATTTTTTTCATATAACTGGCTTGAGCCCAATTGTTTAACTGCCTTGTTAACCACCAGTAAAATTGTACCATTTTTTTTAAATTAAAATGATGGAGTCTCAGTATTGTTTGATTCTTTCTTTATCCAGCCCCCTAGAATTTTTCTTTTGCCGACAGACCTCTTTTTGTCTTTTGGTACACATGCACCAGGAATGCCCATTCCACTTTCTTGTTTAATGTATTTAATATCACTCTTTCCATTATACCATTTCAGATCTTGTGTGAAATGTTATGACAACTTGGATATCATGTAATATCTAATGCATTTCCTTCCATTTGAGTAAAGACTGAATAAATAATTGATAACTGATGAATTAATAATGTAGAGTTAAATAGTTAACAATGTGTCAAACAATTCCTGGTTTGGAGAGATTGTTAATTGCAATTCCAATCTCTTTATATCCTTTTGACAGTGGGTACTATAAGCGTGCTAGAACAATCAGATGAAGACTTATATTTTATGCATACTGGCTGGGCATAACACAATTTTTGAAGACACTCAAACGGGAACACCTTCCTACTGAGTATCAATGCTTTGCATATCAGTCCCTAAACTATTATCTGGCTTAAGCCTTTGTAGTAATCTTGGACTGTTACTTATGGACAGTGTATATATGAGGCATATTTTCTTCTTGCTACCTAAATTGTCTGTCCTCAGGATGAAGCTGATAGCATTTAAGAATTACCAATTGTACACTAAAGACAACTTCCCAGTTAATTCCCTTGCACAATAAATAAGTCAAAGGCAAACGTGTGCACCAATACCTGATGTATAAACTGTTGTTCATATTAATTATAGGACGTATCGCTGTCATTATTATGATTATCGTAATTTGAAAAATTGTATATGTATACTACAAATATGCCATGCATTTTTATATTAAATTCAAATTATATTATACTTGTCATTTCAAGCAAAACAACTAAGGAAAGAGTAGTACTGAGGACTACACTATTCAGAACATGAACTTCATATAATACAATTGTAAGGCAAAAAAATCAGTGCAAATGTAGCTAGAAAATTCTTGAAAGCTATACGCACTTGTAATTTGGATCCGCTGTATGAGGAGTAAGATTTGCAATTCATTAAAATATTTTAATCAGATATTAAAATAATTTTTCAGACAAACATAAAAATTAGACAGATTACCTTGTTTGGAAAACTAAGAAAATCTGAAATATCTAAATATTAATAAATAATTGTTTTAATGTGTTTCTCCCAATGAAGAAAAATAAAATATTTTTGAGACATTGGTCAATCCTGCAGTTGTATAAAATATCCACCTGTATTCCTAACACTGTAGTGTGCCTGTGCCTAGTTATGTACAGGCCCCCTTCCTTTTTCAGATAGAATTAAGAAAATAAAGTTTTCTTTTACTTTTTCTGGTGCAGAAAATCGCTTGGCCTTGCTTACCTCTTCATCTCCTGTGACATCATTGAGGAGGCACGACTTCTTCCAGCGATGGTTCAAACCAATAGAGAAACATTGGAGACCTGCTATACATCAAATGCATGAGTTCTACTCAGAACAGTGCACTTTTCCTGTAGTAAGCCAGCCAAAGGTGTGTTTAACCTTTCAGGGTGAACATTGCTATTTCTATGTGTGGCGGAACCAGCCTCACCACTGGGAATTGGAGAAGACTGATTGACAGCCTCCTGCCATGTGACTAGGGCCCCTGGGATGTATTGCCCTTTAAGAAACTTATTTGGGCTTATTGCATTTTGAAACACTTTTTCTGCCCCTTTGAATACATGGGAAGGTGTGCCCTCCCCATTTCCTGTCTATTGTTCTCCAGCAGGGCGTTGTCCCAGGGACACTGCTAGACCAGTTGGAACTTGCTGTTTTGCCCCTCCTCTGTCTCTCATCAGCCCTTGTTATGGTTTAACCCCATGGCGATTTGACTGTATTTGTGAGATCTGAGTCCTGTTTGAATATATTGAGCGCTCAGATCCAAGCCATCTGAGGATAGGTTGAATTTGGGGGTTCTGTTCAGTATGATAGGAGTTATGTATTTTTGTGTATTTTTGCTGTTGTGAATAGATATATTTTCTGTACCTGGAGATAGTTGGCTTACCACACCCAGTTAAGCCAATTATATCCAGGATAGAGGACTCTGTGGAACTGGTTTGGGCTGGAAAAGCCATGCTTCAGTGGTCACAAAGGACTTTCGACCTAACTTTTAAACCACTGGACCAATTTGTATGATTTTGACATATGTTTGTATTTGGAGTATGCTGATTCTGAAAATGTATGTGAATGTGATGTATACTTTTAACGTTATGAATATTGTGTAAAATTGTGTATTTTCATGCCTGTGATAATTACGTTAACCCATTGTGTTCAGTAATTATATCACAGGCAGAGGGGAGGATTTTGTGTGTAATTGCTGGGAGTGTCTGAGTGTATTGTACGTTGTAACGGCACCCCCAGGCATAAAAGGGTTAAACCGCCATTTAGAAGATCTTCCCCTTCCAGAGATACAGGCGCAGCTACTGCAGAACACCAAACTCCCGAACTGAATACAAGGGAATGCTCCAAACTCCCGAAGTGCATACAAAATAGCACTCAAAACTCCCGAACTGGAACCTAACGAATAGCTGCTAGCAGACGAATAGGAAAAGCACCCAAGCAGCTTACACTCCTAGCAATCAGTCTCTAACATCATACAGTAAATCCCCCCCCCCCCAAGAATGAGACTAGGCTTCGTTTTGAGGGTTAAGCAGTGGTCTGATTTATTCAGGGCTACCTGCCCAGTATCTATGCAGGTCTTCCACCTGGTGGACACTCCCCTAGGGGACCAGATGGGAGACTGTAACACAGACAGATATGTATCACATTCAGACACACAGAAGTAAAACATTCCCACAATACATCCTAATTTCCCTCCCTCTATCCTGGAGATAATTGGGAAGTAATCCAATTATCTCCCAGGACAGAGGCAAATAGCCATTATACACGTGGGGACACAAAGACCATAAAATACTTTAAAATATACAAAGTTACATTTAATACATAAAATACATACATGTCACATATCCCCAGATAGCTGGGATCTGAGCGCACATAACTACCGAATAGCGCTCAGATCCTATTCACACAGTTAAATTGCCATGGAGCCAAAGTCTTTAATTACACGAATAGGGTCCATGGCATAGCTATCTGAGTTAAAACATTCACATAGAAAAAGTCCCGAACAATCTAGCATTTGGCTAAACAGCCACGAATAGAAGCAGGGAAGACTGGAGGCTCAGCGGTGCCTGCACGTAAAAGTGTCCGTTTTTAGTGCACTGATTTCCGGGCTGAGCACCGCTGGCCGTCTGGGGAGCTCCATAACACCGCCACCTAGCAGCCGCTAAGTGTAACCGCGACCACCCAGTAAGAGTCAATTAAGATGCGGTTAACCGCAGCTACTGGGTGGTCAGTTGACGGCACACGCTAGCTTCAGGGAGGTGAATTGAAGGCACACGCCAGCTTCACGGTGGTCGCGCCTTCGGTATTTTGTTCGGTAGATAAAATCTACCAAACGCCCTGGAAGAAAGGCATGAATAAGCCTTTCTGCAGGGAAAATATAGTATTTTAAAAGTCCGGTCCATAGTCTAAAGGGAGCAGGTGAGCAACCAGGCTCCTCCAATGCAATGTGGCGAGATTGCTCTCGTCACATACGTATTGATTGGTTTTGCAAAACCCTGTGGGCAGTACTATGTGTGTAAAATGTGCATAAAAGCAGAGTGTTTGATTAAAAGGTTCAGTTCTACTTCACTCTCAATTTGGAGTGCCGTCTCTTATTGGAGGAATGTGCTACAAGGGATTGCTATGTTTGTCATACTCCCTTGCTAAATCACTACTAAGCTCTTGTAAGAGCTTGTTCCTGCCTTGCTCTCTGGAGGAGTCTATGGTGGTTATGGTGTCTGCTGGAGTGCTTGGAGCCCTCAGGAAGCGCTAGGTGCCCGTTGATCTGTTACACTATGAAACTACAATAGTTTACCTTGAAGGGTTAAGCATACGGGACCCTGTACCCAGACCACTTTCTTGTGATGAAGCGATCTTGATGACTTTAAAGGTTCTTTAAATAATTCCTGAGATGCATCTGTGGTGGAACAGACCTCACCACGTGTTCTTGGAGGGGGCTGCTTACCTTCTGCCTATGGCCCTGGGATATATGGTATTTGAAAACACCATTTGAGCCCTGTGACAAAACTGGAGATTGTGCACAAATATGACTATTGTCCATGTTTTTTATGATTCCCTTCGTTTGTTGCACTGTTCCCCATGTGTTTCATCTGTTAGTTTGGCTGGATAGACTACCAGACAAACTGTGGAGTTACTGGGTGACCACCATTTCATGTATCAGAGGCACATGGTGAGAACAATGGATGAAGCACATGGTGAGAACAATGGATGGGGGCCATTTTAACTCACAGACACTGTTTTGACTTTTCTACACGGTGCCATCTCGCCGGTATTTGGTGCACAAAGACATAGTTCAGTAGTTTTAAACTACAGAACAGGGGACACATTTAACAGTAACTATTTTTCATATAGCCTGTATATGTTCTGCGGAATCTGCATTAAACCGTATCTTCCAAACTACTGAACGGATCTGGGTGAATTTTGGATATGTGGTTCACCCAGATATATTTTTATGGGGTTATTGCATATTTTGGGGTCCCTGTGATATGTTCTATAATACTGTATTTTCCTGCCTGTGATAATTAAATTAGTCTATTGTGTTGAGATAATTGTATTACAGGCAGAGGGGAAGATTTCTGCTGGGAGTGGTTTACTTTATTGTACGTGTTGTAATGTTTCTATTGGTTCTTCTGAAAAACCCTGTGGGTGGTCCTGTATGTGTAAGACCTCCACAAAAGAAGGCCCTTTGGTGCTAATAAAACGCAGATCTTCTTGACCCTCAACACGTAGTCTTGTCTCGTGATTGGAGGGGACCACTATATTCATACTGGGGATTGCTATGCTCTGCATGCTGCCCTGAGCTTTAATCACTTAGCTCTTTTAAGAGCTTACTCTTGCTCCCCACACAGTCCTGGAGGACAGAAGCTGATTCAGGGTGGACAGAAGACGGCGAGACTCCAGTTAAGTTACAGCGGTTGTGGAGTCTGCGGTGGTTGTGGTGTCCGGTGCAGTGCTTGCGGTCCTCGACGCAGGCTAGGAAGCGTCCACCAATGGAAGGTACTCGGTCGGAGTACGGGGAGTTCCGTTACAGCATCCAATGAAATGTAGGAAAACTCCATATCTAAAGATTGCATTTACACAAAAAATTTGAATCAAGTAAAGTATATTGCTTATGCAAGTAAGCAGGCCTTTACAAAAACTGTATTAGCCAACATCTCTCCTGTTTTCAATGACAAATGTATCTTAAACATTTAATATAAAACATTTGTTAACTGCTCATAAAGAAAAATTTATTTATTAAAATACCCCTGCAATTTAGCATATGTTGTTAAACATCAATATCAAGATAACCGAAAGGGCTGTATCACTTAAGAGAAAGCGATAATAGAAAAAAAATTGTACAACTGGTAAACATATTGTTGGAAATGTTGATAAAAGTCTCTTTCAAAAGGAGACCAGATGGATCTTTAATTTGAAGTCAAATGGCATTTTGTCTCAGTGATGAATTCATTTTTATGTATTTTTATGGCATGTTAAAGAGTTTTCCTTCTTCTCGTATCCAGTATCAGAATCAAGTATTTATGGAAAGGAAGATAGGAATTAAATAAGAGGGTGTATTTTTCATACCGTGTATTTAGATATTGTTTACAGCTTACTCAAAAAGAGACAGAAATATTTTTTTAATGCTATCTTATGCAGATATGTCTTGTTGCACTTAATGTGTTATCCTTATTGGATTTTTAAATAAACCGTTACAAAACTGTATAAGAAAAAACATTAGTTTTGTTCTTGATAAACTTGATTATGTATTAATTGTCTTTATGTCTTAATTCTGCATTGTAAGGTTGTGGCACATATTTTTACTTATTTTCTAATTATCTTTAGAATACATTCTGTTTTATATATTATTGTCTATAATGAATTAACTTTAAGTAATGCGTTATTTTCTATTTAGATCTAGTTACTAAACAGTTATGTGTAAATGTAGACATTATTTTCTCATATTGGTATGCACATAAACCCCTACGCTATCAAGTAGCTTGCAAAAAAATACACCCCCAGAGTCCAAGTATTTTGGGTGACCTTGAAAGTAATGTTTAAAAGTATTTTGTGTCTCAGTATGCATAGATAGGACGGTATTTAATAAAAGCTAAAGAAAAATTTTACTTACACAGAAAAACGTTTAAAAATAACAGATAAGGAAACAGTGTTGTAAATAAAATAACATTTCTGAATATTGTATATATGGCATGTGTTGCCACTTTACTATGTCATTGCCGATACAATATCTCCCTCACAATGCATCTCTGGACACGCGCGCGCACACACACCAATATATGCATATACATACACAATGATACACACATATTGACAGACAAACATGCACATTTATATAAACTTTGATAAATGCACAAATACACACACAAAAACACTTTAATTATTGGAGATTTTAATTACCCGGACATAAATTGGGACAGAGGGGCTACTACAGTGATGGCGAACCTATAGCACGCGTGCCACAGGTGGCATGCCGGGCCCTCTCTGTGGGCACGCGGCCATAGGTTGCTGGGAGAGGGGGCTGCTGGCTGTCTGCAGAATAGGCACCTGCATGCCCAAAACGGCAAGTGCCTACTCTGCTTCTGTGTCGGGAGGACAGGAGGAGGGCTCTAGGAAGCAGCTCTCTTGTCCCCCCGCGCGATGCTGTGTGGAGCGTTGCCGCGCGTTACCATGTCATCGCTCCACACAGCATCGTGCGGGAGGACCGGAGAGCTGCTTCACAGAAACATACTTACCACCACCGGACCACCAGGGATGGCTGTGTTCCCCCCTCCTTCACCATACAGAATTAATATATCTTTTCTTTTTTAAATGTATCTTTACCCCTACCCACCACAGCACATCACCCCTAGCACCCACAGCACAGCACCCCTCCCCCCACAGCACCACTACACCCCACAGCACACCTACCCCCCACAGCCCCCCTACCACCCACACACAGCACCCCTTCCCCCACACACAGCACCCATACCCCCACACACACACTGCACCCCCACACACAAAGCACCCCTCACACACAGCACCCCTCAGACACACACACAGCACTGCACACCCTTACACACAAACACATACATTCCACCCCTCAATGCAGTATGTGTGTGTGTGTGTATTCAGCAGTCTGTATGTGTGTGTATTCAGCAGTCTGTGTGTGTATGTATTCAGCAGTCTTTGTGTGTGTATGTATTCAGCAGACTGTGTGTACTCAGCAGTGTGTGTGTGGAAAACCTAGCCACTTTTAGGTTGCTGGACTGTATCTGAAAAGGTTGTCTGTAATAAGCCGCTGGACTGTTATATTCTAATGTCTGCATGTACTGCTATGTCCTAGAGCATTCGTATGCTAGCAGCCGAAAGCCGCTAGCCTTCATGTATTCGTTTCACGAACAGGAACTTTACCGGCTGTTCGTGAAACTAATGAGATACCACCCAGTAGCCCACAAAGAGAGGGTCGTTTGGCACCCATTAACCGACTGCAACATTGTTGCAATCGGTAGTTAAGGGCTTTCCTAGGTGGCCGTCGTTCGGCTACCGACCACGCGGTGGTCGGCCATCTTGGATCCTTTGTTTCACCAGCGGTGTTTGGTTGTCGAGCACGTGGAGCTGAAATTGGCTACTCGATGGCGCGAACACCGCTGGGCTTCCAGGCCGTTCGGGAGCTCCGGTCTTTCACTTTTCTAATTCCCCATCGGTGTTCGGTACTTTTAGGCGAACACAATGTTAAAGTGTATTTTGTGTGGCGTTCGGTTATTTATGCTGGGATCTGAGCGGTATGCTCACGAAATGTGCGCTCAGACCCCAGCTATCTACCAAACATCCATTCGTTTAAATAGTGAATGATGGAAAAGTTATATATTTTTATGTGAAATGTTGGTTCTGCTGCACGGAGGGATAATCCACTTAACGGTATATTCCAGTGGGAGTATCCCTCTCATCCAGCAGTGCCTGATGGGAGAAATGTCCAGATTGTTAAGTCCCCCATGTAGTCCCCTACTGTATAACCCCTGCAATGTCAGTATGGAAACCCCTTGCATGGGGACTTGCATAAATACTGTGACTTGTGAATAAAAGCTCAGTTGACTCCCAGAACTGTGTTTCGTCCGGTTACTGGGGGGATTTGGGATATTGCCATACTTTTCAGCGCTTTACTTTGGATTATTTTCTGTACCAGCGGAGATCATGGAATTTAATATTGCAGCTCCGCTACAGTGTGTATTCAGCAGTCTTTGTGGGTGTATTCAGCAGTGTATGTATTCAGCAGTCTGTGTGTACTCAGCAGTCTGTGTGTGTATTCAGCAGTCTTTCTGTGTGTATTCAACAGTGTATGTATTCAGCAATCTGTGTGTGTGTGTGTGTGTTTATGTATTCAGCAGACTGTGTGTATGTACTCGGAAGTCTGTGTGTGTACTCAGCAGTCTGTGTGTGTGTGTGTGTGTGTATTCAGCAGTGTATGTATTCAGCAGAATGTGTGTATGTATTCAGCAATCTGTGTTTATTCAGCAGTCTGTCTGTATGTGTATTCAGCAGTCTCTCTGTATGTGTATTCAGCGGACGGTGTGTGTATTTAGCAGTCGGTGTGTGTATGTATTAAGCAGCCGGTGTGTGAATGTGTTCAGCAGTCTGTGTGTATGTATTGCATTTGTTGGAGATACTAATAAATATAAGCTTAATTTTATCTATTTATATCATTATTTAACCCCATTAAGGACACGACATGTGTGACATGGGGTGATTTCCTTTTATTCCAGAAGTTTGGTCCTTAAGGAGTTAAAATTTGTATCATTGAACTCTCTGTTGTGTTCTTCTTTTAAAACAAAATTTGTTAATTAGTTCAGACAACTGTAAGATGTTTTTTCTAAACTTAAACCTCAGTATTCAGGTTTAATTGCCGTGTTGGCACTTTGAGGAAAAAAAAGTTGGCATGTATTGCGGTTTCGGCACTCAGGCTCAAAAAGGTTCGCCATCACTGGACTAGTAGCTTAACAAAGGGAATTAGGTTTTTAAACTTGTTAAATGACACCTTCATGTCACAACTTGTACCAACTAGAATGGACGCTTGTCTGGACCTGGTTTTAACAAACAACATTGATCTTTTGACCAACATTCAAGTCGGTGAGCACTTGGGAAATAGTGATCACAATATAGTGTCCTTTGAAATAAACTAAAAAAAAACTAAAGCACATGGGGTATACTAAAACATATAATTTTAAAAAGGCCAATTTCAATAAATTAAGGAAAGCATTACAATATATTGACTGGCATAAACTCTTTAGTAAAAAGAACACTGAGGATAAATGGATCATCTTCCAACAAATATTAGAAAGGTACATTTCTCAGTATGTACCATTGGGAAATAAATATAACAGAAACAAATTAAAACCAATGTGGCTTAGTAGAGAAGTAAAACAAGAGATTAAAAATAAGAAAAGGGTATTTAAAGCATTTAAATCAGACAAATCAGATGCATCTTATAAAATATAAGGACTTGCTAAACTTCAAAATGAAAAAAATGATAGCTAAAGAGAGCAAAACCAACCCCAAAGCATTTTTTTAAGTACATAAATGCTAAAAAAAAACAAAATGAAAAGTGTAGGTACACTAAAAACTGAAACAGGGGTGTTAGTTAATGAAGACCAGGAAAAGGCAGGAATTTTAAATAACTATTTCTCCTCCGTATATATTAAGGAAGAACCCATGGCAATAGATGTGCAAATGATTGCTACTAAAAACTTGCAGAATAATTGTAATTGGTTAACTCAAAGTGCTGCAGCAACTAAAGAAAGTTAATATAAACAAAGCTCCAGGGCCTGATGGTATCCATCCACGTGTACTTAAGGAACTAAATGTAGAAATAAGTGAACCTCTGTTTTTAATCTTTCAAGATTCGTTTTTTTTCAGGAAGTGTTCCGGAGGATTGGAGGAAGGCAGATGTGGTTCCTATATTCAAAAAGGGTTCAAAATTCTTGCCTGGAAATTATAGACCTGTGAGCTTAACTTCTGTGGCTGGTAAAATATGTGAAAGGTTATTAAGGGATAATATTCAAGAATTCCTTGAGAAGATCATGATTATCAGCAAAAATCAGCACGGTTTTATGAAGCACAGGTCATGTCAAACTAACTTGATTGCATTCTACGAAGAAGTAAGTAGAAGTATAGATCAAGGTGTTGCAGTAGATGTGATCTATTTGGATTTTGCCAAGGCATTTGATACAGTTCCACACAATAGATTAGTGTTCAAACTCAAGGAAATCTGTCTAGATGAAAATGCTTGTTCTTGGGTAGAACATTGGCTTAAAAACAGAGTACAAAGAGTTGTCATAATGGTAAATTTTCAAGCTGGATAGAGGTGGCAAGTGGTGTCCCTCAGGGGTCTGTTTTGGGACCCCTTCTATTCAACATGTTTATAAATGATCTTGAAGACAGCATTGAAAGTCATGTTTGCAGATGATACAAAACTTTGTAAAATAATACAATGTGAGCAAGATATTACTTTGCTGCAGAGGGATTTAGATAGACTGGGGGACTGGGCACTCAAATGGCAGATGAAATTTAATGTTGAAAAATGCAAAGTTATGCACTTCGGCATAAAGAATACACAAGCAACGTATACCCTTAATGGAAGCTGTAACGGCTACCCAGGTAGTAGGAGGGTATCAGCCATTGGAGACGTCCTTCTCTTCCCAGCAAGTCGCTGTGTAGTGGTGGAGTTACTTATTCCCATCCACTGGATCCAATGCAAGAGTCAGGCAGAGCTCTTAAAAGAGCTATGTGATTAAGCTGCATATCCCCTCTCAAGAACGAGAAAAGGCTACGTTTTGAAGGGTCAAGAAGACCCTGCAAGGGAGACACCCACATAATTAACACAACAACCAGTAAAACATAAGGTACATCCCACACATCTCCTCCCCTCAGATAAGCCTGTAACCCAATTAACAAAGTCACATTTTTCCCCAAGTTTTGGATGTACCCCAAATACCTGGGTGTCCCCAGATAGCCCCATTCTGGGGGAACAACATATTAAAAAAATCATCTCATTCGGTTCAGGGGTTCGGGAGATATGGCACTTTAAAATCCCGTGTGTAGCTTGACGGTCGCCAGAATCCCCATACGCTACTTAGTCTTTTTGGCACGGATTTCTGGTACTATGGAGGTCTCAGCAGTGTTCGTCTACTCGAGTGTCCGATTTTAGTTCCAGACACTCGACGGCAACACACCGCTGTTCGGGAGTTAAGATGGCCGCGGCCATGTGTAAAAGTCCTGAAATGGCGGCCACCCAGGAACTTAAACAAAGCGTTCGTGTGTTTCTCATGAAGACTGTTTTTGCCGATCAGGGAGGTTAATTACAACATAATTAGGTAGCAGGGTGGTCCGTTGTTCGGTAGTTTGCATTCGTATGATGAATGCACTGTTCATACCGTCTGGGTCTCCCAATTGAGCGAATGCTTTAAAAGTCCCGAAATGCTTTATAGAAAAATCCCCACGAAAGCAGGTAAGGATCTTCAATTTGTATCCAGCTTGATGTCCTTTTCTGAATAAACGATAAATCCTTATAATCCGAGGTTTCTGTTTCTGTTTATGTGCCTGGCTAACTCTTAAAGGGCCGGTAATAGCCAGTATTTCCAGGCACAGGGTAGGGTTTTGTTACAGAAGCGAATTAGGGATAACACACGAAAAGGACTTGGGAATTGTTATAGACAACAAACTATACAACAATGTGCAATGTCAATCAGCAGTGGCCAAGGCCAGTAAGGTATTGTCATGCATGAAAAAGGACATTCATTCTCAGGACGAGAAAATCATTTTGCCTCTTTATAAATCACTGGTAAGACCACATATTGAATATTCTGTACAATTTTGGGCACCTGTTCTAAAGAAGGATATTATGGCACTAGAAAAAGTGCAGAGGCGAGCTACAAAATTAATAAAAGGAATGGAACATATCAACTATGAAGAAAGGTTAACAAATTTAAACCTATTTAGTTTAGAAAAACGTTGCCTGAGAGGGGATATGATAACATTATACAAATATATTCGGGGCCAATACAAACCATTGTGTTGAAATCTATTCACAAACCTGACTTTACATAGGACACGAGGCCATGCGTTTAGACTGGAAGAAAGAAGATTTCATCTAAGGCAAAGGAAAGGTTTTTTTTACTGTAAGAACAGTCAGGATGTGGAATTCTCTGCCTGAAGAAGTGGTTTTATCAGAGTCCATACAGATTTTCAAACAGCTACTAGATGCATACTTGCAAAAACAGAATATTCAAGGATATAATCTTTCAATGTAGGGTAATAACTGCTTGACCCAAGGGGGTCAAGAAGGAATTTTTTTCCTAGCTTGTTGCAAAATTGTGCAACAAATTTGATGGACGCAAGTCTCTTTTCAGCTATGTAACTATGTAACTATGTAACATTAATATACAGAGACACATTGCATTAACAGATGCAGTCATACAGACACATGTATGTCTGACAGGGTGTATCTGGTTGTGTGTATTTCTTTCTGTGTGTGGTATGGAAGAACCTGAGAGTCTAAATCTGACAGTGAATATCTTTTTTGTGAATGTGTGCCTCTTTGTATGTAAGCATGTGTATGTGTTTGTGTCAGAGGTGTTTGTGGTGTGTTGTATGTATGGGGTGCTACTTGTGAGTTCAGCCTCCCCAAACAGTATAAAACAGGCCTGGATTGGCCATTGTTAAAAACGCATAAATGCCCGGTGGGTTGCAATGCCCATGGAACGATGCCAATAGGAAAGATCAAAGTCTCCACTAATGACCCATGCAGAGCTGTCACTTTCAAAGTGCCAGTCATGCTGTCAAAGGTCAATGGGGATATCAAATATCTCAAGGCACTTAACTGCAGGGAAGTGAGGGGGAGGAACGAGCTGAGCAATTCAATGCAATGACGCAGGTTACCATGGATTTGAGGAGCTTGCGAGAGAAGTGAACCTTGCCTGCAACTTGAAGAGCTGCAGGCTAGCGTTACTCACCCCCACCAGACCACCCCTCACACTTCAATAGGATTACACACAGCACCCTTCACGCACACACAAAAAACCTCCACATACACAATATTCTTTCCTGGAAACACCAGAGACAAGTCACAGGCAAACAACATCAGGGCCTTTTTTTCATGCAATTGCACTTCAGCAGAGCTTTGCATATTGGCAGCCCTGGAAAAACATTAAACCAGCATGCTCACCTTGAGGGGGCATGCTCATCATTGATGATGACACAACAGCCCCCTCACTCTAGCCCCAACCTCTAGCCACCTGGCAGCTGTGATTAAAAAAAATGTCTAGGCCAAATTATTTTTCCTGTTCGGCCCTGTTATAAAATATGTATATCCTGCCTACTGGTGGGGCCTACCTGGTCCTGGCAAGGAAATGCCCTGATGGTCCAGAGGCGTTCCCTTGTGATCCAGCAGACTACAAAGTTCTATCCAAAGATCTACCCTTGTGGTCCAGTGGTTCTGTGCTGCAGGCTTGCAGATCTGCCTCATAGTAGATCTCTAATAGTCAATAATAATCATCCTAATTGTAGCGCAGAATCTGTCTCTAACAGGAGCAGCCTGCTTACACAAATAGGGCACTGTGACAAAAGTAACTTCGCAACTGTTTTTTTTGAGAGGCCTGTTTGCCAGCCTCCTAGCCTGTGACTATGGCCCCTGCAATAGACCTGGCTAAAATACTTTAAAAGGCTCTGTTCGTGTGCAGTATGTGCTTTTGTACTTCAGACAGAGAGACCAGCACTAATTCTCTGGAACTGTTTTGGGCATAGGACCATGTGCACATACTGTCAAAAATAAGACTTCCGGATAATTCCTGAACCCCTGAAATGATCTGGTTGCTTTTTGGATATGTTGGTCACCCAGATCAGGGCTATCAGTGGGGTTTTTTGTATTTTTAGGGTACTTTTGGGGTGTTTTTTTTTTTTTTTTAAAGTATCTTTTTTTCTGTGCTTGGAGATAATTGGATTAGAAGTTGAGGTGACACCTGGATATTCGGGTTCGCTGGGTTCGGCCGAACATTTGCAAAAAGTTCAAGTTCGGGACTCGAACTTGACCCGAACTTGACCCCGAACCCTATTGAAGTCAATGGGGACCCGAACTTTAGGGCACTAAAATGGCTCTAAAAAAGTCCTGGAAAGGGCTAGAGGGCTGTAAAAGGAAGTAACATAGGGGTAAGAGTAGGACAAGTGACTTTAACCCCGGCCCCCAACCCTGCGTGGAAGGTGGGGGCCCTACATAACAATGAGGGGGTAGGACCTACTGTCCTCCCCCCCAGCCCCAACCCCTGAGCGGTGGGTGGGGGCCCTAAATAAGAATGAGGGGGGACCTACTGTCCTCCCCCTAGCCCCCACCCCTGAGCCGTGGGTGGGGGCCCTAAATAACAATGATGTGGGAGATCTAAATAAGAATGTCCTCCCCACCGGCCCACACCCCTGGGCGGATGGTGGGGGCCCTAAATAAGAATGAGGGAGGACCTACTGTCCTCCTGCCCGGCGCCCACCCCTGCGCGGAGGGTGGGGATCCTAAATAAGATTGAGGGGGGACCTACTTTCCTCCCTCCTGGCCCCCACCCCTGAGCAGTGGGTGGGGCCCTAAATAAGAATGGGGGGACCTACTGTCCTCCCCCCGGCCCCCACCCCTGCACTGCAAAATGAAAATTCGTCCCCCCCTTCCAAGATGACTAGGGGTCCCCAAGCCCCTAGTCACCCCACCACCCAAATAAAAGTTATCCTAAAAATAGTGAAGGGGGAATAAAATAACTAACCTGTAAATAAAAATAAAACTTACCATTCAATGTCTTCTTTCTTCTAAAATCTTCATTTTTCAGCCCCAAAAAAAGCCAAATAAAAAACCATAATACCCGAACTTAAAATAAAATAAAAAAAACAACAAAAAAGGAAAAAAAAAACGCAAAAAAAAATTCCATCTTCACCCATGGAGGGCTCAGCGCAGGCTGAGCTCTGCAGGGTGGGGGAAGGCTTATAAAGCCTTGCCTGCCCTGCAATTAGGCTAAGAACACTCTGGTTGGTTTAAGCCAATCAGAGTGCTCTTTGCCATTTTACACAGGTGGGAAAGTTCTTTGGAATTTTCCCACGCTGTATAATTTGACTCATAACACTCTGATTGGTGGGCTTGGAATCTAACCAATCAGAGTGCTCTGTGTCATTTTACACAGCGTGGGAAAGTTCTTTTTTTGCACTCAGATTTTATATTTTATTTTAAATTCAACGAGTATTATGTTTTTTTATTTGGCCTTTTTTGGGGCCGAAAAATGCAGATTTTAGAAGAAAGAAGACATCAAATGGTAAGTTTTATTTTAATTTACAGGTTAGTTATTTTATTCCCCCCTCACTATTTTTAGGGTAAGGGGGGTAGGTAGGTGACAACTTTTTTTAGGGGATAACAGGGGCGGAGGCCGGGGTGGAGGACAGTAGGTCCCCCCCATCATTCTTATTTAGGGCCCCCACCCACCACTCAGGGGTGGGGGCCTGGGGTAGGACAGTAGGTGCCCCCCCATTCTAATTTAGGGCTTCCACCCGCCGCACACGGGCGGAGGCTGGGGGGGAGGACAGTAGGTCCCCCCCATCATTCTTATTTAGGGACCCCACCCACCACTCAGGGGTGGGGGCTGGGGGGAGGACAGTAGGTGTTCCCCTCTCATTCTTATTTCGGGCCCCCACCCACTGCTCAGGGGTGGGAGCCGGTGGAGGACAGTAGGTTCTCCCCCCTGATTGTTATGTAGGGCCCCCACCCGCCACTGCACTGAACTGAAGTGGAACACACGCAGTGAATCTCCTCTCCAGTCATATGACACTCTGGACCCTGTAGCTGCCTTTGAAGCCGGCTCTGACAAGTAGTGTTTCAGGAGTATCCAGACGGTTGGGAGATATCCTCCGCTGAAAAGGTTCCACACTCATATGCTCCACACTTATATTCTTTTAACTGAATTAATAAATCTTTTTTCGGCTAACACTTTGCCTCTGCTCTATGTACTATTGGAATTAACGGTTGGCGCTATACAGAAAGCCTCTTGGATTTAATTGATTTTCTTTGTCTAAGTGTTTATCCAACACTTACACACATCCATTATCATTTCTACATTACAATTCAATCCGTTTTATTGCTTATTTTTGATTTTTTTACTTTTGATGTAACAAACTATTACTCATGGGGATACTAGTCTGTTACTAGAGTATTTTTTAGCTCTTATCGGCTAGCTCCCCTGTTGTCCTCATAGCAAGGATAATAGCCTGATTTATAAGAACATACATTTAAGAGACTTTATTGGACTTATTTTACAATTGTATTATCTCTTTTGGGTCTTATTTATTAACACTGCTGAATAATCGCCTGCCTCAATTGACACAGTGTAAATCCATGGAGACACATTTGTTTTGTATCCAATTTTCTTTTCTGATACTGGTATCATAAGTTTGAATGTGTTTTTTTTTTTACTGTTACAGAGATATATTCCTTTCAATCTACTGTTTCTGGCACAAGATATACCACCTCTTTTCTGGCACAATTGAGATCCCTTTCACTAAAACGATCATTGTTGCTGGAATCTACCGCCCACCTAGCTCTCCGGTACACTCTCTTTCTGACATAGCCTAACTCCTTAGTAAAACTGTAGCTCACAACCAAAAAAGTGAACTGTTGGTTTTGGAGATTTGAATAAAGATTGGCTGAACCCTAAAATAATTAAATCATGTTCGCTGTTTACAACTTTGCAGCTAACACAATTAATTTCCTCCCCAACTCGCATTAATATTAAAAGCCAGAACCATACCTTGCTAGATTGGATTCTCTCCAGTTTTCCTGACAGAATCCAGGAGACAGACATTCTCCCTAACAGTTTCAGTGACTACTGTCTAGTATACTGCATACGCAAAATAAAGATCACTAAATCCCCTCCCAAGATTATAATCACGAGATCATTCAAGAAATGTAATCTTGAATCCTTCTAAATGATCTCAAGAACATACCATGGCAAAGATTAAGTCTAATCCCAGATCTAGACTCCCCAATACCATTATTTCTGTCCAAGCTCTTGTGTGTTTGGAATTTGCATGCCCCTCTGCACAAAAAGTGTGAATAAAAGGGACCTGCCCTGGGTTACAGCTGACCTCATTTAAATGTACATTACTGATTTTTTTTGTCTCCAATAAAGATAGCCGATTTATGCTATTAGAGCCTCTAAGCCTATACTTTTATTCTATTTTATTTTATTTAAAAAAAATATTATTCCTTTCAACTCTCTCCAACACCCCCACTGGAGGACTCGAGGAGTGATATCCTTGGTGGGGATCATACCACCTATGCCTACATAAATTGAGCAATATCCTATTTGCTCTTCACTTGTGAGTATACCTCCATCTTTTATCATTTTATTTTGTATCATCCAGAGAGCTCTATTTTGTGTTTCTATCCTCTTTTTTTTATATATATCACCAACTATTTGAATACCGGCCTACTGCCATTGGAAAGGAGATATACCCCACTACCACTGGAGACCCCTTTTGAGGACATCCAAGGACCATCTACATATCCATAGGTGGGGATTGTACCGTCCAGGTGCACATATCTGGAGCTAATAATAGGCTCCAGAAAATTATAAGTGCAATTCCTTTCCCTTCATTTACTATCACTTAAGATCATACTACACTATATCCGTGTCATCACACGCGCTGCTCCCTGATCCTACTATTTACATCCATCGTACCACCAGAAAAGAAGAGACTCTGTTTTTTGAGAAGTTTCAGCAGCCACATACTATAATTACAAGTACTGATATTCCACCTACAAAACAAACAGGACAATAAGGATGCGCCTAAAATGTATACTAAAATGTATAAAATACAATAAATAATAAAACAGTGTATAAAATATGATATAAGAAATAAATAACGATCGTCCAAAACTTATCAAAGTTCGTAATGAGGAATCCCACGTAAAATAAGGAAAGATTCTTTAAGGTGTGGAGTAAGGTCAAATCGTCTTAGTTGTATGGTTAGGGTTCAATAGAGCACATGTGGAGAGAAGAAGAGACAGGACTCCAATGGTACAGTGTATAGATACGTTAAAAATGAAAAAATAAAAAATAAAATAGGTCTTACTCACAATTTTCAGAGCTGAGGATCCAGCTCTGATATTAAGCGCGTGAAGTGGAATAATCCCCACTCAAGGATATATGGAGTAGATTTCAAATGACGATTCTCTAGTGCACGTTTGACGTCCAAATTACAGACCCAGGAAAAAAGGATAAAATATATAGTGCTCTCTGTATTTTGATAAAAGGTTAGAAAGTATAAAATGTATATTACTCACATTCTTTTGAGCAGGTATATACTGCTCACTATAAGCGCTTAGGTGGTATGATACCCACCTATGGATTCTTTAAACCTCTTCTGAAAATAGGCAATATAGGTAGTCAGGTGAAAGAAAAGAAAAGAAAAATGGCAATAAAGTATTTTATGCCAAAAATTCTTTATTGTAACGTAATAAAATAATATCTAGACGCGTTTCACCTCAAGGGCTTCTTCAAGTAGATAAAAGTAATAAAAGGGGGGGCACACCTGACATACACAAGTTTATATAAGGTTCAATAGGGCTATGGATTTAAAATTCCCGCCAAAAATGACAACATCACAACATCTAAAATTGGTACAAACAAAAACAATAATTTTCCATAGATTTCTATTAATATGGTGAATGTGAGATAGGTACAGTGTTTATTATTAAAAAATGAAAATTGTAAATACTAAAAATAACTAGTTAAAAGCAATTAGTATGGAACGCATGCGTCATGAAAGAGGAAATAGATTCTCCCAAATGCTGGGGAGAACTTGGCCGAACAGAGAGGAGGCTATCTGCCGGTAGCAGCAGGCAGATAGCCTTCACAATAGCACACATTACTCACTGTCTGCACAAGCAGACAGGCAGCAAGTATGGGCTAAACTATGGGTTCAAAGCTAGTAAAAGGCATTAAAACATAATATACATGTAGTGATTTAAAATTACAATCTTGTAAAATATATCAATATAAAATGTACATATAATGGTATAACAGTATAGTCTTACAGAGAGTAATATATACATAGCATATTAAAATATACATAACATATTAAAATATTAAAATAGTATATTTATAAAAAAGATATATGCATAAAATAAATATGGGGAAAAAAAAATACAGTGATCTGAAATTGTACATATAATGGTATAACAGTATAATCATACAGAGAGTAGTACAGGGAGTGCAGAATTATTAGGCAAATGAGTATTTTGACCACATCATCCTCTTTATGCATGTTGTCTTACTCCAAGCTGTATAGGCTTGAAAGCCTACTACCAATTAAGCATATTAGGTGATGTGCATCTCTGTAATGAGAAGGGGTGTGGTCTAATGACATCAACACCCTATATCAGGTGTGCATAATTATTAGGCAACTTCCTTTCCTTTGGCAAAATGGGTCAAAAGAAGGACTTGACAGGCTCAGAAAAGTCAAAAATAGTGAGATATCTTGCAGAGGGATGCAGCACTCTTAAAATTGCAAAGCTTCTGAAGCGTGATCATCGAACAATCAAGCGTTTCATTCAAAATAGTCAACAGGGTCGCAAGAAGCGTGTGGAAAAACCAAGGCGCAAAATAACTGCCCATGAACTGAGAAAAGTCAAGCGTGCAGCTGCCACGATGCCACTTGCCACCAGTTTGGCCATATTTCAGAGCTGCAACATCACTGGAGTGCCCAAAAGCACAAGGTGTGCAATACTCAGAGACATGGCCAAGGTAAGAAAGGCTGAAAGACGACCACCACTGAACAAGACACACAAGCTGAAACGTCAAGACTGGGCCAAGAAATATCTCAAGACTGATTTTTCTAAGGTTTTATGGACTGATGAAATGAGAGTGAGTCTTGATGGGCCAGATGGATGGGCCCGTGGCTGGATTGGTAAGGGCAGAGAGCTCCAGTCCGACTCAGACGCCAGCAAGGTGGAGGTGGAGTACTGGTTTGGGCTGGTATCATCAAAGATGAGCTTGTGGGGCCTTTTCGGGTTGAGGATGGAGTCAAGCTCAACTCCCAGTCCTACTGCCAGTTCCTGGAAGACACCTTCTTCAAGCAGTGGTACAGGAAGAAGTCTGCATCCTTCAAGAAAAACATGATTTTCATGCAGGACAATGCTCCATCACACGCGTCCAAGTACTCCACAGCGTGGCTGGCAAGAAAGGGTATAAAAGAAGAAAATCTAATGACATGGCCTCCTTGTTCACCTGATCTGAACCCCATTGAGAACCTGTGGTCCATCATCAAATGTGAGATTTACAAGGAGGGAAAACAGTACACCTCTCTGAACAGTGTCTGGGAGGCTGTGGTTGCTGCTGCACGCAATGTTGATGGTGAACAGATCAAAACACTGACAGAATCCATGGATGGCAGGCTTTTGAGTGTCCTTGCAAAGAAAGGTGGCTATATTGGTCACTGATTTGTTTTTGTTTTGTTTTTGAATGTCAGAAATGTATATTTGTGAATGTTGAGATGTTATATTGGTTTCACTGGTAATAATAAATAATTGAAATGGGTATATATTTGTTTTTTGTTAAGTTGCCTAATAATTATGCACAGTAATAGTCACCTGCACACACAGATATCCCCCTAACATAGCTAAAACTAAAAACAAACTAAAAACTACTTCCAAAAATATTCAGCTTTGATATTAATGAGTTTTTTGGGTTCATTGAGAACATGGTTGTTGTTCAATAATAAAATTAATCCTCAAAAATACAACTTGCCTAATAATTCTGCACTCCCTGTATATACATAGCATATTAAAATATACATAGCATATTCATATATTAAAATGGTATATTTGTAAAAAGGATACATGCATAAAATAGATATAGGGGAAAAAATATTTATATTCATATTAGGATATAGAGAAATAAAAAAATTATAAAAAATTAAAAAGATCAAAATCAATATTCAGACCTTTTGGGGCAAGGGTTTTCAAATTATATGTCCATTCCATTTCTCTTTTACCAAGAACTTTTTTAATATCACCACCTCTCCATGGGACATTACATATATCTATACCTAAACACTTAAGATATTTTGGGTTCTTTCCATGTTGTAAGAAGTGTTTCGAAACAGAATGATTCTCATAGCCTTTTAGAATATTCCTACAATGTTCGGCTAGTCTTGTTTTTAGATCTCTGGTGGTCATACCAACATATTGTAGTCCACATGGGCATTCCAGAAGATAAATCACATTTTTAGTATTACAATGGATAAAGTGTTTTATTTGATATATTTTCTGTGTAATTGTAGATGTGAACGATGTAGTTTTGGACTTAATAATATTACTCGTACGTTTACAAACAATGCATCTATTGCATTTAAAAAAAAACGCTCGGTTTATTCAAAAAGGTAGAGGGACTAGGAGATAAAGTGCTGTGTTTATGTTTAGTATAGTTACTTGTAAGGATGGACTTAAAGCTGGGTGCCCCCCTAAATATAACTTGTGGTTTTTCGGGGATAATTCCAGCCAAGGTCTCATCTTCTTTTAATATATGCCAATGTTTCTTTATAATCTTCTTCATAACATTACTTTTGTTATTGAAGTCGAAAATAATTGGCAATACTGGGGCGGTTTTCATTTCTTTATTTGTTTTATATTCTAGGAGTTCAGATCTATTGGTTGCGCTGATGTTTTTTAACGTATGATCTAAGTTGTTCCTAGGGTAATTTTTTTGAGAGAATTTATTGGACAATAATTGAGACTGTTCCTCAAAATCTTGTGTGAGGGAACAGTTTCTACGTAAATGGAGAAACTGGCTTTTTGGTATCCCTTGGAGCCATGGTTTGTGGTGACAACTGGACACATCAATAACATTATTGGTACATACCTTCTTAAGAAAAGTCTTAGTGTGGATTTGATCATTTTTAATAAAAATCTCTAAATCTAAAAAATTAATAGAAGATTTACTAAAATCCCAAGTTAAAATGATATCTTTGTCGTTATTATTAAGATGTTGTAAAAACTGATTAAGAGAGTCTTCTGGGCCATCCCAAATAAAAAACAGATCATCAATGTATCTAAAATATGTAACCAGGCTCGCCTGCCAGCCATGCTCGCCCAAGATGGCAGTGGATTCCCAATCTGCCATAAAAAGGTTGGCATAGCTGGGGGCAAACCTGGTCCCCATAGCAGTACCCTGTTTTTGTAAGTAAAAGGAATCTAAAAACCAAAAATAGTTATTATTTAAAATAATATTAATACACTGGATAATAAAATCTATTTGTTGGTCAGGGATATACTTTTCAGCTTTTAACATTTTTTCGACTGCTGAACAGCCTTTTTTGTGACAAATAATAGTGTACAAAGATTGCACATCACAAGTCACTAAAACATATGTATTTTTCCATTTAAAAGTATTTAAAAAACGGAGTAAAGACATCGAATCTTTTAGGTATGAATTCATACGCTTCACTGAGGGTTGTAAAAGGATGTCTAGATACTCAGATAAATTTGATAAAATAGAGTTAAGCCCTGACACAATGGGTCTTCCTGGAGGATTGATAATATCTTTATGAATTTTCGGTAAAAAATAAATAACAGGGATGATGGGATGAGATACATTAAGATATTCAAATTCATGTTTACTTAAAATATTTTGTTCACGACCGTTAATTAAAAAAGAAGTTAAGATTTGCTGGATTTTAGATGTGGGGTCTTGTGCTAACTTTTCATAAACAGTAGAATCATTTAATTGTCGCATAGCTTCATTTATATACATTTCTTTGGTTAGAATAACTATACCTCCCCCCTTATCTGCAGGTTTTATGATAATACTGTCATCCTTTTGTAATTGTTGTAATGCTTTTCGCTCTAAATGTGTAAGATTATCTGGATCAAATTTGTTTTTATGTATTTTTTCTAAATCTTTTATAACTAATTTTTCGAAGACCTCCAGGGGGCCTGATTTAAAACTAGAAGGAAAGAAAGTCGAATTTTTCTTTAATGAGGTAGAGGTAGTGATCCTAATGCTGAGGTGATCTGCGGTTGTGAGGTAGGAGCTTCTGCATGCTTGCACGAAAATAATCTTTTGAGGGTGGCTTTTCTGACAAATTTGTTAATGTCTATAAAGGCTTTAAAAGGTTTAAAAGGATTCGTGGGAGCAAATTTTAGGCCTTTCGTTAAGACTGATATTTGAGTAGATGTTAAAACCTTTTGGGATAAGTTAAAAATACCAAGATCCTTATCATTAGTTTGATTTATTGTCTTTCTAGCCTTTCTCTTTTGGAATCTTCTGCCACTTCTCCTTCCTCTAAATTCAGACTTCGTTTTCTGGTTTTTATAGGATATGGCGTTAATGCGTGTGCATTGTTTTGTGTGCAAAGCTCTAAAAAATAATCATCATTATCTGTTTCCGAATCTACAGACAATAATTGATATCTGTTATTATGAGCATAGTTCGGAGGAGATCGTTTGCCCTCAAAGTGTCTTTGTGCAAATCTTGGTCTTTGAGTTTTGGGTGTGGTACTTTTCTCATTTTGGTACATACCTGGAGAGTGATTGATATTACTCGTGTGATTAATGTGATTCTGTGTAGGTAACTGTGGGTTACGGTATTGGTGAGGTAAATGTAAATGCCTAGGTTGGGTTTGATAGTGTTGGTGTTTATGAGTAGTGTGTAACCGGTTGAGGTGATAGTTATGTGATGAAGTGAAGGATTGTTTCCTCATAGGCGGGTGAGATAAGTATTGTGAATCTCTTCTTGGTGCATGATTTTGGTGTGTTTTAAATATGTGATCATTTTGATAAGTATTAGTGGATGAGTAGGCAAAATTCTCAGAAGTATTTCTTTTATGATAGGAACGGACCTGATTATTAGAATAATCTTGTTTGTCACAAATATATTTCTTTACCTTGATATGTTTGGTGTCCATTTCCACTTTTTCTATCTTATTTTGAATAAGGATAGAATTTTGTTTAAACACTTGTGTCTCTGTGAATATGGACATTTTTTCTTTTAGGTCGTTTATTTCTATGTCAAGGGTTGAGAGTTTTTTAGTTTTTTTAATGATCAGTGTATCCATGAGACCAAATGTACATACTTCTAATTTTTTATACCAGTCTCTCATGAATTCTTCATCATCTCTATCTGATGTAGGTTCTTTAAAGAGTCTTAAACCTCTAGGAGTTATTCTCTCTTCTAAATATTTCTTTAGAGTAGCTAATTCCCATTTTAATTTAATTTCCGTTGTCAATGCTTTTTCTAATTTGGTAAAGAGCTCTTTTTGATTATAATTATCAATTCTTGTATAGGTGGGGAGGTTTTCTTCTGTATTAAAAGCATGGTTAATATCTATAACAAAATTGTTTCTAAAATCAAAGATAGACATTATAATAAAATGTGGTCTTAGGATAAAGCAGCTAATTTATAGGGGTTTGAGAAGACAATAGAGAAAACAGAAAAAAATCTGCGCTAAATGGCCACAATAAGTGAAGGCTGCACTCCTCAAAAGGGAATCCCCTATAATTCCCTAATGATTGGAAGAATACAAAGCAAACAGGACAATAAGGATGCGCCTAAAATGTATACTAAAATGTATAAAATACAATAAATAATAAAACAGTGTATAAAATATGATATAAGAAATAAATAACGATCGTCCAAAACTTATCAAAGTTCGTAATGAGGAATCCCACGTAAAATAAGGAAAGATTCTTTAAGGTGTGCAGTAAGGTCAAATCTTCTTAGTTGTATGCTTAGGGTTCAATAGAGTACATGTGGAGAGAAGAAGAGACAGGACTCCAATGGTACAGTATATAGATACGTTAAAAATGAAAAAATAAAAAATAAAATAGGTCTTACTCACAATTTTCAGAGCTGAGGATCCAGCTCTGATATTAAGCGCGTGAAGTGGAATAATCCCCACTCAAGGATATATGGAGTAGATTTCAAATAACGATTCTCTAGTGCACGTTCGACGTCCAAATTACAGACCCAGGAAAAAAGGATAAAATATATAGTGCTCTCTGTATTTTGATAAAAGGTTAGAAAGTATAAAATGTATATTACTCACATTCTTTTGAGCAGGTATATACTGCTCACTATAAGCGCTTAGGTGGTATGATCCCCACCTATGGATTCTTTAAACCTCTTCTGAAAATAGGCGATATAGGTAGTCAGGTGAAAGAAAAGAAAAGAAAAATGGCAATAAAGTATTTTATGCCAAAAATTCTTTATTGTAACGTAATAAAATAATATCTAGACGTGTTTTGCCTCAAGGGCTTCTTCAAGTAGATAAAAGTAATAAAAGGGGGGGCACACCTGACATACACAAGTTTATATAAGGTTCAATAGGGCTATGGATTTAAAATTCCCGCCAAAAATGACATCATCACAACATCTAAAATTGGTACAAACAAAAACAATAATTTTCCATAGATTTCTATTAATATGGTGAATGTGAGATAGGTACAGTGTTTATTATTAAAAAAAGAAAATTGTAAATACTAAAAATAACTAGTTAAAAGCAATCACGTGACGCGCCTTCACTTATTGTGGCCATTTAGCGCTGATTTTTTTCTGTTTTCTCTATTGATATTCCACCTACCCCTATATTCATTCAAAATGTACTAGTTTAGAGATCCATTGTGGTCAAAGTTCAAGCATACTGGCTCCATGAATAATCACTGTGCCTACAGACAATTGCGAAATACATGCACAAAACAAACAAAAGTGGCAAAGGCTCAATATTTTATAAAAAAATTGAACAATAACATATCAAATCCAAGAAACTTTTGGAAAATCATAAATGGCATACAAACCCCCACAATCCACTCCCAACCCTCCACAGTCAAAATGTACAACCAAATACTTCAACACCCTCTAGATGTAGCAACTGCCTTTAATAATTACTTTGTTGAATGTGCTACCACCCTGATTGCTAAGATAAAAAATGACACTCATTTTCAGACCACAAATAAAGATCAGGCCCTGCCAAATCTTCAAAATCCTCTTATAGAGAAATAAAATTTTAGATTTTAGACCTGTGCCTGCTAGTGTCGTTAATAGTCATCTTAATGATTTAAAAATGAAAAAACAGTGTGGACCAGATCAAATTCCAGCAATGTTGCTGAAGCTCAGTGTGCCAGTGTCACGGCCGCCATGTGCGTCCGTGCCCGACCGGCACGACCGCACCAACTCACTGAGCTTACCTGTTCAGCGGTGTGCCGGGAACCGCTCCTCCATGCCGCTCGGGGAAATCCAAGATGGCGTCAACCATGAGGTCGCGTCCATCCATGGCTCCACCCCCCAAAATTATATGAATCACCCTCTGACCAATCAGAGCCTAGAGAGGGATATTTAAATCCCTAATTCACATCAGTACCTTGCTGTTACGGTACCCTCAGCATCAAATGTACAAACCGCCATTTAGTGAATCCTCCCCTCTCGCAATAACGCAGGCTTCATTCGTATCCAGTGTAATCATACGAACCGCAAGCAGAGGAACGTTGTAATCTCACAAACGGGACCTGAACGGGCACTTCACTTCATGTGCTCCAAACTCACGAATTGCCAATAGTAGCCGAATGCATATATCTTCCAAGCGGCTAATAATCCCATCCGGCAGTCTCTAGTCATCGGTAATAAATCCCCCCAATAATGAGACCAAGCTCCGCATTGAGGGTAAAACATGAACTGGCTTTACTGTGGGCTACCTGCCCGTATTTATGAAGGTCTCCCACTAGGTGGACACTCCCCTAGGGGACCAAATGGGAGACTGTAACAATAGACAGACATATGGCAGGTTAGGACCCACAGACACAGAATATTCCCAGCATGCATTTGGATTTCCTCCCCTCTGCCCTGGAGATAATTGAGGAGTAATTCAATTATCTCCAGGACAGAGGCAAATCGCCATTTTAAATTCAACACAAAAAAACACATAAAAATATATAACTTTACAATTGTCGAACATTTCCCATTCGTATCACATATCTCCAGATAGCCTGGATCTGAGTGCATATTATTGGCAAATTGCGCTCAGATCCCATACGTATAGTTCAATCGCCATGGAGTCAAAGTCTATTACAGTCTTTCGGTATGCGATTGACTCCATGGGAAGGCTATCTGGGTTAAGTCCATTCGTGCGTTTCAAACTCCCGAATGGCCGGTGTTCGTGTACTTCTGTCGATTGAGAAGGGAGGTCCGCGGCTTCAGCGGTGTTCGGCAGATAAAGTGTCCGTTTTCAGTTCCATGAAATCAATGCCGAACACTGCTGGTCTTTCGCATGGTTAAAAATGGCCGCTGCCTTGTTGTCGACATACGAACGACGACCACCCTGTATTCGGTTTTAATTGAGAAGTGTCTGCGGTTAACCACAATGTTCTAATTGGGATCAAGAGGTTAACCAGCAGCACACTTCTCTTCTGGGTGGCCGTCCGTTCAGTAGTTTTGTTTGGCAAAAACGGCAATTATACGAACAGAGGCATACGAATGAGTAATTCCACGAAAATGGCAAAACAGACGAACCAGCAATCCCAGGTTATACGGATGGATCTGTCACACGGCTCCCCCCTTGTGGAACACTCCAGCAGACCCGGCTTGACCCTGTGGCGGGTCAACATTGGGATGACCGGACTAGGAGGTAATAGGGACGTCGGTTTGCCGGGACAATCCTTCCGCATTCCCGTTCTGCATACCGGGTCGGTAGCTGATGGTGAAGTTGTAAGGTTGTAAAGCTAAACTCCACCGCAGCAGTCTACCATTGTCTCCTGAGACCCGGTTAAGCCAGACAAGGGGATTGTGGTCCGTGATGAGCGAGAACTCCTGCCCGTACAAATAGGGGCTCAATTTCTTTAATGCCCAGACCAGGGCCAAACACTCCTTCTCCACTGCCGCATAACTCACTTCCCGGGGTAGTAGCTTTCTGCTGAGATATGCGACAGGGTGCTCTCCTCCATCTTCCCTGACCTAGCTCAGCACAGCCCCCAGTCCATACATGGAAGCATCTGTATGGACGAGAAAATGTTTGTTAGGGACTGGGGCAGCCAGGACAGGGGCATTCACCAGAGCTTGCTTCAATGCCTGAAACGCGGCTTCACAAGCTGGAGACCACAGGACCTGCTTAGGTAAATTCTTTTTAGTCAGGTCAGTCAGGGGATAAGCAATAGTGCTGTAGTCTTGGACAAAGCGTCGGTAATACCCGGCTGTTCCCAGGAAGGCCAGCACTTGGGTCTTGGTGATAGGTGTGGGCCAGTTAGCTACAGCTTCTACCTTGGCTGGCTCTGGTCTCTGGCTCCCACATCCTACCCTGTGACCCAAGTACTGCACTTCTGCCATGCCTAGATGGCACTTGTCTGGCTTCAAGGTCAGGCCAGCGGCCCGAATCTTGTCCAGAACCACCCCTACATGTACCAGGTGTTCTTCCCAGGACTCACTGTAGACCGCAATGTCATCCAGTTATGCACATGCAAATTCCTGGAAGCCATCGAGAAGCCTATCCACCATACACTGAAAGTTAGCCGGAGCATTCTTCATCCCAAATGGCATGAACTTAAACGAATGCCGACTTAGGGATAGCATCGTCGGCCAGGGGCATCTGCCAATAACCACCAGGTCTATGGTGGTCAGATAGCGCCCCCTGGCAACGCGGTCTAATAACTCGTCTACCCGGGGCATTGGGTAGGAGTCAGTGGTGGTCCGTTCGTTGAGCCGCCTGTAGTCCACACAGAACCGGGTGGTCCCATCTTTCTTAGACACCAGGACTACAGGCGAGGCCCAAGGGCTGTCTGAGTGTTCGATGACTCCAAGCCGAGTCATCTCCTGTTTCTCCTTCCGCATTCCTTCCCGGACTGCTTCAGGGATACGATAGGGGGGCTGTCATAGGGGACTCTGTCCGGGGGTCTCTACCTTGTGTACAGCTAGGGTAGTGTAGCCGGGTTCTTGGGAAAACGTTGCCTGCTTCTCCCACAGAAGCTGTCTTGCCTGTACCTTCTCTGTGGGGCTTAACCGGTCCCCTAGCTGTACAAGACTAGTGAGCTCAGTCTGGAGGTCCTTCTCTAATAGGTAGGGCAGGGATAAATTCTCGGGGTCATCGGCAGCCGGGGCACACACTGCAGCGACATCCTCTGGTCTCTTCTGATACTCCTTCAGCATATTCACATGAAAGGATCGCTGAATCTGCACAGCTGGCGATAAGATAGGTAGTGTCACACACCTGAGCTAACACTTTATATGGGCCCTGCCAAGATGCTTGCATCTTGTTCATCTTCACAGGCTTGAGCACTAAAACCTTTTGCCCAACCTGAAAGACCCGCTGTCGGGGACCCCGATCGTACCACCTCTTCTGTCTCCCCTGGGCCGCCTGGAGATTCTCCCTTACCATCTCCATGCGGTCCCGGAGTTCCAGAACGTATGGCACGATGGGGGTTCCCTCTTGCTCTGTCTCTCCCTCCCAGTGTCCTCTAATGAGATCCAGGGGTCCGCGGACCCTTCTCCCATAGAGTAGCTCAAAGGGAGAGAACCCAGTAGATTCCTGGTGCACCTCTCTGTATGCAAATAGCAGATGAGGCAGGAATTGCTCCCAGTCTCTGCAAGTGTCAGTAAAGGTCCTCAACATCTGTTTGAGGGTGCCATTAAATCGCTCGCAGAGACCTTTAGTCTGTGGGTGATAAGGGGAGCTAAGCAACGGTTTAATGCCGCACACCTTCCACAGCTGCTGGGTGAGCATAGCGGTAAAATGAGTTCCCTGGTCAGAGAGGATCTCCTGACGGAACCCGAGCCTAGTGAAAATTTGAACCAGGGTATCAGCAACCGTCTCTGCCTCTATATTAGACAGCGCTACTGCCTCTGGATAACGGGTGGCATAGTCCACCACGGTGAAAATATACTTCTTACCGGATGGACTAGCCCTGGCCAGTGGACCCACAATGTCAACGGCTATGCGGGAAAATGGTTCTCCAATGATAGGCATCGATATGAGCCCAGCCTTTGGGTGATCCCCCCGTTTACCTACCTGTTGACATGTGTCACACGTACTACAATAGACCCGCACATCTCAGTTGAAATTAGGCCAGAAGAAATTTTGGGTAATCCTATGATCCTAGATGGCCCGCTAATGGCACATCATGCCCAATCCGCAGAATCTCCTGCCGGCATTTTGCAGGCACCACCAGCTGCCGATTCTGCGGAGGGGTATTCGGTCTTTGGGACGGTTTAGGGATCCTGTACAACCTATCCCCCAGCCACTCGTAATGCTCCCCATCTACCCCCACTTCCCCAGTATCTGCCCTGGCCCTATACTTCTCTAGGGTCGGGTCCTCCCGGGTCTCCCTTCAGTACATCTCTGGGGTGTCCCAGCCTAAAGTGGCCTGATCTAAGGTACAAGTCGGGGTAGAGAGTCTGGGTCTCAGCAGCAGGTGGGCCGGTCTCTGTGGCACGGGTCTGGGCACGGGTCGTGACAGCGTTCACTTCAGCGGGACCCATGGGAGCGTAGGCAGAAACAAGGGGGGACAAATCATTTCCAAGGAGGACATCAGCAGGTAAGTCCCTCATGATCCCCACATTCACATGTCTGGTGCCCACTCCCCAATCCAAATGTACCCGGGCAACGGGTAGGCGAAACACAGCACCTCCGGCTACTCTCACAGCCACAGTGTCCCCAGTGTGTTGATTCTCTGGCACCAAGTGTTTTTGGAGCAATGTCATGGTCGCCCCAGTATCTCGCAGACCACTGACTTCCTTCCTGTTTACTTTATCCAGTTGCCGGTGTTGTTGGCGGTTATCGCGGTGGCAGCTTTAACAGGGTCTGCCTCATGTAGGACGCCCCAACATTCCTCTTCCTCTACGCAGTGGGCAGAAGGCTAAGTGGGCCGTTGGTTCCCGCTGGTCAGTCTCCTCCAGGACTGGTTCTGGTTAGCATTATTCAGCGGGCACTCTGGTTGTTTGTGCCCAAGCTGCTTGCACCCAAAACAACGGATAGGTTGGGAGTAGTCCCGGGAGTTGAATCGGTGTGGCTGGTAATAGTTATTAGCTGGAGGGGGTGCGGATGGTCGGTGCGTCGTGGTTGGTAGATGGTAGCTGGAGTGGGTGCTGCTTGGCGGTACTCTACTCTGGCCGGAGGTTTACCCATGGTACTGTCCAGTTTACGGGCATCCATGTATTCGTCTGCCAGGTGAGCTGCTTCATGTAGAGTGGAGGGTTTGTAACGGCATACCTGGAGAGCAAAGCTTCCTTCACTGCCACATAATCTCCAATCTCCTCATCTGGATTGGCCCAAAAAGCATCACTGGCCCGGCCGGATAACTTGCCTGATAATATAGTGACCCAGTCCTCTGGGGGTACCTTGTGTAGCGCACATTGCCACTCAAAATCAGCAAGGTACCCATCAATCTCTCCTTCTGTCTCCACAAACGGTTTAAATGCTGTAAATGGTACTTTCCTTTTCTCCACCGGGTTTGCTGGGGCTGGGGCTGCTGCCTCCACAGCGGCTATGACCCGGTCAATGGTCTCTATAGTCAGGTTGGGACCATAATGGGCCAGCCTGATTCTTACTGCCTGGTCAAAGCTTGCCTCCTCGGGGGTTATATCAGCTGTGTTGGACCCATTGGTTCCTTCAGCCCCTGGTACTTCATCCATTTTGTTTAATATTGTAATAATCTCCCTTTTCCTGAAATTACTGGTTTGTCTGTCTCTCTGTTCCAATAAATTCTTTAGGGTAGCTCTTTTCAGCCTTTCGTATGGTATTTCCATTAATCTGGGCTGTAGTGGTCTCTCTGGGCAATGAGGGTCATCCCACCGCTGCCACCAGTTGTTACAGTACCCTCAGCATCAAATGTACAAACCGCCATTTAGTGAATCCTCCCCTCTCGCAATAACGCAGGCTTCATTCGTATCCAGTGTGGTCATACGAACCGCAAGCAGGGGAACGCTGTAATCTCACGAATGGAACCTGTACGGGCACTTCACAAGCTCCAAACTCACGAATCGCCAATAGTAGCCGAACGCATATATCTCCCAAGCGGCTAATAATCCCATCCGGCAGTCTCTAGTCGTCGGTAATAAATCCCCCCAATAACGAGACCAAGCTCCGCATTGTGGGTAAAACATGAACTGGCTTTACTGTGGGCTACCTGCCCCTATTTATGCAGGTTTCCCACTTGGTGGAAACTCCCCTAGGGGACCAAATGGGAGACTGTAACAATAGACAGACATATGGCAGGTTAGGACCCACAGACACAGAATATTCCCAGCATGCATTAGGATTTCCTCCTCTCTGCCCTGGAGATAATTGAGAAGTAATTCAATTATCTCCAGGACAGAGGCAAATCGACATTTTTAATTCAACACAAAAAAAAAACACAGCCTGAAATAGACCGACCTCACAGCCCAAATCTATGGAACTGTTTTGGGCAGGAAAATGTGCTTGCGGTCGGTCATAAAGGGACCTCCAGCTAACTTTTTAACCCCTGGATGGATTTGGCTGATTTTTGGTTATGTTTATGTTTTAAGTGTGCTGATTCCAAATATGTAATTATGAAGATGGGATGTGTAGTTTTAAAGTTACAGGGTATGGCTAAAAACTGCATTTTTACTGCCTGTGTTTAATTATGTTAATCTCTTCCCAAACGTCATTTCGTTCAAAGTGGAGAGAATGTTAAAAAAAAATATTTTTGTTCTGAGTGTGAGAAATGCTTTTCAGCCGCTCTAATCTTAAGCATCATTTGAGGAGCCA
>OW240913.1:208182434-208196046 GCA_933207985.1 Pelobates cultripes | reverse complement strand
CTCTTATGTCCCTTTTGACATACCACTCTGTATTTTTCTGTCATTCTCCTTACCCAATTGTGGCTCCCGTGTTTGCCCCCGGATATAGATAGGGAGCTGGGCATAACCAGGGAACCCTTTCCTCCTACCCTCTCCTTTTTTTGGTTATCCCAGAGTGGTCGATTCTCTTTCCTGGGCACTATCTTTGAAGTAACGTGGACATGTTGGTTTGGGGTACCTGTATATTATTTCTAATTAAATCATGACATACTGACCTGCACTTCTCCCTGTTCTCACCCTTAACTGCTGGGGATTGAATATAGAATATATTGAACATAGATACCAATTATTGATTTAATTGAAGAAAAAACACACCTCTTTAATTTTTACAGGATACTCATTTCCAGGAGGGAACAGCACCTAGGAATAAGGATCGTACCCAGTTAACTATTTTTCTAATTATTTAGCGTCCCGCAAGGCTGGAGTGGCAATTGTATTAGCTGAAACATTACAATTTAAAGAAATTGACAACTGTAAAGATTCGGAGGGCAGGTTCTTATTTTTGAAAGGCAGAATTTCTGACCGAATACACACTTTTACTTCTTTAAACTCTTAATTGCTCAAAAAAATTTGCCGAAGATAAAGTAACCCTGGGGGGACATTTGAAACATTCAATCTATTCATAAGGCAATTAGACACTGCAGACTGACTGATTGTTGGAGGGCACATCACCCAGATACAAAGGACTATACTTACTATTCAGCACTTCATAACCGTTATTCCCATATTGATTATTTATTTATTCAACAGGAAGGTTGCACCCACTTGCTAAAAGTAGAAATTGGTCCCTTAACATACTCAGACCATGATTCAGATTGAACTTAATTCTCCTTTATTTCATCTAGATTGTCTTGGAGATTTAACCAAACACTCTTCCTAGACATAGGTATTTGGGAACAGCTTGCACAAGCCCTAACCCTTTATTTTCAGGACAATGAGACGATGGATGTCTAACCAGTTTCCATTTGGATAGCTTGGTGCTACTTCTAAGTGCTGTTTCTAAGTGTGTAGTTGGAGATATTCTGGAGAGTTTTACAGAAGCTTCAACTGTCTAAGAGTTGTGCTAAGAGCTTTCTTTTCTACTGTTACAGGTAAGATTCATCTGTAGGAAAAGGTTACTGATTGCACAAGGTTTGAATTCCTGTTGGTAATTATAAGGCATTTGATTTGATTAAGCTAGTTACTTGCTATTGATTGCTGGTTAATTAGCTATTGTTTGCAAATAAGCAGATGCCTACCCAGGTGTTAAACATTCCTAGTGGGTGGTGATTTTAGGAGTTATATAAGCTTGTTGTCATTAGCTTGTCTAATATAGCTTGGTGCTACTTCTAAGTGCTGTTTCTAAGTGTGTAGTTGGAGATATTCTGGAGAGTGCTGTTTCTAAGTGTGTAGTTGGAGATATTCTGGAGAGTGCTGTTTCTAAATGTGTAGTTGGAGATATTCTGGAGATAACCTGGAGGTAATCTGAGGTATTCAGGAGGATAAATACAAAGTTAAGATTTGTTAGATTTAAGTTATTCTCCTCATTGGAATGGCAGACTTAGTTCAGTGTAATAATTGCTATGCATTTGTTTCACGTTCCACTTTTTGGAGGTTTGGTTGTTGTCTAATCTGTAGACAGTTCTCTATCTTGAGGCAGGAGATTGTATATCTGAGACTGGTAAATTATCTGGTGAACAAACTCAGACTGGAACTGCTGCAAAGCCACTGCCGCAGAGACATACTAGGAATGGCAGATGGATTACTGTAGGATCTGGTAGACTTAGAGTTGTGGATAAAAGGCATTTTGCACAGTCTGTTGCTCTTCATAATTCATTTTCTGCACTTTTAGAGTGTAATGGTGTTGTGGAGAGAGGCACTGAGGCTAGTGGTGTTGTGGAGAGAGGCACTAAGACTAGTGGTATTGTGGAGAGAGGCACTAAGACTAGTGGTATTGTGGAGAGAGGCACTGAGGCTAGTGGTGTTGTGGAGAGAGGCACTAAGACTAGTGGTATTGTGGAGAGAGGCACTGAGGCTAGTGGTGTTGTGGAGAGAGGCACTGAGACTAGTGGTGTTGTGGAGACCGGCTTGGAGACTATGGTGAGGCCTAATAGAAAGCAGTTGTTGTTGGGGGATTCCATTATAAGAGGTGTGGAGATGGACAATGGTGGTCTTGTGAGGTGTCTTCCCGGAGCTACTGCTCACAGAGACAGGAGACGTATCTGTAATATAAGCAAGCAAAGCAGGAAGGGGAATTGGATGTACTTGTCCATCTAGGGACAAATGACTTGGCTTGCAATGAGGTTTCAAAGGTTAAGGATGTTTTTAGGGTTTTTGCCAATGATATACGGCAGGTTGCTTTCACACTGTCATTCTCTGAAGTTCTGCCTCTGCATAACACTCAGAACGACAGGCGGATGCGTATTAGGGACTTTAATTTGTGGCTTGGTGAATGGTGTCGGGAGCAAGGATTTGGCTTTATTTCTCATGGTAGCTCTGTTTGGAATGGAAATAAGCTGTACAAAAAAGATGGTTTGCATTTTTCTCAAAAGGGAACAAATGTTCTCAGTGAGCAGTTCAGAGGTTTTGCTAGGATGTATTTAAACTAGGAGGGGGGGCAAAAGGGTGATAAAACATCAATCCAATTGTCACCCAAAACAAGGACAGAAGGTGCCTGTAGCAAGTGTGTTAAAAAATGATAAGCTTAGAGTCATGTCTACAAATGCTCACAGTTTAGGGAATAAGATCCATGAACTTGTGGCAATAATGGCAACTGATAGTGTAGATTTAGTCGCTGTTACTGAGACATGGTACAATGAGAAAAATGACTGGGACATAGCAATACCAGGGTACTCTTTATATAGGAAAGATAGGGAAGGCAAGAAAGGGGGAGGGGTGGCCTTGTATGTGAAGGATAGCATAAAATCTAGCCTAATAAAAGTTAGTGAGGCGAACATAGAGTCCGTTTGGGTTACATTAGAATTTGGTAATCACACAGTAACTCGTGTAGGTGTGATTTATAGGCCCCCAGGACAAATTGAAGAGTTAGATAATCTACTAGTTGAGGAAATAGCTAAAATGACAATGAAGGGGGAAGTTATCATCATGGGTGACTTTAATCTTCCTGATGTAAATTGGAAAACAAAATTAGCTACTTGTGCCAGGAGCACACATATTCTAAACTCCCTACTGGGATTGTCTCTAAAACAAGTTGTTGAGGAGCCAACTCGTAAAGAGGTCATACTAGATTTAGTGTTAACAAATGGAGATTTGGTATCAGATATTACTGTAGGTGAAAGTTTAGGATCCAATGATCATCAGTCAGTGTGGTTTAATATAAGAACAGTGACTGAGTCACACCACACAAAAACAAAAGTTTTAGACTTTAGAAAAGCAGACTTTTCTAAAATTAGAATATGGGTAGAGGGGTCATTATCAGACTGGAGCAATTTAAATGGAGTCCAGGAGAAATGGCATTATTTAAAAGTTGCACTATTGAAGGCAACAGAAAATTGCATTAGGCTTGTCAGTAAAAGCAAAAAATTCAAGAAACCACTGTGGTACTCCACAGATGTGGCCAAAATAGTTAAAAACAAAAAGTTAGCATTTAGGAATTATAAAAAAACCCAGAGTGAGGAAGACAAAATGATCTATAAGATTAGGCAGAAAGAGGCTAAGCAAGTTATAAGAGCTTCCAAATCACACACAGAAGAGAAAATAGCACAGTCAGTAAAAAAGGGGGATAAAACATTTTTTAGATACATAAATGAGAAAAGAAAAGTAAAACAAGGATTAGTTAGATTAAAAACAAAAGAAGGAAGGTATGTAGAAGAGGATAAAGGTCTAGCTGACTGCCTCAATGAATATTTTTGTTCTGTATTTATAGATGAAAATGAAGGAAAGGGACTTCAGTTGAGAAAAAGGATAAAGGAGTCATTTATTACACATGAGTTTACAGAGGAAGAGGTTCTATTTCAACTGTCAAAAGTAAAGACAAATAAGTCAGTGGGACCTGATGGAATACACCCAAAGCTATTAAAAGAGCTTAGTGGTGTACTAGCAAAACCATTAACAGATTTATTTAACCAATCATTGTTAACAGGAGTAGTCCCAGAAGATTGGAAGTTAGCGAATGTTGTGCCCATTTACAAGAAAGGTAATAGGGAGGAGTCGGGCAACTATAGGCCAGTAAGCCTTACTTCAGTAGTGGGGAAAGTGATGGAAACCATGTTAAAGGATAGGATTGATGAACATCTAAAAACACATGGATTTCAAGATCAGAGACAACATGGGTTTACTTCAGGGAGATCATGCCAAACTAATCTTATTGATTTTTTTTGATTGGGTAACTAAAATTATAGATCAGGGTGGTGCAGTAGACATTGTTTACCTAGATTTCAATAAGGCTTTTGACACTGTTGCACATAGAAGGCTTATCAATAAACTGCAATCTTTAAGTTTGGATTCCAATATTGTTGAATGGGTAAGGCAGTGGCTGAGTGACAGGCATCAGAGGGTTGTAGTTAATGGAATATATTCGAAGCTTGGACTTGTCACCAGTGGGGTACCTCAGGGATCTGTACTTGGACCCATTCTCTTTAATATTTTTATTAGTGATATTGCAGAAGGTCTTGATGGTAAGGTATGTATTTTTGCTGATGATACTAAGATATGTAAAAGGGTTGATGTTCCAGGAGGGATAAGCCAAATGACAAATGATTTAGGTAAACTAGAAAAATGGTCAGAATTGTGGCAACTGACATTTAATGTGGATAAGTGCAAGATAGTGCATCTTGGACGTAAAAACCCAAGGGCAGAGTACAGAATATTTGCTAGAGTCCTAACCTCAACATATGAGGAAAGGGATTTAGGGGTGATTATTTCTGATGACTTAAAGGTAGGCAGACAATGTAATAGAGCAGCAGGAAATGCGAGCAGAATGCTTGGTTGTATAGGGAGAGGTATTAGCAGTAGAAAGAGGGAAGTGCTCATGCCATTGTACAGAACACTGGTGAGACCTCACTTGGAGTATTGTACACAGTACTGGAGACCGTATCTTCAGAAGGATATTGATACCTTAGAGAGGGTTCAGAGAAGGGCTACTAAACTGGTTCATGGATTGCGGGATAAAACTTACCAGGAAAGGTTAAAGGATCTTAACATGTATAGCTTGGAGGAAAGACGAGACAGGGGGGATATGATAGAAACATTTAAATACATAAAGGGAATCAACACAGTAAAGGAGGAGACTATATTTAAAAGAAGAACTACCACAACAAGAGGACATAGTCTTAGAGGGACAAAGGTTTAAAAATAATATCAGGAAGTATCTTGTAAGATCCTGTCACTGTCACTATAATCACTGAGCTCTTGTAAGGTCTTGCTCTCTGAAGGAGTCGGGATATTTTAGGGCCCCCACCTAATGTCCTCCCCCGGAGCGGTGGGTGGGGGCCCTAAAATACTAATTAGGGGGGACCTAATGTCCTCCTCCATGGCCCCCACCCCTGAGTGGTGGGTGGGGGCCCTAAAATACTAATTAGGGGGGGACCTAATTTACCTGTCAGAGCACTCTGATTGGATGGCTTAAACCCACCAATCAGAGTGCTCTGAGCCTAATTGCAGGGCGGGGCAAGGCTTTATAAGCCTTCCCCCGCCCTGCAGAGTGAAGAAGGATTATTATTTTTTGCGCTCGTTTTTTTTTTTTCATGTACTTAGTTAAATGGTCCCCCCTCATTATTTTTAGGGTGGGGGGGGAGTGACTAGGGGTTTGGAGACCCCTAGTCACCCAGGGGAGGGGTAATTTTTTTTATTTAGGGCCCCGACACACCGCTCAGGGGTGGGGGTACCTCCGTTGAAGGATACTCCTATCGCTTCCTGAGGGCTCCAAGCACTCCAGCCGACACCAAAACCCCCGTAGACTCCTTCAGAGAGCAAGACCTTACAAGAGCTCAGTGATTATAGTGTCAGTGACAAGATCTTACAAGAGCTCAGTATTTAGGGCCCCCACCCACCGCTCAGGGGTGGGGGCCAGCGGGGGAGGACATTAGGTCCCCCCTATTTAGTATTTTAGGGCCCCCACCCACCGCTCAGGTCCTCCCCCCTCATTCTAATTTAGGGCCCCCACCCACCGCTCAGGGTTGGGGGACAGGGGGTAGAAAATTAGGTCCCCCCCCAATTAGTATTTAGGGCCCCCATTAGGTCCTTCCCCTTCATTCTAATTTAGGGGCCCCACCCACCGCTCAGGGGTGGGGGTCAGGGGAGAGGACATTAGGTCCCCCCCCTAATTAGTATTTAGGGCCCCCACCCACTGCTCTGGGGTTGGGGCCAGGGGGAGGTCATTAGGTCCCCCCCAATTAGTTTTTAGGGCCTCCACCCACCGCTCAGGGGTAGGGGCCAGGGGGGTGGACATTAGGTCCCCCCCTAATTAGTATTTAGGATCCCCACCCTCCACTCAGGGGTGGGAGGACAATAGGTCCCCCCACATTATTTTACTTTAGGGCCCCCACCCGCTGCTCAGGGGTTGGGGCCGGGGGTAGGACAAAAGGTCCACCTATTATTTTACGTTAGGGCCCCCACCCACCACTCAGGGGTGGGTGCTCGGGATGGGGAACCCATTTTTTTTTTTTTTTTAATAGTGAGCAGCCACTGGCTGCTCACTGTTTAATAGACATGCCCCTCGCGGTATAGCGAGAAGGGGCACAATTTTCTAATACTAAGTAATTTTTACTTAGTATTAGTAAATTTGGCTGAAAGACCAATTTAGGTCTTTCAGCCTTTTGGTAGATAACTCCCTAATACCGTGGGAATTAGAGAGTTATCTGCCAAGCGGCTGCAAGAGATGTTCCGAAGTTCCGAAGTGCCAAAGTGCCGAATTGCCGAAGTGCCGAAATTATCGAAGTGCCGAAGTTCTGAAGTGTCGAAGTTCTGAAGTGTCGAAGTGCCGAATTTCGGAATGCCGAACTGAATTTTTTTTCCATGCACATGCCTAGTCTTTAATAACTTCAGAGATGGCAGAGACATTAGAATCCCCAATTAGGGAGGATAAGATTGCTTTAGCCAAAGCTCCAGGCCCTAATGGGTTCTCTGCTGGATATTACAAAAAATGTCCCTCTGCTCTAGCCCCTAAACAGTGAATGCTATTTTGGAAGGGAAGGAATTTGGGCATGAGTCATTAGCTGTAATGATCATGGTCCTGTTGAAGCCTCAAAGGGATCCTGAGCAATGCAGTAGCTAGTGCACAATTTTGTTGCTTACTGTTGATATAAAGTTATTTACAAAAGCTTTTGCCAACAAACTGCATACCTTTTTATCCACTTTAGTTCATCCAGATCAGACTGGGTTCTTTCCTGGCCTGAAGGCCAGGGGTAGTGCATTGAAATTATTCTCAACATCAGGCTAGGAAGAGGAATGAGCCGATGATTCTTCTATCCACAGATGCCAAGAAAGCATTTGACTGTTTAACTGGTCGTTTATGCTGACTACATTGAAGAGGATTGGTTTTGGAGACAATATGCTGACATGGATAAGAGCCCTATATAGTAAACCTTCAGCTAAGGTATGGCTGAATGGTGCCATTACAGCTGATTTTAATATTCGGAAGAAAGCAGCGATGCCCCCTTTCCCTCTTGTTGTTCGCGTTATCCCTTGAACTGCTCCTTGAGGCGATACATCACAATCCAGAAATCTAGGGTTACACGGGCTGGAGTAGAACACAAAATTGAGGCATATGCGGATGACCTTCTCTTTTTTGTATCAAATCCATGAGTTACATTACCTTGTTACATAATGGTATTTGAAAACTATAGGGCATTATCTGGATTTAAGCTTAATCTCTCCAAATGTGAGGTATTGAAAATCACATTTCTCAAGTTGGAATACACCGCCCTTAACTTACTTTTCCCGTTCCATTGGTGTTTGGGGAAGATTAAGTATCTCGGGATCTGGGCTACTTCACATCCAGGTGAGATGTACCAACATAATAATTTACCTTTCCTGAAAGCAATACTGTATGATTTGAAGTGGTGGTCATACCCAAACAACTTTGGCATGGGCGAGTGACAGTGGCTTAAGGTTAATATTCTTCAAAGATTATTATATCTTTTTCAGACTGTACCACCCTCTGTCAGGGGTTTGGTCAGGAAGGGGTGCTGACCAGTGCAACAACCTCGATGTGAGTGGAACCCAGAATACAAAGAAACAAATATACACACAAATTAAGGTAAAAAATAAGTGTATTGATATTTAAGGAAGGCAGTTAAATAAAATACAAACACAGATAACTAAGTGTAGCAGAAGGGCCTCTGGATACAGGACAGACAGGGCAGGCCTCTGGATACAGAAAAGGCAGGACAGTACTCTGGATACAGGGAAGGCAGAACAGACCTTTGGATACTGAAAAGGCAGGACAGGAGGACCAGACCAACATTAATGAACTGGCAAACAAGAAAGGGAAGGCTCAACTAAATAGGGAGAAGTTAATTACAAAGTAAGGCCAGCTGGGAACAGAGAGAGATATCAGTTTGAGTGCAGCATTCTGGAATAGTGGTGCTGTGAGGTACTGCACCAGACTGATAATAAACCGAAGTGTGGCAGTCTCTTTGCTGGGAGCATTCTTTGAAGACATTAACGATTAAGTATGTGTGAAGAGGAGAATGCTCATGTTTGTGTTATGAGTTACTCTGTTTACCCCTACTTTGAGGGGGATAAGCATTATCAGATTTTAAGAATTATTTCCAGTCCACAATTCTGCAAAGGATCTAAGATTGGCATTTAAGGGCCCCACGGAGACAATGGGTGTCTTTAGATAGAGAAGGAACTAATATGTTTTTATATTTGGCAATATGGCTGGGAAGATCAGAAACTTTGGAATACCCACAAAAGAACATTGGTTGCAGAAAGTTGAAGAAATTCAAACTGCTGAAGCTGCGCATGCCGCTTCTATCGGTATGACAAACACAGTTTGTGGTTATGGCAAAATGAGAGTTAGAGCTCTGGAGGTGATTTGAGAGAGGTGAAAAGCCGTAAGGAGGACCGGGGGGAGGAGCTTACTCCGGGATCAAGTTTATTATTTGTTTTTTTGTTTGTTTTTTTGTTCTCTCTTTCCCCCTTCTTCCCTCCCTCTTAATTGTCTTTCTGATATGTATTTCTTTAGACAATTTACATTGAAATTTCCTAAACTTAAAATGTAAAGCAAAAGCCTAACAATAAGTTCATTGATATCCTATCATTCTAGATATAGCTCTTACTTATATTTGGCTTATGCTATATATGCACACACGAGCCATGGTAGACAGAATCCACTTACATGGTTCCCTCTACTAATGAGACAATATAGTGAGTTTTTCTTTTACAAAAAGGGGTTTGGAGACATTGAGATGGGGCCCCCTAATAAATAAAATTGTAATGGGACTATGATTATAGTTTGAGTCTATTTCCTTTGTTGGAGAAAACCATAGCCTTATTTATTTATTTATAAAATATTTTACCAGGATGAATACATTGAGATTTCTCTCATTTTCAAGTATGTCCTGGGTCCACAAAAACATTGCATTGTTACAATAGGATACAATATTACAAATAATACAAACAATATACATATATATACTAACACATATATAAACACATAACAGGTGATAAATATATTCAGCCATGACAGGTGCATTCTGTGCTGAGGTATATTGCCATAGAACTCTTAAAATATTTTAGATTGAATGAAGATTTGACTGTGTCCCTGAGGTTATTCCATAATGGCAGTGCTCTGTAGGAAAATGATGATCGAGCCACTTTATTTTTATATTGCGGTATGCTAAATATCGTGCTTGTACTGGACTGAAGGTTATAGGAGGTGGGAACAGCCGAGGAGAGCATTCAACTCAGGTAGGGTTGGAGCTTCCCAGAAATGCTCTTATGCATAAGGCTGGAAAGAAGAAGAGTGCGTCAGGATTCTAGCGATAGCCAGTTTAGCTCTTTTAACATTTCACAGTGGTGGGTAAAGTAATTACATTCTAGTACAAAGTGGCAGAATTAATTGTATAACAAATTGAGTTTATTAAGGGGGTTTTGCGATGCAGGATCAGTTTCTTATTGTAGGGCTTAGGCAGGATTTGTTTCTGTACAGGGCACCTAGCTTTGGGTAAAGCTTTGAAGAGATTTTTTCAATGTGAAGGCCAAATGATAGATTGGGGTCTAGCAACATACCTAGATATTTGAAAGAACAGATTGCTGTAAGTGTGCTATTTGTTCTGATACATAGTTGTTGATTTTGTAGTTTACTTAATTTAGGCACAGTTCCAAAGATCATTGTAACTGTTTTGTCAGTGTTTAGGAAGAGTTTGTTAACCGCTATCCACCTTTCTACCTCTATGAATTGGTTTTAGAGCACAGCCTCAAGCTGCAGTAGATTGGGTTTACTAACATAGATTACAGTGTCGTCTGCATACATGTGTACAGTTGGGGATTTGCAGACCTTAGGCAGATCATTTATAAATACTGTGAATAGTAGAGGGGCAAGTTTGGAGCCTTGCGGAACACCACACATGACTGGAAGAGGGAGGGAGGCGCTATCAGAAATGGCCACATATTGCAATCCGTCTGACACATATGATGGAAACCAGGTTAGTGGACGATCACAATGCCTGAATTTTTAAGAATGCCATGGTCTACTGTGTCAAAGGCTTTGGCAAAATCAAGAAAAATAGCTCCAGTTAAGTCTCCTTGTTCCGTGCCAATTTGGATGTCATTGCAAACTTTTAAGAGGGCAGTCGAAGTTCAGTGATTTGGATGAAAGCCTGATTGATCAGGGGTCAGATAATTAGATTCTTGATAATATTCACGTAGTTGCGTGTGGATGCATTTTTCCAAGATTTTTGACAATTCCGGGAGCAATAATATTGGGTGATAGTTAGATACCAAAGTATTGTCACCACTTTTATGGATAGGTACTACTAAGTTTGGGTATGTATCCTGACATCAGGGATTCATTGATAGTGATGTACCGAACGGTTCGCTGGCGAACATAGCATGTTCGCGTTCGCCACGGCGGGTGAACATATGCGCGGTTCGACCCGCCCCCTATTCGTCATCATTGAGTAAACTTTGACCCTGTACCTCACAGTCAGCAGACACATTCCAGCCAATTAGCAGCACACCCTCCCTAGCAGACCCTCCCACCTCCTGGAAGGCATCCATTTTAGATTCATTCTCAAGCTGCATGCTTAGTAAGAGGAGGGAAAGTGTAGCTGCTGTTCATAAGATAGGGAAAAGCATAGCTAGGTTAGGGATAAGGGTATGCTTTTTTTTGATTTTTTTTTTCTATGTAATGTAAATGCACTTAGTTGTCTGCCACTGCTGCCAGCTTCTGTGTCAGGCTCACAGTGCATACCCATTTCCCCAGTTAGTTCCACCAATTACATCTGGTGTCACAATAGCTTGGATTTAAAAACAAAAAACTTTTTTCACTGTTATAGATTGAATAGCAGTCAGTTGTCTGCCACTGCTGCCAGCTTCTGTGTCAGGCTCACAGTGCATACTGTGCCCATTTCCCCAGTCAGTGCCACCAATTACATCTGGTGTCACAATAGCTTGGATTTAAAAACAAAAAACTTTTTTCACTGTTATAGATTGAATAGCAGTCAGTTGTTTGCCACTGCTGCCAGCTTCTGTGTCAGGCTCACAGTGCATACTGTGCCCATTTCCCCAGTCAGTGCCACCAATTACATCTGGTGTCACAATAGCTTGGATTTAAAAACAAAAAACTTTTTTCACTGCTATAGATTGAATAGCAGTCAGTGTCCTTAAAGCGGGTGTGTTACGCTAACAGTGGATACGGTGACCATTGCCACCACTTAGATCTGGTGACACAAAGCTTGTATTTAAAAACAAAAAACCACTTTTTTCACTGTTATAGATTGAATAGCAGTCAGTGTCCTTAAAGCGGGTGTGTTACGCTAACAGTGGATACGGTGACCATTGCCACCACTTAGATCTGGTGACACAAAGCTTGTATTTAAAAAAAACAACCACTTTTTTCACTGTTATAGATTGAATAGCAGTCAGTGTCCTTAAAGCGGGTGTGTTACGCTAACAGTGGATACGGTGACCATTGCCACCACTTAGATCTGGTGACACAAAGCTTGTATTTAAAAAAAAACAACCACTTTTTTCACTGTTATAGATTGAATAGCAGTCAGTGTCCTTAAAGCGGGTGTGTTACGCTAACAGTGGATACGTGACCAGTGCCACCACTTAGATCTGGTGACACAAAGCTTGGATTTAAAAACAAAAAACTTTTTTTCACTGTTATAGATTGAATAGCAGTCAGTGTCCTTAAAGCGGGTGTGTTACGCTAACAGTGGATACGGTGACCATTGTCACCACTTAGATATGGTGACACAAAGCTTGTATTTAAAAAAAAACAACCACTTTTTTCACTGTTATAGATTGAATAGCAGTCAGTGTCCTTAAAGCGGGTGTGTTACGCTAACAGTGTATACGGTGACCATTGCCACCACTTAGATCTGGTGACACAAAGCTTGTATTTAAAAACAAAAAACACTTTTTTTACTGTTATAGATTGAATAGCAGTCAGTATCCTTAAAGCGGGTGTGTTACGCTAACAGTGGATACGGTGACCAGTGCCACCACTTAGATCTGGTGACACAAAGCTTGTATTTAAAAACAAAAAACACTTTTTTCACTGTTATAGATTGAATAGCAGCCAGTGTCCTTAAAGCGGGTGTGTTACGCTAACAGTGGATACGGTGACCATTGCCACCACTTAGATCTGGTGACACAAAAGCTTGTATTTAAAAAAAAAAAAAAACTTTTTTCACTGTTATAGATTGAATAGCAGTCAGTGTCCTTAAAGCGGGTGTGTTACGCTAACAGTGGATACGGTGACCAGTGCCACCACTTAGATCTGGTGACACAAAGTTTGTATTTAAAAACAAAAACCACTTTTTTCACTGTTATAGATTGAATAGCAGTCAGTGTCCTTAAAGCGGGTGTGTTACGCTAACAGTGGATACGGTGACCATTGCCACCACTTAGATCTGGTGACACAAAGCTTGTATTTAAAAAAACAACCACTTTTTTCACTGTTATATATTGAATAGCAGTCAGTGTCCTTAAAGCGGGTGTGTTACGCTAACAGTGGATACGGTGACCATTGCCACCACTTAGATCTGGTGACACAAAGCTTGTATTTTAAAAAAAAAATCCACTTTTTTCACTGTTATAGATTGAATAGCAGTCAGTGTCCTTAAAGCGGGTGTGTTACGCTAACAGTGGATACGTGACCATTGCCACCACTTAGATCTGGTGACACAAAGCTTGTATTTAAAAAAAACCAACCACTTTTTTCACTGTTATAGATTGAATAGCAGTCAGTGTCCTTAAAGCGGGTGTGTTACGCTAACAGTGGATACGGTGACCATTGCCACCACTTAGATCTGGTGACACAAAGCTTGTATTTAAAAAAAAACAACCAATTTTTTCACTGTTATAGATTGAATAGCAGTCAGTGTCCTTAAAGCGGGTGTGTTACGCTAACAGTGGATACGGGTGACCAGTGCCACCACTTAGATCTGGTGACACA
>OW240913.1:208101878-208182334 GCA_933207985.1 Pelobates cultripes | reverse complement strand
TGTCTGTGAGTGTCTGTGTATGCGTATGTGTGTGTGTCTGTGTGCACGCATTTATATATGCATATGAGTGAATAATTTTTATTTGGTGGGGGGTGGATCTTAGGTGAGTTCCCACACTTTTTTCCCCAGGACTTGACCCTTGCTTTGGAGAAAGTTCATAGAAGGGCTACTAAACTGGTTCATGGATTACAGGATAAAACTTACAAGGAAAGGTTAAAGGATCTTAACATGTATAGCGTGGAGGTAAGACGAGACAGGGGGGATATGATAGAAACATTTAAAGACAGAAAGGGAATCAACACAGTAAAGGAAGAGACTATATTAAAAAAAAAGAAAAACTACTGCAACAAGAGGACATAGTCTTAAATTAGAGGGGCAAAGGTTTAAAAATAATATCCCGTCTGACCACCCCCAGGAATGGTTCCAGGTAGAGGGCAAACACAAGGGGGGAGAGCAGGCATCCCTGTCTCGTCCTGTTGCTGATCTGGAACGTCAGGGACAGGGCTCCGTTTATCCTTATCCTGGCGCTCGGTATCGTGTACACCGATCCTATCCACGCTAGTAAGTAGGGGCCAAACCTCATCGCTTCGAGGGTGGCGATCATGTATTGCCAGTCCACGCGGTCAAAAGCCTTCTCTGCATCCGTTGAGAGGAAAAGGGTTCGTTGTTTAATTTTTTACGCCGCGTGGATGATGTTCAGTGCTCGGTTGGTGTTGTCTCTCGCCTCTCTTCCGGGAATGAAGCCCACCTGGTCTGGGTACAACAATTCCGGTAGGAAGTCTCGTATTCGTGTGGCTAGGACTTTAGAGAAAAGCTTCAGGTCCGAGTTGAGGAGGGATATCGGCCTGTAACTCACGCAGTGCGTGGGGTCCTTTCCCTCTTTTGGTATAACCTTTACTGTCGCTGTCAGGGAGTCTCTGGGGAACACACCACCGTCTCGTATGGAGTTGATGCCTTTCAAGAGCTGTGCCAGAAGCACATCTCCAAACTCCTTGAGGTATCTGGCTGGGAGTCCATCTGGGCCAGGGGCTTTATTCAGCTTGGTTGACTTCAGGGCCGCCTGCAGCTCCAAAAGCATGATGGGTGCCTCCAGCTGCACCACATCCTCATCTGTCAGAGTCTTCGTCACATTTTGTTGTAGATATGTTGTCATCCGCGTGGTTCTTGCACGTGCCTCCTCCGGAGACTCACTGTGCTGTAAATTGTACAGGGCCATGTAGTATAAGTGGAATGCTGTCATGATTTTGTCCGGGAGCTGGGTCATCGGCCCTTCCTTTGTTACAATTTTAGTGATATGGGTCATGCGCCTTTGTTTCTGCAATGTTTTGGCCAGGAGTCGCCCGCATTTGTTCAAGTATTCATAGAAGCAGTTGGATTTGCGGATCGTGTGTTGAAGTTTGTGGGATAGGTGGTCTCTGAGAGCCCGTTTGGCATCCAGTAGTAATCTGTAGGTGCCAGGCGTTTGGGTGGTTTTGTGTGCACCTTCCAGCTTTTCAATTTTGCGGATCGGATCTTCCATATGTTTTTTTGTTCCTTTTTCTTCTGCATGCAGACCTGGATGAGTTGTCCCCTTTTCACACATTTGTGCGCTTCCCAGCTCGTCAGTGGGGGGATATCCGGCGAGTCATTTACTTTGAAGTACGTGGTGATAGCGGCGCGGAGGTCTGCAACCTGTAGCACGTCCGTCAGTATGGATTTGTTCATCCTCCAGTGGTATTCCCTGGGTTTGAACAGGGGGGATTTAATATGGGTTGAAATGGGCGCGTGGTCTGACCAGCTTGCCGTCTTTATGTCCGCCGATATTAGTAGTGGCAGAAACTCCTGAGCGATTAGGATATAGTCCAATCTACTGTATCGGTGGTGTACTGTGGAGAAGTAGGAGTAGTCTCGGACCGTCGGGTATAACACCCTCCAGCTGTCCATAAGTCCCGTCCTTCTCAGCATCTCTTTAGCTTCTCGTAAGCACTGATGGGACAGCGAGCTGGTTCCTCTAGATGTGTCTAGTCATGGTTCCAAGGCCATGTTCAGTTCCCCTGCTACGAGGAGCAAGCCCTCCCGGAACTGCTCAAGTTTATGGAGGGTACTCTTGATGAATCGATGCTGTCGGGTGTTTGGGGTGTAGATGCTGATGAAGCTGTATACGGTGTCCGCAGTCGTGCCCTTGAGGAATAAATAGTGCCCCAGAGGGTCCCTGCATGTCTCTGTGCACTGGAACGGGACAGTTTTCGCAAATAGGATTGCGACCCCCGCCTTCCTGGCCTGATTATGGTTTGCGAAGTATCCAGTGGGGTATCTCGAGTCCCTGAGGGATGGTCCTGTGCTACCCTTAAAATGCACCTCCTGTAGCATCGCGATGGACACCCTGGATGCACATAAAGAGTGCAGGAGGTGCGTTCTCCGCTCTGGCGTGTTTAGGCCTCGCACGTTATGCGACCAGATGTGGAGTGGTGCCGACATGAACCCCGCTACTGCGGGGCCCCGGAGCTGCCCCGGGCCACCGGGAGGAAGGCGAGAGCCCACCTCCACCGTAGTCGAGCCAGGGGGGAGGGAAGATGGAGAGGGGCGAAGGGCGGGGTGCGCGGGAGAGAGGGGAGGAGCAGGGGGCGTGAACATTAGATGGAGTCATTCGGAGTGGTACAATTTTTTTTTTTTTTAGTCTTTCCCCATTATGGGGACCCACTCGGGAAGTGGGGCCAGATGGTAGGCCCCCCCCTCGAGTCTGGGATTCTCTGTGACTTGGTGTCTGTGGTCGGGCGGTGCGCGGCTCCCCCCCCCCCGGGGGGTGGGCCGTACCCCCCACACCAGGGTAGGGTAGGCACCTGTCACGCGGGGTTCGCCCTGTTGAGCACCGAGCAGTTACCGTGCTTTGGCACATTTCCTTAGATTGGTTACTAACTGTAAACTGTGAACCGAACTCTGTTAAAATGTGTAACAAATATTAGTAAAGAATGTAACCGTGTTATCCACTGTCCGCCTCCCCGGCCAGATTGGCATGTGTGGTACTACAGTGTGATGGTCAATGAAGGTCTTTGTAGGGTTTGGGTGTGCTGCAGTGGCTTCTCACTGGTTTGGGTATATAGCGTGCGGCGGAGAACCTATAGTGTGTCCGTTAGGGGGTCCTCGTGGGCTGTTCAGTGAGTCGGTCTCCAGCGTCCATCTCCGTTTAGTCACGGGGCCTGGGTGTTATTTGTGCGTCTCCCCGACACGAGTCGAGTCGGGAGGTGGTGCAGTCCGTCGTTTGCGAGTCAACTGATTGTCAGGCTGCTTCGTGGATGGGTCTCGGGAATCTGAGTCGGTCACCGGTGTCTATGCTTCTCTGTGTGTCCCACTAGTCGTCCACTATGTTTGCCCATGTGTCTTAGACTCCATTTCCTCCCCTCCTGTCATCCTTCATGCCTCCCATGTCGTGTTGGGACTTGCACCTTCTGCGGTTCTCCAAGTCCTCCACCTGCCTCCTGAGGGTCAGTAAAAGGGTGCCTTGTCGGGTAACCGCTACTTCAGTGGCGTGGTGTTGCTGGGTGCTTTCCTGTGCCGCTGCCTCCACTTCAAGTGAGGTCAGATCTGTGCACAGACCCATAAGTTCTTCCCGGAGAGCTGTGCGTATTTCCTGTGCCAGCTTGCCTGTATCTGTCTTTGACAACATTCTGGTGAGATCTGGACTAGTTCTGTGCGAATGAGTGTCAGCTCACCATGGGGGTCTCTGTCTGATTGAGCTACCGCAGGGTTCCCTCGTTCTGGCATGGCGGGCACCATCTTGTCTAGAGGCCGTGTGTCTCGTGCCTCGGGTTGCGACGCCATGTACTCGTCCATCGGGCCCGTGTATCAGCGGGGGGAGTCCGCCCCTGAGTTCCCAGACACCGATTGCTTCGTGGTGCGGACCATCTGTTGGTATTGTGCTTGTTATTTGCTATAATGTGGCCGCGGATGCGGAGCTCAGTGTTCAGGCGTCCTGCTCCATGCTTGTCCAGGCCTAATGTTTTTTGATTATTTTTTTTAATTTTAAAACTTTTGTTATTAGAGTCTAGGACAATGTGGAGAGTAATGTTTTTGTCTTCGGTACTATCCCAAATAACAAACAGGTCATCTATATATCTGCGGTACAGAATAATGTTGTACATTGGACCAAATGTGAGTATCCTCCCAGTCAGCCATATAGAGATTGGAGTAGCTGGGTGCTACTTTTGTCTTCATAGCTGTGCCTTTCCGTTGCAAATAAAAAGAATCATAAAATCAAAATAATTATTGTTAAGGATGATGTCCAGGCCCTGTAGAATCAAATTGATCACATTTTGCAAATAAATAGAATCATAAAACCAAAAATAATTATTGTTAAGGATGATGTCAAGGCTCTTTAGAATAAAATTGATCAAATTTTGGGACGTGTAACCATCTTTTTCCAGAATTCTTTTTGTTGCAGTGCACCCAAGGTCATGGGGTATAATGGTATAGAGGGACTGGACATCACTCATAACTAAAATATAATTTGGTGCCCATTTAAAACTGTTTAAAATTTGTAAGAGGCTCATACTATCTTTTAGGTATGATCTCATATTAAACACATGGAGTTGAAGGCAAATGTCAAGGTATTCCAACAAATTTGATAAAACAGAGTTGATCCCAGATACTATTGGGTGACCAGGAGGATGTTTCTCATTTTTATGTATCTTCGGGAGAAAATAGATGACTTGTATGGTTGGGTGGATTATGTTCATATGTGTATTTGTTTTTGTTTAAAATTTTCCTGGTCTTGTCCTTTCTTTAAAAAATTGGTTAAAATATTTTTAATGTTAGAAGTAGGATCTGATAACAGGTTTTGGTATACGGCTGTGTCGTTTAATTGAGCAAAAGCTTCATTCATATACATATCCACTGGGAGACTCACTAGTCCACCTCCCTTGTCAGCTGGTTTAATGATGATACTTTTGTTATTTTTTATATTTTCTTTCTTTCTTACTCATAGATAAATTGTATTTATCTAATCTGCTAGTAGTAATCTTTTTAAGGTCTCTGATAACCAGCTTTTCAAAGGTGTCTAGACTACTAGATTTGAAATTTGAGGGATAAAAGGTGGAAGTAGGTTGAGTTCAGTGTATTTACTTGCTACTGGGTTTTGAGGAAGTACAGGATCATTACTCATATTATCGCTGTTTTTGCTTGTATAAAATATTTTCACTGTGGCTTACCTTACAAATTTACTAACATCAATAAATCCTGAGAATAAATCCTGAGAATTGGTAAAATTTCCGGGTGGAGGCATATTTGAGACCTTTGTTTAGAACTGCTACAGCATTTAAAATTATACTTGATAAATTAAAAATACTGGGCCTGGGTTTTGTAGCTGTTATGGTGGGATTATTTACTCTCTCTTTTCTTTTTTGTCTCCTTTTCCCACTTCTTCGTCCTATATTGTAAGACTTCTCTTTTTCCTTTTTTCTTCTATAAGTGCCAACCAGAAATGTCCATATTATCCACTGTAATGTATACCATGTAAATCACGCGTATGACTTCACCCTGTTACTTTCAATATCTTACTCTTATCATTGTTATTCTTTGAACTTACTAATGCACTGTAATGTATTGCATACACTGCATTGAAATTACAAAACTCAAAATAAAGAATTTATTAAAAAAAATAAAAAGAATTTGATATTAGTTTGGGAGCCAATCTAAAACCAATATTAGGTTTTGATGGTAAATTGCCCTTTAATATCTCATCTTCTTTAACCCTTAAGGACCGGCCTGTTTTTGTGATGTTGTACGTTAAGGACCAGAGCAGTTTTGACACTTTTGTGGTGTTTGTGTTTAGCTGTAATTTTCCTCTCTCATTTACGGTTCCCATACAAGTTATATATTGTTTTTTTAGGAACAAGAAGGGCTTTCTTTACATACCATTATTTGTATCATGTCATATATTTTATTTAAAAAAAATAAATAAAATATGGTGAAAAATTGAAAAAAAAAGTTTATGGAATTTTACTTGAAAAATCTTTTACTTATCTACAAAAGCTAATGAAAAAAACTGGTAAATAGATTCAAAATTTTGTCCCGAGTTTAAAAACACCCAGTGTTTACATGCTTTATTGCTTTTTTTTTGCAAGTTATAGGCCTATAAATACAAGTAGGAAATTGCTGTTTCAATATATATATATATATATATATATATATAGTTTAAATTTATCAATAGTGACATTGTAACACCGTTATCTGTCATAAATCCCCGAATCACACCTCACATGTACATATTTTTTTAAAGTAGACAACCCAGGGTATTCAATATGGGGTATGTCCAGTGTTTTTTAGTAGCCACTTAGTTACAAACACAGGCCAAAGTTAGCATTTATATTTGTTTGTGTGATAAAAATGCAAAAACACTAACTTTTGACTAAGTGGCTACTAAAAAAGGCTGAACATACCCCATTTGCAATACCTTGGGTTGTCTTCTTTTGCAAATGGTATGCCATCATTGGGGTAATTCTCATTTCTGGGCTACCATACGCTCTCAAAGGTAACCTAACCAATCTGACAAATTTCAATAAAAAAAAAAAAAAAAGTAAAATCAAGCCTTATATTTGACCCTGTAACTTTCACAAACACAAAAAAAAACCTCTACATGTGGGGTACTGTTATACTCAGGAGACTTCGCTGAACACAAATATTAGTATATCAGAACAGTAAATTGTATCACAGCAATAATATCATCAGTGAAAGTGCCGTTTGCGTGTGAAAAATGCAAAAGCTGTCACTTTCACTGAAAATATCATCGTTGTGATATGTTTTACTGTTTTGAAACACTAATATTTGTGTTCAGCGAAGTCTCCCGAGTAAAACAGTACCCCCATGTACAGGGTTTAGGGTGTCATAGAAAGTTACAGGGTTAAACACAGTGCTAGCAAATTAAGTTCTCTGGACTTTCGGCCTGGGTTGTCAGGCATGTCCCTCAAATTGCAATCATTAAAATTACTTAATTAGGCAAAAATATTACATAAATATGCACGTAGAATTTTGATATATATACATATTCATATATGTGACGTCTACGTGTATATTTATGAAATTATTTAGGTAATTATGTATATGGACATATATATTTTGTATTATTTTTATTTATTTATTTATACATATATATATATATATATATATATACATATATATATATATCATTACATTCTAAGTGTATTTTGATATAAATATATATATATATATATATATTAATATCAAAATACTGTTAGAATAAAATTACATATATATAAATACTTTTTTTATTTATTTGTATTAACATATTTATAATTTATAATAATATATATACAATATATATAATTATTATATATATTGTATATATACGTGTGTAATTTAAATATAAGTGTATTTTTATATTAATATACGTATATATAAAAATAAAAATACACTTAGATTGACATTATGTATATTAGATATATATATACACATATTACATATAGATATAATACATGTATATATATATATATATATATATATGTACATATATATATATATAAAGCAAAAATATGATTTAGGCACTCACCCTTAAAATAACTTGTGTGAATCTTGCCTTTCGTGCTTCCAGCGTCCAAATATATAACCAAAAGGACTTTGTTATCGGTATTTATTGTGACAAAGGTTTACATCAAAGTGTAGAACATCAAATCGACGTTTCGACCCCTCAGGGTCTTTTTCAAGATCAAACACTAAGTGAAATAGGTACAGTTTAAATATATGTATAGAGAAATTAACTCACCAATCTCATGTGTGCGGCTACCCGAACCCGGAAGTGTCCCGGCACCCCACGTGACTCCTTCAACGTGCGTCGCTACGTATAACGTGGTTGCTAGGTGATAGAGTGTAAACTCTAAAATTAGACAAAATCACAACTATCGTGATCTGTGCATATAACATGCAGACATAGTGAATATAAACGCTAAGTGCTACGAGATCTCAATCCAGAGATCAAAAAGTGGATATTAAAAACAAAGAGATACTCGATCGGAAGATTTCCATATTATTCATAATGAATATAATAAACCTATGAGACGGAATGCCTGATAAAGTGCAATGAAAGGTGCAGTGCAAAGAAAAATAGATAGTGTTACACACTCCAAGTGAAAAAATCTAATCGGCATAAATCTCATAAGGTTAATCTGAAAGAAATATGAAATAATAAAGCTACAGGTATCTATAAACAATAAAACACAAATGAATGTGCAAAGTGTACTGTTACATATCATTACTAAATAGTAACTCTAAATTAATATAACATACTCAATGTCTGAAGTTCAGGATTTGATATGTTGTACAAGATTATATTAATTCATCAAATAAACATAGAAAATGAGATGTATTCGTTTAGTCCTTTCGGGGTAATTGTGTCTAAACGGTGTATCCAATAGGTTTCGCGTTGCAATAACAATTTGGATCTATCCCCTCCTCTGGGGCTGAGTGGAACATGGTCAATGGCTATGAATCTGAATGTGGGAAGTCTGTGGTTTGCTTGGAGGAAATGTTTGGCAACTGGCTTATCGGATTTTTGGTCTCTAAATGCAGTGGTGATAGTTGATCTATGGCCACGAATCCGTTCACGGAGAGTCAGATCTGTTTTTCCCACATATGAAAGACCGCAAGGACAAGTGATTAAATATATCACATGATCGGTCATTCATGTAATGTACTGGGTAATTAGGATCCGAATTCCACTATGTGGGTGGACATATGAGGTACCTGTATTCATATGGCTGCAAGTTACACACCCACTGCATCTATAGTAGCCTTTCTTGCTGGGTCCCGTAGTTTTTCGATAACATAAAGTGGGGTCGCTTCTCACTAGTAAGTCTCTAAGATTCCTATTTCGTTTCAGGCTGATATTGGGTTTTTGACAAAATATTGATGGTAGATTTTTATCCGAACCTAAAATGCCCCAATATTTATTTATGGTTCGTTGGATCTGTGAGGTACCAGTGTGAAGAGTTAAAGGTAGATACATTCTAGTCACTGGTGGCCTCAGGAGAGTCACTAACCATATGTTCCCAAGCTTTAGCCTTTGCTTTCTCCAAAACCTCAAAGCTGTATCCTCTGGCAAGAAATCTGTCAGTCATTTCTTGTAATTGATTTGCTTGATTGACGGGATCACTGTTGTATCTCAATACACGTATGTACTGGGATACAGGAAGTGATTCCTTTAATTTTTGTGGATGGTAACTATTAAACTGGAGTAACGTATTTCTTGCAGTGTCTTTGCGATATAAAGTGTATCCCAACGTGCCTTTTTCTCCGTCTTTATAGATGGAAACATCTAAAAATTGAATTATCTGGAGGTCAAAGGTGAGTGTGAGTTTAACAGGAAGCGCCGAGGAGTTTATCTCATTGATCATTTGTTCCAAGCTGCAAGAGGTTCCTGTCCAAATTAGAAAAATATCGTCCACAAAACGATGGTAAGTAAGTATCTGTTTGCGATGCTTCTCAAGGATGTATTTGGTCTCAAAAAGGAACATAAATGCATTGGCATATGAAGGTGCCATCGCTGCACCCATTGAAGTACCCATCAGTTGTAAGTAAAAAAGGTCTTCAAACTTAAAATAATTACATGTGAGTGCTATTTGTAAAAGCTCCATGAGGAATTCAATGGGTGGACCATTATATTTGGACGAGTTGCAAAGGATCTGTCGCAATGCTTGTATACCCTCCATGTTTGGTATAATTGTGTATATATTTTTAACATCTAAGGTGACCAATAGATGTTGTGTTTCCACTGAGGTTAACTTCTTAATGTTCTCCAGAAAATCACTGGTGTCTCGTAGACAAGTTGGAAGATCCATAACAGAGGTTTTAATATAACAATCGATATATTTGCCGAGAGGCTCAAGCAAACTGTCTCGAGCCGAGACGATCGGTCTTCCTGGTGGATTTAACAGATCTTTGTGAATTTTAGGTAATGTATATAGAACTGGATGTTTCGGATATTCAACATATAAATATTTAGCCATGTTTGTGTCGATAAAACCCATCTGAACTCCGGTGGTAATCGTGGTTTGAATTCTGTTTTGAAATTTTTTACAGTATCGAAGGTTAGTTTCTGATAGGTGGTTCTGTCGGAAAGTTGATTGCAAATTTCTTCTTTATATTTGACATAAGACATCACCACAATAGCTCCCCCTTTGTCCGCAGGCCGAATGATGATATTAGGATCTGTCATCAGATTTTTTAGGGCAGTCTTCTCAGTTCTAGAGAGATTCTGTCGATGATCAATGGGATTTTTCAACATCTTCTCGGATTCATTTTTCACTGATTGCATAAAGGTTTGATGGATGTATTGGAGGTTTTTAGATCTCCTTTATATTTGGCCTTAAGAGGATTTTTTATGGTTGTAATAGTAGTGTCTGATGTTGTGGGACTGTCTTTCCATCGTTCATAGTTAATCAGAGTCCGTTGTATTTTATACAATTCAATGTCTACTTGAAGAGGAGCCGGTTTAGATACGGGTACAAATGTTAACCCTTTAGAAAGCACAGATAAATGATGTTCTGTTAAAATCTTCTGAGATAAATTGAATACTAGCTTCATCTCTTACCCAACGGGGGTTTTCCTTTTGAACCTCTGCTTCTGGTGTCCCTTCTTTCCTCTCCTGGTGACTGAGTTCTTTTTCCTCCTCTGATCTGAGTGTTTGACGTACCTGGGGATTCGTATGGTCGAATATTTGCTTCTAAAAAAGGACGTTTTCCCTGTGTAGTTCCTTCATCTTTATTATCAGCGTCGGAAGCTGATTCACCAGAGCTGGTGTCTATAGTTAGAAAAGCTGTTTTTTTGATACGATGTTTGTATCTAGGGAAATATTCTCTGTTAGGAGTTTGATTGCCACTCAACCATCTATACACTTGATGGCTGGTATAATCATGGTTTACTTTATCCAGTTTTTGTTTTTTAAATCTGATAAGTTCGTTCTTATATTTGTTGATATCATCTTGTAGTTTCAACATATGTTCTGTGGCAGCAGAAGAATGTAATAAATCTACGTTGGTATTCTCAATTTCTTGAATGGTCTGCTTGACTCCAATCAGTTCTTTTCCTACTTCCTCCACGACTATGACCATCCAGTCGAGGGAACATTTATTGGCAATATTCATCCATTTGCGGCAAAAGTCCGGATTTTGCCTCCCGATAGTTGGAGAGTTTCTCACTCTAAATCCACGGGGGATCCGCTTCGCTCTGTGATAGTCAGAAATAAAGATGCCATGTAGATCTAAGTCCACCTCTCTTCTTCTGAGTTTCATCAGGTCATTGTATAAATCCTTAATGGTACTGGAGTGCGAAAGATCTTTAGCTGATTTGGACCATAAAATGGCCTGAGTCTGATCTTCAGATATGGAAAGAGTTTCCGCTGAATCAGCAAAAACCCCTGCTTTTGTGAGAAAATCTTCCATAGTGACAAACTTGAAGATGTGCCTGAACGCACGATTTAGTGAATATATATAAATTCTGGGGGTGCCCAAAATGGTGAGACGCACACCATATATATAAAGCAAAGATATGATTTAGGCATTCACCCTTAAAATAACTCGTGTGAATCTTGCCTTTGGTGCTTCCAGCGTCCAAATATATAACCAAAGATAGATAGGAGCACTCAAAAGGACTTCGTTATCGGTATTAATTGTGACAAAGGTTTACATCAAAGTGTAGAACATCAAATCTACGTTTCGACCCCCCCAGGGTCTTTTTCAAGATCAAACACTAAGTGAAATAGGTACAGTTTAAATATATGTATAGAGAAATTAACTCACCAATCTCGTGTGTGCGGCTACCCAAACCTGGAAGTGTCCCGGCACCCCACGTGATTCCTTCAACGTGCGTCGCTACGTATAACGTGGTTGCTAGGTGATAGAGTGTAAACTCTAAAATTAGACAAAATCACAACTATCGTGATCTGTGCATATAACATGCAGATATAGTGAATATAAACGCTAAGTGCTACGAGATCTCAATCCAGAGATCAAAAAGTGGATATTAAAAACAAAGAGATACTCGATCGGAAGATTTCCATATTATTCGTAATGAATATAATAAACCTATGAGAAGGAATGCCTGATAAAGTGCAATGAGAGGTGCATTGCAAAGAAAAATAGATAGTGTTACACACTCCAAGTGAAAAAATCTAATCGGCATAAATCTCACTTGTCCTTGCGGTCTTTCATATGTGGGAAAAACAGATCTGACTCTCCGTGAACGGATTCGTGGCCATAGATCAACTATCACCACTGCATTTAGAGACCAAAAATCCGATAAGCCAGTTGCCAAACATTTCCTCCAAGCAAACCACAGACTTCCCACATTCAGATTCATAGCCATTGACCATGTTCCACTCAGCCCCAGAGGAGGGGATAGATCCAAATTGTTATTGCAACGCGAAACCTATTGGATACACCGTTTAGACACAGTTACCCCGAAAGGACTAAACGAATACATCTCATTTTCTATGTTTATTTGATGAATTAATATAATCTTGTACAACATATCAAATCCTGAACTTCAGACATTGAGTATGTTATATTAATTTAGAGTTACTATTTAGTAATGATATGTAACAGTACACTTTGCACACTCATTTGTGTTTTATTGTTTATAGATACCTGTAGCTTTATTATTTCATATTTCTTTCAGATTAACCTTATGAGATTTATGCCGATTAGATTTTTTCACTTGGAGTGTGTAACACTATCTATTTTTCTTTGCACTGCACCTTTCATTGCACTTTATCAGGCATTCCGTCTCATAGGTTTATTATATTCATTACGAATAATATGTAAATCTTCCGATCGAGTATCTCTTTGTTTTTAATATCCACTTTTTGATCTCTGGATTGAGATCTCGTAGCATTTAGCGTTTATATTCACTATATCTGCATGTTATATGCACAGATCACGATAGTTGTGATTTTGTCTAATTTTAGAGTTTACACTCTATCACCTAGCAACCACGTTATACGTAGCGACGCACATTGAAGGAATCACGTGGGGTGCCAGGACACTTTCGGGTTCGGGTAGCCGCACACACGAGGTTGGTGAGTTAATTTCTCTATACATATATTTAAACTGTACCTATTTCACTTAGTGTTTGATCTTGAAAAAGACTCTGAGAGGTCGAAACGTCGATTTGATGTTCTACACTTTGATGTAAACCTTTGTCACAATAAATACCGATAACGAAGTCCTTTTGAGTGCTCCTATCTATCTTTGGTTATATATATATATATATATATTTTTTAACACTGATTGATTTTATTTAACTTTATTTTTTATTTTACAGATGCAGGGAGACTGCCTGTCAGCACAGACAGTCCCCCTGCAGGCAGATACACAGGCACCTATTGCGGCCACATGATCAAGCGATCACGTGGCCGCGGGGTCCTGATCTGCCGTGGGGAGACTGCCTGGGCAGACAGGCAGTCCCCCTGGACAAGGAGGAGTGCTGATCACCGCTGGGGGGCCGCTGGGGGGCCGACGGCGATCAGGTAAGTACCCCCAGACCGTTATGACGGTTCAGGACCGTCATCGGTCCTCAAGGGGATGTCATCGGTCCTCGGTCGTCAAGGGGTTAAGTATATCCTAATGTTTAATATTATTCTTTTTACTTGATGACTCTTATTACTATAATTGACAATTATAGGAAGCATAGTATCTTGTTTTTGATTAGGTTTAAAATCTAAAAGAGTTTTCCTGTCTAAATCCCCAATTTCTTTGATTAAAATATCCAGAGTAGTAGCGTCATATTTCTTTTCCACTAATTTGTATTTTAAAATCTTAGCTTGAGTATTAAAAACAGTGTGGTCTGTACATTTTCTTTTTAGTCTTAACAACTGACCTTTTGGAACAATTTTTAGCCAGGGAGCGTAGTGGCAGCTGATAAAGTCGATAAAGATATTAGTATGAACTTTTTTTTTTTTAAAGTTTTTAAAGTGCCACTTTCCACATAGATCCCCAGGTACAAAAAGAAGAAGCCTTGCTATAATTAGAACCTAACTGTATACCTCTGATGTTGGAGTTTAAAAAAAGTACAAAAATTCTGTTAAAATACTTTCTGGACCTGTCAGTGATATATCAGCGATAGAGGACCAGGTTTTCACCCCAGTGATGTTCACCCCACATGGTGGAATCTTCCCAATCCAACATGAAGAGGTTTGCATAGTTGGGGGAAAACCTAGTCCCCATGGCAATGCCAGTTTTTTCAGGATAAAATGTATTGTAAAACCAAAAATAATTATTATTTAAAATTGTAACGGATTGTCTTGCACCTCGACTGGGTACCTCAGTTGATGGATACTCCTACTGCTTCCCGAGGACTCCAAGCACTCTGCCAGACACCATAACCACTATAGAATCCCACAAACCGCCGCAGCTTAGTTGGGGTCTCACCGTCTTCCACCCACTCTGGACCCACGACCAGGGTTCAGCTTCCAGTGAGTAGACCTCTCTTAACTCCAGAGAGCAGGAACAAGAACTGTATTGTGATATAGCAATCTCCGGATTGTAGGCAATTCTACAATCCCCCAAACATGAGCCGGAACTTCATGAAGGTACAAGATGATCTGCTTAACCAGCACCAAAGGGCTATCTTTTTTGCAAGTTTTTACACACAGTTCCCACCATCATGGTCTTGTGAAAAAGCCAATTAACCCCTTAAGGACGGAGCCAAATGTACACGTTGTGAACAAAACAAAATGTAAACAAAACCTGGCATTTGCGCTACATGTCTGTCCAACCGTAATTCACCTCTTTCATAGTAAATGCACCCACCCTTATTATATATAGTTTTATGCAGGGGAAACAGGGCTTTTATTTAATATCAAATATTTAGCTATGAAACATAATTTAATATGAAAAAAATGGGAGAAAATAAGTTTTTTTTATTTTTTTAGTTCTACATAACATTTTAACTGTCAATGTCATAATACTGTTTGCTTTTATTGCAATAAAATACACATATTTGTATTCAGCAAAGTCTCACGTGTACGACAGTATCCCCTATGTACAGGTTTTATGGTGTTTTGGGAAGTTACAGGGTCAAATATAACACGTTACATTTGAAATTGAAATTCGCCAGATTGATTACGTTGCCTTTGAGACTGTATAGTAGCCCAAGAATGAAATTTACACACATAATGGAATACCATTTGCAATAGTAGACAACCCAAGGTATTGCAAATGGAGTATGTCCAGTCTTTTTTAGTAGCCATTTGGTCACAAACACTGGCCAAAGTTAGTATTTGTTTGTGTGTGAAAAATAAAAAAAAATGCAAATTTTGGCCAGTGTTTGTGATTAAGTGGCTACTAAAAAAGACTGGACATACCCTGTTTGCAATACCTTGGGTTGTCTACTATTGCAAGCCATCATAGGGGTAATTTTCATTCTTGGGCTACCGTAGGGTCTCAAAGGCAACGTAACCAATCTGGCAAATTTTAATGTGAAAAAAATGAAACACATCCTTATATTTGATGCTGCAACTTTTGAAAACACCATAAAACCTGTACATGAGGGGTACTGTTGTACTCGGGAGACTTCACTGAACATAAATATTTGTGTTTCAAAACAGTAAAAAGTATTGCAGCAATAATATAGTCTGTGTAAGTGCTGTTTGTGCGTGAAAAATGCAAAAAATGTCACTTTTACTGGCGATATCATCCTTGTAATACATTTTACTGTTTTGAAACACTAATATTTGTGTTCAGCGAAATATTAATATTAATATATATTAATACCACAATACAGTTAGAACGAAATAACACACATCTATATATTGTTGTAATTATTTATTTTAAATAATTTTTTAATTTAATTTTTTAACATATTTACATATTTTTTTATATTATATATAAATATATATATAACAATAATTATATATATATTTAATTAGTATCAGTCTACGTGTAATTTGATATTAATATAGATATATATATATATATATATATATACATATATATATATATATATATTAATAGTAAAATACACCTAAACAGTGTATGTGTGTGTATGAATGTGTATATATATACTTAGATCATATATTTATAATATATATATATATATATATATATATATGATCTACGTATATAAATTTATTTTTTTTTACACTTTTTAATTTTATTTTATTTTATTTCCAGCCAGCAGGGGGACTACCTGTCATTACAGGCAGTCCCCCTGCTGGCAATATAGCCTTTACCTTAGGTTCCCCCCCCTTTTTAGTATTTAGGGCCCCCACCCGCCTCTCAGGGGTGGGGGCCGGGAGGAGGACATTAGGTCCCCCCCCTTTTTAGTATTTAGGGCCCCCACCTGCCGCTCAGGGGTGGGGGCCGGGGGGGAGGACATTAGGTCCCCCCCTTTTTAGTATCTAGGGCCCCCACCCGCCGCTCAGGGGTGGGGGCCGGGGAACGTGGGTCCCCTTTTTGTGTGGGGCCCCACCTGCAGCTCAGGGTTGGGGGCGGAAGGACATTGGGTGCCTTTTAGTATTTAGGAGGGCCCCCCACCAGCGGCTCAGGGTGAGGGGCGAGATGACAGGTCCCCCTTTTAGTATTTGGGAAGCCCCCCCACTGCAGCTCAGGGGTGGGGGGCGAGAAGGACATTGGGTCCCCCTTTTTTAGTATTTAGGGCCCCCACCCGCCGCTCAGGGGTGGGCCAGAGGACTGGGTCCCCATTGTGATTTATTTGCCCCCACCCACCGCTCAGAGGTGGGGGCCGGGGGGGAGGACATTAGGTCCCCCCTTTTTAGTATTTAGGGCCCCAAACCGCCGCTCAGGGGTGGGGGCCAGGGGGGAGGACCTTAGGTCCCCCCCATTGTGATTTATTTGCCCCCACCCACCGCTCAGGGGTGGGGGCCGGGGGGGAGGACATTAGGTCCCCCCCTTTTTAGTATTTAGGGCCCCCACCCGCCGCTCAGGGGGGAGGACCTTAGGTCCCTCCCATTGTGATTTATTTGCCCCCACCCACCGCGCAGGGGTGGGGGCCGGGGGGGAGGACAGTAGGTCCCCCCCCTCATTATTTTTATGGCCCCCACCCACCGCGCAGGGGTCGGGGTAGGGGGGGAGGACAGTAGGTCCCCCCCCCATTATCTTTATGGCCCCCACCCACCGCCCCGGGGGTGGGGGCCGGGGTGAGGACAGTAGGTCCCACCCCCTTATTATCTTTATGGCCCACAACCGCCGCCCAGGGGTTGAGGGCCGGGGGGGAGGACAGTAGGTCCTCCCCCCCATTGTAATTTATGGCCCTCACCCGTCGCACAGGGGTGGGGGCAATAGGTTTTTTTTTTGTTTTTTTTTACAGTGAGCAGCCACTGGCTGCTCACTGCTTACTAGACATGCCCCTACTCGCTGCATAGCGAGTAGGGGCAGAATTTACTAATACTAAGTAATTTTTACTTAGTATTAGTAAATGTGGCTGAAAGACCAATTTAGGTCTTTCAGCCTTTTAGTAGATAGCTCTCTAATACCGTGGGAATTAGGGAGTTATCTACTAAGCGGCTGCAAGATGCAGCCGCGGATCGGAGTTTGCATGCCACAGTCCAGGTGTTAGTCCCCTTGAAACAACTTTTCCATCACTATTGTGGCCAGAAAGAGTCCCTGTGTGTTTTAAAATTCGCCTGCCTATTGAAGTCTATGTCGGTTCGCCCGAAAATTTCATGTTCGCGACATCACTAGATACCAATCTAAACATTTTCAACTCAGCATTCACCTGGGCCAGAGAATATAAAGGGTCAGTTACTGTAAGAATAAAACATCATCTGCACAGATATTTCAACTCTGCTTCTGGAAACACAAAATATTTAATATTTAATATTTAATTTATTCTGACGGTTCTTCCTAATAGACTGTAAGAAGGGTTCAATGGCCAGAACAAAGAGAATGGGAGACAAGGGAAATCCCTGCCTCATTTTATTTTAAATAGAAAACGGATTAGAATGCTGTCCATTTACCTTGATACTAGCTGTGGGATCCATATATAAAGCTTAAACCCAGTATCTAAACCTCTTTCCAAGCCCCAATGCCTCTAATATTTGATATAGATAGGACCAATCCATGCTGTCAAAGGCTTTCTCCACATCTATAGCAAGGAGGACTGTAGATGACCATGCAGTTGCTATGCCATGTATGAGTATTTTAGTGGTGTTATCTCTTAACTCCCTGACAGATCTAGGTGAATTAGTCCAGGCAAGAGGGGCTTTGGTCGTAGGGTCAACATTTTTGTAAAGAGTTTTAAATCAGTATTTATCAAGGAAATTGATCTATAACCCCCGCAAAGATACAAATTCTTCCCTGGTTTTAGCATAACTGTAATCAAAGTTTGTAACATAGGAGGGGCGTTGTAATGCTTCAGGGAGTAGGGATTTAAAAGTGCTAATAAAATGTATTGCTAGTTGTTACTGAAATACTTATAATATTATAGTGTAAGTCCATTGGGTCCTGGGCTCTTTTCTGATGTTAAAAATGTAATTTCCTTTCAAATTCCTCCACTGTTAGAGGGGCATCTATAATATTGATATAGATATTTTCTGGGACACTGTAGAACTAATATATTCATGTATTAATTTCCTTGTGCCCAAAGGACTTGGAAGGTTGTACATTTTTTTATAAAATGAACACAATGATCCCACTATTGAATCTATAGTCATACAAAGTTTTCCCATTTCAACTGTTATTTTTGGTATATATGAGATTTGATGCCTACTGTGATGCCTAGTGCTTTTGCCAATAAGTTTGTGCACTTGTTACAGTGTGAATAAAATGTCTTATGTCTCAATTGAATGTCACGTTTTACCTATCAATTAAGCAGACTTTTCCATTCCACACAAAGTGCAAGAGTAGTTCTCATTGATGGCATTATGCTTATGAGCCAATTCTGCTGAATTTATTTTTGTCTATGAAATAAAATTAGCATATTCAATCTGGAATTGCTATTTGCTATGTGAGAATAAGTGTTGTCCCTTTCAGATGGGTTAGCAGTGCGCCAGCTATCTACTAATTGATGTAAATGTTACATTTTCTAATAAAAGACTCTTTGATATATAAGGTAATCGCTACCTCTAAAAGTACTATCTAGAGTCTAGTCAAATGCCAGATTCCAATCCCCTCCTACCACAAGAACTCCTTCTGTAAAAACCTCAAGCTTGTTTAGAGTGTGTCTGATATATTATACATGTTGCTTGTTAGGAGCGTACGAATTGGCAAAGGTAAATTTCACATTATTAACTAAACCTTTAACAAACAAATATCTGCCCTGTGGTTCAGTAATACAATGTGTCAACTTAAAATGTATGCAGTTTGGAAAAACAAATGTTATTCCTCTGTATTTCATTTTATGATAATTGCTATAGTATGCATGTGAAATAAAATTAGAATATAAAATTGGAGCTGAACATTTTATTTAAGACGCTATATTTTTCTGGGGTACTTAGTCCCCTGATATTGAATGTCATTATCTTACGATTTGCCATTTCAGATACTGAATTTTTCTCTTGTCTGGAGGGGACCTATCAGGTGTAACATTGGCATTGTGGAGAAGCCCCTGCAAATAAATACTGCATATACTGACTTCTACCAACATGACCACTTCAAATCACTGATGATGGTTGGAGTGTTCCTTAAACTAATGCAATCACGCATCAATTGCTGAATCTAGTGTCCTTCCCTCCAGTGGCAATCCAACATTATCACACAATGAGTCCAATGTCAGAAATAGCCTTGCACTTTAATTATTGTTAAGGCATTTTTATTCAGCAAAGTAGCAGGGAAAAAATCATGAACAAGACCACTCCAAGCAGGCAAATTACATGTTTCAATAGGTCAGTGGTGGATCCAGAGCCTGATCCCGGGAGGGGCACTTGTAGATTATTTAAAGAAATAATCCATGCACAATAACAACTACAGCTCTGTGAAGTGCTACCAGGAGCCGAACCGAACAAACATATGAATCCTAGTTACAGGGAATTACAAAACAGAATTAACACACGAATTGCAGGATTCTCATAGTCTTTTAAGGACAGCCACAGTGCCATCCGCTACACTGCTCCCCCTTGCCCACAAGCCGGCATACATAGTCTGATCCAACACGGATCGGCTTGGGGATGTCCGGGGATGCTCACAAATCAATTTTCCAGGTCAGTTTGTCTTGACAACCCGTCAGCGTTCCCATTCTGTTTTCCCGGGCGGTACTGAATGTTAAAGTCAAAGGGCTGCAGCACCAAACTCCAGCGCAGCAGCCTGGCATTGTCCCCAGCCACCCGGTTCAGTCATACTAACGGGTTGTGATCCGTGAGCAAGGAAAAGGGCTGTCCATACAAATACAGCTGCATTTTTTCAGGGCCCACACCACAGCCAGGCATTCCTTCTCGATGGCGGTGTAGCTTACTTCTCAGTGTAACAGCTTGCGACTGATGTAAGCCACAGGATGTTCTCTGCCATTAGCCCCGACTTGGCTCAGTACTGCTCCCAATCATAGAAGCTCAGTACTGCTCCCAAACATAGAAGCATCTGTGTGAACAAGAAAACGTTTAGTTGGATTGGGAGCTGCCAAGACAGGAGCATTGATCAATGCATTTTTCAGGAGTTGGAATGCCTGCTCACACTCCGGGGTCCAGGTTACTTGGCGGGGAAGGTTCTTACGGGTCAGGTCACTAAGGGGTTTGTCCAGGGCGCTATAGTTCGGGACGAATTTCCGATTGTATCCGGCCATTCCTAAGAAGGCCAGCACCTGAGTCTTCGTCCTAGGGGTAGGCCATTGGGCTACGGCCTCTACTTTGGCTGGTTCTGGCTTCTGTTTCCCACATCCTACTCGATGGCCCAGGTATTGTACCTCGGCCATCACTATACTGCATTTGGCTGGCTTCAGCGTTAAACCGGCTTCTCTAATCCTGTCTAGGACCGCTCCTATATGGGCCAAGTGTTCCTGTCAGGTATTGCTAAATATGGCAATATCATCTAAGTATGCACAGGTATAGTCTTGGAGCCCATCTAGGAGGCGGTCCACCATCCGCTAAAAGGTAACCGGACCGTTTTTCATCCCAAACGGCATGACCGTAAATTGGTACAAGCCGAATGGGGTGACAAAGGCCGACTTAGGGATGGCTTCCTGGGCCAAGGGGATTTGCCAGTACCCCTTACACAAGTCAATAGTGGTGAGGTAGTGGCCCCTAGCCATCCTGTCCAGCAGTTCGTCTATCCTGGGCATGGGATAGACGTCAGACACGGTCTTCTCGTTCAGCCTCCGGTAATCTACACAAAAGCGGGTCGTACCATCCTGCTTTGGCACTAGTACTAGCGGGGAGGCCCAGAGGCTGTCTGATAATATTATATCAGGTTAATATTATATCAGGTTAACATTTCCATTTTCAGACTAGAGTGTGTTTAATGGAAAATGAACAGTTTGTATTTGGCGTAAATATTATTATGAAGTAAAGGTGCCTTTTTTAGATTGTTATATGGTTGGGAATTATCATTATGCTGAAGTTATAGTCAGGTATTTTCCAGTTCCCATGATCTTGCCCTTTATTTGTAAATCCCCCACTGCACTTAACCCCTTAAGGACGGAGCCAAATGTACAAGTTGTGAACGAAACAAAATGTAAACAAAACCTGGCATTTGCGCTACATGTCTGTCCAACTGTAATTCACCTCTTTCATATTAAATACACCCACCCTTATTATATATCATTTTATTCAGGGGAAACAGGGCTTTCATTTAATATCAAATATTTAGCTATGAAACATAATTTAATATGAAAAGAATGGGAGAAAATAATATATTTTTTTATTTTTTTAGTTCTACATGACATTTTAACGGTCAATGTCATAATACTGTTTGCTTTTACTGCAATAAAATACACATATTTGTATTCAGCAAAGTCTCTTGTGTAAAACAGTACCCCCTATGTACAGGTTTTATGGCATTTTGGGAAGTCAAATATAGCACATTACATTTGAAATTGAAATTCGCCAGATTGGTTACGTTGCCATTGGGACTTTATAGTAGCCCAGGAAAGAAATTTTCACCCATAATGGCATATCATTTGCAATAGTAGACAACCCAAGGTATTGCAAATGGGGTATGTCCAGTCTTTTTAAGTAGCCATTTGGTCACAAACACTGGCCAAAGTTAGTGTTAGTATTTGTTTGTGTGTGAAAAATGCAAAAAACGCCAATTTTGGCCAGTGTTTGTGACTAAGTGGCTACTAAAAAAGACTGGACATACCCATTTGCAATACCTTGGGTTGTCTACTATTGCAAATGGTATGCCATCATAGGGGTAATTTTCATTCTTGGGCTACCATAGGGTCTCAAAGGCAACCTAACCAATCTGGCGAATTTTAATGTGAAAAAAATGAAACACAATCCTCATATTTGACGCTGTAACTTTTGAAAACACCATAAAACCTGTACATGAGGGGTACTGTTGTACTCGGGAGATTTCGCTGAACACAAATATTTGTGTTTCAAAACAGTAAAAAGTATCGCAGCAATAATATCGTCCGTGTAAGTGCTGTTTGTGCGTGAAAAATGCAAAAAAAGTCACTTTTACTGGTGATATCATCGTTGTAATACATTTTACTGTTTTTTTAAAAAGACAAGAGCTTGTTTGAATAGGTTAATGTAATTAAGTTTCTCAAATGGTCCAATCTCTTTGGAGCCAGTTTCTGTTTTTTTTTTTTTTATTAATACCATTGTTAAAAGCTTGTTTTTTTTTTTACTTAGTCTGCTGGTCTATTTCAATTAAAGACTCAGGGAAAGCTCTGTTTTAAAATGTAATTTCTATGTACTAAGTATTTTTCTGCAGAAGTACTAGACTACTTCAAGAATGACATTGACAAACATGATGAACCATATGAGCTTCCAGAACCAACAGGCCCCGATTATGGAAAATATGAAGATTTCATGGATGTTTTGACGCAGATTGTTGCTAACAAAAAGTGCCATATTAAGAAAAGGAAAAGCTAGGTGGCACAGGCGGTTGTTGCTGCAATAGGGGGTTTGGCAAGCATGGTACTCGAATTGCAGCAGGATAATTTGGTAACTACTAATAAAATGGAAGATGCTCTTGTTGAAAGAGATTGTTTTAAAATAGCTGCCCTAAGAACAAACACAATGATTGAGGGGTTGGAGAAGGAATTAAAGGAAATAGAACAACAGAGAGATGCCTATAGTGCTAAGATCAATGAACTCCAAAACCTAGTTATGGAATATAAAATGAAAACTAAAGAAAACATAAATAAACGGGGTAAGGAGATTCCTAAAGTATGCCCAGGCCAATCTTATTTTAAATCTGAAAGTAAATTGTGTCCCACAAGCCCCTATAATAATAACTGAACATTTTAATGCAAGAGAAATGCCTACTAGCTTCTCTAGACAGACATGGACTATGTCAATCACAGACAAAGACAATTTCCATAAATGGTGGGGAAGTATGCCAACTAACAACTTTAACACCTTTATACATTGGTTTATGAGGGGTGCAAATAGAGCTACAAAAGGAGGTCTTAACTTAGAAGAATGGACAGAATTGTTAGAATATGCTATGGGTCCTTTGGCTAGCAGACTATTGGGATTTAATAACAGTGTGTCTGATCAGGCAGGAAGAATTGCTGGAACTAATTTCTATCTACTCAGCATAGAGAAAGAAATAGCAAAAATTACCCTGAGGCCAACAGATGGTCCTAGAGAGGTATCCCAACGGTTATTGTTTTGGTCTACATAGCGCCATCCACAGCACCCTATGATGTTGCGTTCACCAGAACTCATAACTAAAGTAATGGAAGCCCTTCCCTGGGAGTGTCAAGAATGTGTTAGGCTTTTTGATCTGACATCAACAGACTTAGAAAAAAACTAACTAGAGTTGACAATTGGTGGATCAAGCATCCTTCCACAGAACAGCCTTCTCTGTTTCAGCTATAAGAACATTCAAGGTCGACTCTGGTAGAGATATAGATGGTAAATGGAGAAACCAGGGGTGGGATGTACCCCAGAACAAGAGGGATAATGAGAACTAAAGACCAAAACAGGACTTTGACAAAAGATGGAGAGATCCACAGAGGGACCATAGGAATAGGGACAGTGCTAAAGGAAGCAATGTAATGGGAGATAATAGGAGAAATAAATGGTAGGAGCCTCAGGTAATTAACAATAATTGGAATAATAATAACTGGGAAAATCAGTTGGGGAGAAAAATGGAGAAACAACCGGAACAGTTATTGGGAGAATAATTGGAGAAGGAACCATAGATGGGATGAGCATCAGATCAATAGATGAAATTGGGATAATTGGAGGAATAAAGAAGGGAATAGAGAATACTGGGACCTAAAGAGACAGCCTGAGAGATTGGAGGCGACATGAAAGCGCTTAGGGAACAGATGAGAGAGGAGGGAAAGATTGATCAATTGGGGGGTCCCAGCAATTAATAAGTCCCATAATGTTTTTTGTTGTTCTCTACATCTGTATGTACGTTTGTTTTGCAAGGCAAAGCTGTGTTAGGATGATGATGTGTGTCAACAGAAGATCGTGGTGGATCCTTGTTACAGAATGGATAAGTATAGTCTTATTTTTGCCCCACCGTGCACATGTTCCCATGCCCAAAACAGTTCCATACACTCGACGACAAAACACTGCTGGACAATTTAGGATGGCCACCACCACATGTTTGAAAGGGGCACTGTGCTAAGTCCCAATATGTACAAATAGAGTTTTTAAACTCTATATTAGAGTTTTAAACATATTTACACAATACCACACCACAATCAGCTCACTCTATACACACACCAACCCACAAGCAGGCTCCACACACATGCACAATACTATTTCCTTGCCCTTTTCTCCTCTGATATGCCACTTATGAAGACACCAGAGACAAGTTACAAGCAAACTCAGTGCAAGCATGCTATTAAATTTGCTTGCGCTGCTTAGAACAAATACAGAGCTTTTTTCTCATACTATAGCTCTCCAGCAGGGCTCTGCACATTGAGCAAACATGCTCACTTTGAGAGGGGGCATACTTGTCATCCTCGATGACAAAACACACCCTCTCTGGCTCCACCCCCTTCTTAGTGGGCTGCTGTGATTAAAAAATGTCCGGGCTGTATTTATTCCCAGTCCGGCCCTGTTGCAGAGTATGTCTCAGAGAATCAACAGGCAAGATATGTTTTTGTCCCCATTTTTCATGAGCTGAACTCAAAGATCTAAGACTTTTTCTATGTACACAAAAGGCCTATTTCTCTCAAATATTGTTCGCAAATCTGTCTAAATCTGTGTTAGTTAGCACTTCTCCTTTGCCAAGATAATCCATCCACCTCACAGGTGTGGCATATCATGATGCTGATTAGACAGCATGATTATTGCACAGGTGTCCCTTAGGCTGGCCACAATAAAAGGCCACTCTAAAATGTGCAGTTTTACTCTATTGGGTAGTCCAGGGAGGTCTGGGGGGGTCCGAAAACCAGTCAGAGAACCAGTCAGTGCAACACATCTCCTTTGTATAGAGTTGATCAGGTTGTTGATTGTGGACAGTGGAATGTTGGTCCACTCCTCTTCAATGGCTGTGCAAAGATGCTGGATATTAGCAGGACCTGGAACACTATGTTGCATACGCCGATCCAGAGCATACCAAACATGCTCAATTGGTGACATGTCCGGTGAGTATACTGGTCATGCAAGAACTGGGATGTTTTCAGCTTCCAGGAATTGTGTTCAGATTCTTGCAACATGGGGCCGTGTATTATCATCATGCAACATGAGGTGATGGTCGTGGATGAATGGCACAACAATGGGCCTCAGGATCTCGCCACGGTATCTCTGTGCATTCGAAATACCATCAATAAAATGCACCTGTGTTCGGTGTCCTTAACATATGCCTGCCCATACCATAACCACACCACCACCATGGGTCCACTCAATCCACAACATTGACATCAGCAAACCGCTAACCCACACAACGCCATCTGCCCTGTACAGTGAAAATTGGGATTCATCTGTGAAGAGAACACTTTTCCAAAGTGCCAGATGTGATTGAATGTAGTAAGCATTTGCCCACTCAAGTCAGTTACAATGACGAACTGCAGTCAGGTCGAGACCCCGATGAGGATGACAAGCATGTAGATAAGCTTCCCTGAGACAGTTTCTGACAGTTTGTGCAGAAATTCTTTGGTTATGCAAACTGATTGTTGCAGCAGTTGTCCAGTTGGCTGGTCTCAGATGATCTTGGAGGTGAAGATGCTGGATGTGGAGGTCCTGGGTTGGTGGTCTGCGATTGTGAGGCCGGTTGGATGTACTGCCAAATTCTCTGAAACACCTATTTGAGATGGCTTCTGGTAGAGAAATGAACAGTCAATTCATGGGCAATATCTCTGGTGGACATTCCTGCATGTCAGCATGCCAATTGCACACTCCCTCAAAATTTGCAACATATGTGGCATTGTGCTGTGTGATAAAACTGCATATTTTGTATGTATACTCCTGATTGTACCATTACCTGCAAGAGCCTCCAGTATAAAGACTAATTTGGACTATTTGAAAAATAACCAGATATTACCCTAATATTTAGACTCTCTTCGTTGTATGCACTGGTTTATATGTTTGACTATTTCACTTACTTCATTAGGTGGGATCTGAGTTTTTTTTCCTCTCTCTTTACATATGGTTGCTAAGCATACCATATGGATCAGTGTTGTTACTGTTATTATTGTCTTCATTTTTTTTTTTGTGTGTGGTAAATGAAACCAAGATTGCCAAGCTTGCTGCTAATACCTGCTTGAAAGCACAACAAACATTAAAGAACAATGCAGTCAGCTTCAGTAGGTCATAGATCAGAGAAGTACTCAGCAAACAGATTACACTGGCAGGTCAATGCACATTAAAGTAGGATAATAAGACTTCTAGCATAGAAGCAAAACAAATATTATCTGGTAAATAGACATATGCTTTAGACAAGCATGGCTTGATACTGAAAGGAAAATTGACGAGTCAGTATAAAAAAAAGATCTGTTAAATCTGTAAAGGTTTTTTTTTTTTTTTTAACTTACAAATAGCTGCTAAAGCCTGGTTTTGATAGATATTATGGTTAAAAGGCAGAGATTAAACAAAACAGTGACTAAAATTGAACATTTACATAATTACACAATTCACACGTCTTGTTCAGATGTCATCTCAATTCATGTTAAGTAAAATGAGGTATTTCCAGAACAGTTCTCAAAGCACACACAGTACTTGTCTGCTATCTAAAAACCATAGAAAATTAAACTGTCAGATATTAAATTAGATGGTCTTTATTAACATTTATCGTTTCTACATGACACAAAAAATATTTACCCACCATTTGGTAGTGACATGTTAAATCACACTGTCCAATTACCAAAAATAATAGAAGATATGTTTTCACAAATGCTCCCTTTGTTTCTAATAGAATTGTATGGTCATGGATTAAGCAGTATTGTAAAGTGCATATTCATTTTAACAGAATAAAAATTATGTAATAACTAAACTTTAGCGTACGTACCATAACATTTTCATCAGTATTTATGCAGATCTAGACCTTTACAATACTCTATTATGTAGACATATTTTTAACATTAGATGTTCCATAAAGAAGGAAAGATAAGTGGTATTAAAAGCAATCTAAATTTAGCAAATTTGATTTCCACCCCTATAATTCATTGCTAAGCATTTGTGGCATGCATAAATAAATGTTTTGATTAGTAGCCATTTGCATTATCAAATTTTCTAATGAACCTCTTTTGATGCTCCTCTACCTGGTCGTGAGCATTAAACTTTTCACTTCCGAGTACTTTCTGATTGAGTAAATAGTAGCTAGAATATACACATATCATAAAAGTATAGTATAGATTATTAGGCAAGCTAAAAAATAAAAATTATGTAAATATACACATTTTTTATTTTTCACTTATTTGTTCATTCTTTATAAATAAAAATCTTTGGTAAATGAAAAGTTTTAGACAAACATGCTTTTCTCACATACAGTATGGAAATAGATAAATAAAAATTGTAGATTATGCTAACTTTAGTGTACCGATAATCTTAATTTTATTAATGACAGGAGGCGAGTATTTGCTTAAGTCTTTCTTTACTTAAGCTTCACAGCAGCACTTTTTTACTTAGTAACAGGGTAACCAATCAGAAAAAGAGATAACAAGGTATAAGAGTCCCTCCCTGTGATGTCACTTCCTCTTTCTGGCTGCGAACAAATAGGAACAGGAACTGCAAATGAACCAGATGAGGAATTCAGGATGCCAGATGAGAAAGTGAATGCTAGAAAGGGAACAGGAACGTAAGCATGTCTTCTTGGAGAGCTGAGGTGATGCTTGAGATGGAACGGCAACTGAACTTGTCTTCATGAGGGGGGCTTTATGCTGAAATGAGAAAGCAGAGTCGAAACCAAGGATTAATCCGTGAATTGGACTTATAAAATATGACATTCGGTATTAGAAATCCCTTCTTAAAGCCCGCCTCCAACAAAGTGTAAACTATCCACCCTTAGAGAGTAACCCTTAGCCCCCCCCCCCCCACGGTAGAGAGACATAGTGTATTTACTTAGTCTAGATTAACTTACCTAGAGAAGCGCCTTTAGGGAGGGGAAAAGGAACGAGAGTGAAGGGTGGGAAATACTCACCTCCTGTCATTAATAAAATTAAGATTATCGGTACACTAAAGTTAGCATAATCTACAATTTTATAACATGACAGGAGGTTTCGTATTTGCTGTTTTAACGCTCCCCTAGAAGGGCTAAGGAAGCGTGCACAGACGGACGAAAATAGAAGTTGCGGAAAGTCTGTTCCCGGGACCAGTCTGCTGAGTGGAGAATGTCCCGAAGTGAGGCTCCAGCGCTGAAAGCTCCCGATGCCGCCGCTCCCCTGATGGAGTGGGCTCCGAAGGAGGCCTCAATCCCAGCAAGGGAGAGCAACCACCTAACCCATCGGGCAAGGGTTATGGTTGACACCGGATTATGTGGTCAGACGTAGGAGATCAATAGTTGGCTGGAGGAGGTTGAACGAAGAGAGGAGGTGAGTAGTAAATAACGAGAGAGATGTGATACCACACACAATTTTGGATGGTTAGGGAAATAAGGGTAAAAAACCGAAGAAGAGTTGGATTTTGTCCGTCTGGACACGGAAAAGGTGACACCTTCGAGGGAAAAGTTGATAGCGTCATGGTCAAATGCTCGAACATCCGACACTTGTCGGAAGGATACTAAGCAGAGTAGCAGGGTGAATTTTGCCGAGAGTTGACGGAGGGTTAGATCTTCGTTGTTCGGCCAGGTTTCAAGGAAACAAATCATGACATTAACATCCCATAGATGGGAGTATTTTGGAGTTGGGGGGTGAGCCAGTTTGATGCCCCTCAATAGTCTGCAAACCAGCGGGTCCTGGCCCACTGGAACTCCGTGTAGAGGGACATGGGCTGCCGAGATTGCCGACCGGGCCACGTTGATAGACCGGTATGTACGGCCTAGGTCGAACAGATGCGAGAGGAAATTCAGTATGAACTGTCTAGGGGCTGTAAGGGGATCGGTATTCCGTTCCAGGCACCAATTGCACCAAGTACTCCAGGAGGAAAGGTAGCATCTTCTGGTTCCAGGAGCCCAGGAATCCCAGAGAAGTTCCTTAGATTGATGCGATAATTCTCCGAAATTCCAGGATCCCCTGAAAGAGTCCAAGCCACTAATTGGAGATGACCTTGTATTATCATTGGATGAGGGTTTCCTTGAGGGTCCTCTAACAGGTTGGGCCATAGAGGTAGAAGGAGGGGATGTTGGCAGGAGAGGTCCAGGAGATCCGGGAACCATGCTTGGCCCTGCCAGAGCGGGGTGAGTAGTACCAGTGTGACCTGTTGTCTGCGAATCTGAAGAAGGGCTCTTGGGATCATCGTAAATGGAGTGAAATACCACTGTTTATGCTCCCGTCATCGGCCATTTCTGAAGAAAGGCATCTACTGCCGAACATTCCGGGTCTGGTAGCCAGCTGAAGAAGTGTGGGACTTGAAAATTCATCCGGAAGGCGAAAAGGTCCAGAGTAAACGGGCCCCTGAGCTTGGAGACGTGGAGGAAAACTGACCTGTGTAAGCGCCAGTCGCTGCCGTCTCTCCAATGTCGGGAGAACCAATCTGCAGTGGTGTTCGTCTCCCCCGGGAGGTATTCTGCCTGAAGTGTTATGTTGCGCTGAAAGCAAAAATTGTAGATGTCCTTTGTCACCTCGGATAGGGTGTGAGATCTGGCCCCGCCCAATTTGTAGATGTATTGAACGGCCGAGATATTGTCCATTCGGAGAAGAATACAACAGTCTGAGAGATGATTGGCCAGACTGCGGATTGCAAATGATCCTGCGATTAATTCCAGACAGTTGATGTGGAGAGAGTGTTCTGCATCGGTCCATGGTCCCCTGGTGGAAGTTGTATGACAAGTTGCGCCCCAGCCTTGGAGGCTCGCGTCTGATTCCACCACAAAGTCCGGAGTGGGGCCAAAAATTGCTTTGCCGTTCCAGGCAGACATGTGGCGAAGCCACCAGTAGAGTTCCTCCCTCACCTCGGTAGTGATCGGGACCCTCTGGTCGTATGATGGATGGGTCTGGAGGAATTGAGCCTTCAAGCGTTGCATGGCCGGATAATGGAGGGGACCTGGGTAGATTGCTTGAATGGAGGCAGAAAGCAGGCCTATAATCCGAGCTAAACCTCGGAGAGGTAGATCCACTTGACGTAGCGTCTTGCTCAGTTCCTTCCTGATCGCGGTTAATTTGGACTGAGGCAGGCGGAGAACACAGGTGGAGGAGTCGATCTTGAAGCAGAGAAACTGTATGATTTGGGATGGAGTCAGCGAGGATTTTTCCTTGTTGATGACGAATCCCAAGGATTCGATCAATGAGGATGTGTAGTTCATCTGTGATTACAGCCTGAAGGTGTCGTCGCAGAGTAGTAAGAGGTCGTCGAGGTAGATTAAGCAGCGAAAGCCCCTTGCTCGAAGATGTGCGGTGACTGGCTTGAGCAGTTTGGTGAAGCGCCAGGGAGCCAAACTCAGGCCGAATGGAAGGCAGGTGAATTGGAAGATCCGGTGCTGCCAAGGGAAGCGGAGAAAACGTCGACTGGATGGATGTACTGGTACGGAGAGGTAAGCATCCTTGAGGTCAAGTCGGGTGAACCAATCGCCCGGTCGGAGAATGTCTCTGAGGAGTTGTATCCCTTCCATTTTGAAATGCCTGTATATCACGAAGGTATTCAATTGGCGAAGGTTGATTACCAGGCGGAATTCTCCCGATTTCTTCTTGACCAAGAATATGGAACTTAGAAAGCCTTCGTCGTGTGGAGCGGGTTGAATCGCTCCTTTTGTTAGCAAGGAACATAGTTCTGAATCGAGGAGAAGCCTTTGAGATTTTGACATTATCTGGTAATGGGGAGGACCTGTTTGAGTAGGGAGAGAATAAAACTCTATGAAATAACCCTGAACCGTGTTTAGAACCCATGTATCTGAAGACAGCGTCTTCCACATATCCACACAATGTAACAACCTGCCCGCATGATAAACCGTAGAGAGGTGAAAGGTAGGAAATCTCACCTGTTGGGTATCTGTAGCGTCCACGGGCTCTACCTCCTCTTCCCCTATCTGACCTTTGGGTGTAGAAACCTCTAGATTGATAGTTGGGGAAGAATGATGAAGTGGGGGTTCGAGGGACAGTACAAAAGGAATAAAAAAGAGAAAATTAGGCAGTAATAGAGAAAAAGTTAAGAGAAAACTATAGAAAGATAGCTAAGGTGGGGACAAACACCTTAGAAGTAGGAAAATAAGTATATAGCTAAAGTATGGGAAACACAGCTAAGAAAAACAAAGAGTAAATAAACAAGTTAGAGTTAACAAGAGAGTAAATAACCCACAGAAAGTAAGAGGCAGTGGCACTCTGACCTGTACTGGTGTGAAGCAGCAAAGAAAGAGGAAGTGACATCACAGGGAGGGACTCTTATACCTTGTTATCTCTTTTTCTGATTGGTTACCCTGTTACTAAGTAAAAAAGTGCTGCTGTGAAGCTTAAGTAAAGAAAGACTTAAGCAAATACGAAGCCTCCTGTCAAGTTATAAAATCAAATTCCTTGCTTATGGAATTTGCAAGACCCCTGAAGGCCTTACTAGTAGTGCTGCTTACTGAAAATGGCAACATAGTGTACAAATAATGTCTGCATTATTAATTAATACATTAATAGTGTATGCATAATGCTCACATTTCCAAAACAAACGTATTTAAAACTGCTTTAACAAGTCTCTTGAATGCTAATATAATGCTGACAGTGAAATGGTAGAGTCCATTTAGCCTTCCCCCCTTCCTGACTGTAGGAATTTGACATGACTTATTAAAACATCCTTTGCTATTTGGAAGCAGTGGGTGAGCTTACATATTCAGCAGTCTTACAGGCATTAAAACAGTGAGCAGTGACTTCTGGCAGAGAAATGCATTCATCTACATGCTGGTTATCATTGCTAGAGTATAAATTAGGGTGAGTGAGGCATTATGTACTAAATCGTACACTGCAAAATGAATGAAAAAAGTGCTTATACTTGACTTTGGTACTGAAAAGGTCAGTCTATTCCCTGTCTGAAATATAACCAACACTAACCTTAACAACTAGAAATGTTTGTCAACTGCTTTTGACATAGCATCATTTCAAGACAAAATGTGTCCATCCATGGGCATCTGTGGAACCTATGTACCCCCGTCTCCGGATCAGTAAATTTGTATTTTATAGTTTTTACTGTTGTCCACATCAATAAATATGCTTCCTGTATAACATTACTAACATTTTTGGAATTCTGGTAAAAAAAAATCTTTTTGGCTACTTTATTTTATAGATTGGAAGTTTTTACTGAGTGCAAGGATCCTTTAGCATGGATGTTTGTTACCAAATATTTGTTAATGGTATAACAAAGATTGATTCATGCATTCATTCCCTATATGTAAGGACTTACACATTAAGTATACACATTTATATAATAATCTAGTAACTAAACCATATGTTATACTTTGAAATACCACTGTTTATGCTGGTATGGACAATTATTTAGTCTTTTGCTTGCTCAATTTGTGAGCTGTGGTATTCTTCTCCTGACGTTGAAATTATGTTTTCTACATAATCCTTAATTTGACAAGCCAATCCTTGATAAGATTTCCTTAATGCCCCTGTATGCTGAATCAAGGTATATTTGGTTATTGTTACCAAATCATGTAATTACAGAGTTGTGAATTTGATAAGTGTTTCTAAAATCAATTCTGATATACCACCAAGGGTTATGATATTATTGATATCCCCAAATTAACAACATTTTAAATTCTTAAATTTGGGACACCAAGAAGCCCTTGAGGACTGATTTCAAAAGGATCAAATCCAAGTACAGTTTATAACTTATAGTATCTAGTGCCCTCATGGGTACTTCAGAATGTATTCAATACATTTTTTTTTAAATTTAGAAATAGAATAGTATTCTGTTAGCTAAATTGAATACTGTCAGGATTACAAGTTGATCCAGCACGCAGTACTGTGTCACATCTAGGACTAAGGATAACGTATAATCGGACCTTAGAATGGCCGGACTTAACATCTCCAAGAATAGTCAAAATTCTTGCCAAGGTCAGGGACACAGAATCAGACACAAATATGAGGGAAAGCCAAAAGTCAAGGATACTAGATATCAGGGAAGTCAAAACAAAGCCAAATTCAAATACCAGAAAATCAAGATCAGGGACGCACTCTAACCATATGCATGAAACCACAACAAGGCAATGGGCAAGAGGAGAGCTGGGTTTAAATACCCCTCCTGTGAATCAGGTTGGCTGTAACAGGCCTTTGAACCCAAAGGCAATTACCAGGTTTCCATGAGCATTAATTTTGTTACATAAAACAGGTGTAAAAAGTTGCTAAATAGCAAAAAATTTTATATCTTACTTATTGGTGTTAGCATAGTGCCTGACAGAGGTTTGAGGAATTTAGTATTTCAAAAATGCCACACAAATGTTAAAATAATAACTGAAATTTCAGCATAATCTCATATATATATCATTAATATAGTAATATGGCTAAAACCAAGCATATACAGGTGATACTCGAAAAATTTGAATATCGTGCAAAAGTTCATTTATTTCAGTAATGCAACATAAAAGGGGAAACTAATATATGAGATAGACCATTACATGCAAAGCAAGATAGTTCAAGCCATGATTTGTCATAAGTGCAATGATTATGGGTTAGAGCTCATGAAAACCCCAATTACTGCCTCAATGCGGCGTGGCATGGAAGCTATCAGTCTGTGGCACTGCTGAGGTGTTCTGGAAGACCAGGATGCTTCAATAGCAGCTTTCAGCTCTTCTGCATTGTTCGGTCTCATGTCTCTCATCTTTCTCTTGGCAATGCCCCATAAATTCTCTATGAGGTTCAGGTCAGGCAAGTTTGCTGGAAAATCAAGCACAGTAATCCCACGGTAATTGAACCAGGCTTTGGTGCTTTTGGCAGTGTGGGCAGGTGCCAAGTCCTGCTGGAAAATTAAGTCAGCATCCCCATAAAGCTCATCTGCGGAAGGAAGCATGAAGTGCTCCAAAATCTCCTGGTAAACAGCTGCGCTGACCCTGGACTTAATGAAGCACAGTGGACCAACACCAGCAGATGACATGGCTCCCCAAATCAACACAGACTGTGGAAACTTTACACTGGACTTCAAGCATCTTGCTGTGTGTGCCTCTCCATTCTTCCTCCAGACTCTGGGTCCTTGGTTTCCAAATGAGATGCAAAAGTTGCTCTCATCAGAAAAGAGGACTTTGGACCACTGAGCAACAGACCAGGTCTATTTTTCTTTAGCCCAGCTTCTGATGTTGTTTGTTGTTCAGGAGCGGCTTGACAAGAGGAATACGACATCTGAAGCCCATGTCCAGGATCCGTCTGTGTGTGGTATCTCTTGATGCACTGACTCCAGCCTCAGTCTACTCCTTGTGAAAGTCCCCAACACTTTTGAATGGCCCTTTCCTGACAATCCTCTCCAGGCTGCGGTCATCCCTGCTGCTTGTGCACCTTTTCCTTCCATACTTTTCCCTTCCACATAACTTTCTATTAATGTGCTTTGATACAGCACTTTGGGAACATCCAACTTCCTTCACAATTACCTTTTTCCCTCCTCATGTAGGGTGTCAATGATGGTTTTCTGAACAACTGTCAGGTCAGCAGTCTTCCCCATGATTGTGATTCCTACTGAACCAGACTGAGAGACCATTTAAAGGCTCAGAAACTCTTTGCAGGTGCTATGGCTTACTTAGCTGATTAGAGTGGGACACTGTGAGCCTAGAATATTGCACCTTTACACAATATTCTAATTTACTGAGATTGTGGATTTGGGGTTTTCATGAGCTGTAAGCAATAATCATCGCTCTTATGAACTATCTTGCTTTGCATGTAATGCATCTATTTCATATATTAGAAGAAAAAAGAGAAAACGTGGAAGCTGAGAGCACTCAAAAATGGGGTTAACCCACAGTAAACTACCTAGGTAGTGAGCAAAAAAGGAGAGAGACTTATAGGGGACCTATAGGGGACTCCGGAGATTCATTGTAACAACTCTTTGTGTGGTCTCTCAATCGACACCACCACACTCCTACATGAATCCCGAGTATTATTCCTGTTAGGACTGGAGCAGACTCATATGACCAAATTTAGGAAAGCATTTACTATGACTCATTTTTCATTCAATACTTTATCATTACTCTCTAGCTTCCTCCTAACCTGCTTTCTTTGTCTCTAGCAGTCTCTGTGAGTCATTCTAATGATTTAGACTCCACTATTTATGTGCACCACTAGCTACTAGCAACTATTGTATTATTAGTAACAATTATTTATTCTATTACAACATTGTGTTTGCTAGTTATTAGGATATTGTCTCAATTGCAACTTTGTTTTGTTGCAAGGGACATACATTAGAGGTAACCTGAAAACTTTTGAACAGGTCCTCTATGTAGTAACATCAATTCCCCTTTTGCTAATGTTAGCCACTCGTGTGTTAATTCTGTGACATTGGGCTGGCGTCGACGCACGGCATCAGCATTTCTATATCAGTATCCTATCTATCCCTGATACTGCCGGCGCACCATGTGCTTAGCTGACATTTTTCCACTAGCGTCTCTGATATATATGCTGCTCACTTTCACATTCAACACTTGAGAGTCGTATATACATAATGTGAATAATTTAATTTCTATTCCTTTTGTGACTTGTAGTCGTTTAGTTGCTGTACCGCGTATCTTATCAGCTTTTTTGTCTTTTTATTACTTAGCAATATATATTGGTGTACGTATTCTTGACTCTTAGACATTAGATATACACCAACATATTTAGGACCTTGTTCTCTCTCCCTTTTTCTTTCTTTTTACATTTATACGAATAAAAGCAAATTTTTAACCTATTACATTTAGAGCACTCTATTTCATATATTAGTTTCCCCTTTTACGTTGCATTACTGAAATAAATGAACTTTTGCACAACATTCTAATTTTTTGAGTATGACCTGTAAATTATCCAGGTCATTTAATAACATATCTAAAGCTCTTCTTCATTTGCTCTGTTTGATTTTAGGGTGCATATAGAGTTTTTTCAGAACCATTGATAAAGAAGTACTGAATGGTGTGTATGAAAGAGAAAATATCAAAGGAAATACACTTTCAATTCCTTGAATTTTAGGAGGATGCCTCAAACCCTAGGTCCTATAATTTCAATAAATTATATGGAAAATCCTTATTTCAAATAGTGCTGTAAGTGAGGTGCACTCACCCATTTAACTAACCTTGCAATCTTTCAGCCTCGACAAAGATCTTCCAGAGGCCGGAACAGATTAATGGATAAATAAACCCAATTTTTACTACAATTTAACAATAATTTGTTTGGGGGGCGGGGGAGGGGGTTCATTTGTTTCCTGAATGGTGCCCAGGCAGAGAAATTCATTCTCTGTAAGATGAAGTCCAACATTACAAAAACAGACAAAGGTAAATTATACAGTTATATAGTTTTTTTTGCAATTTTTGTATAGTATTAACATTTTGTCAGAAGAGATGGCCATTGACTCAAAATCTAAAATAAAAAAAATAAAAATAGATGTGTAAAAAGAAAAGGAAGAACATAAGAGAAGCAAAACAAATATAGTTACTTATATAGTTACTTAGTTACATAGTTACATAGCTGAAAAGAAACTTGCGTCAAGTTCAGCCTTCCTCACATATAGTTTTGCTGTGGATCTGAAAGAAGGCAAAAAAAAACAAAACAGTTTTTCAAATGTGCTTCCAATTTTGCAACAAACTAGAAAAAGAAATCCTTCTTGACCCCAACATAGCAGTCAGATATCTCCCTGGATCAAGCAGCTATTAACCCACTAATTAGAAATTATATCCCTGTATGTTATGTATTTGCAAGTATTTATCCAGTTGCTATTTAAACATCTGTATGGACTATGATAAAACCACCTCTTCAGGCAGAGAATTAAATATCCTTATTACTCTTACTGTAAAAAAAAAATTCTTTGCCTTAGATGAAATCTCCTTTCTTCAAGCATAAAAGCGTGACCTCGTGTCCTATGTATAGCTCTGCTTATGAATAGCTTATTATTTCCAGATAATGGTTTGTACTGGCCCTGAATACCGTATTTATCGGCGTATAACACGCACTTTTTCTCCCTGAAAATAGGGGAGAAATCGTGGGTGCGTGTTATACGCCGGCCCTTTAAATTCTGCAGCCGCCTCAGCGCTCTGTCAAGAGCGGTCAGGCGGCTGCAGTTGGTACTCACCTCCCCTGTAGCGTGGCCGAGCCGCTCTGCTGTCCGCGGTGGCCGGCCGGACTGATAGGAAGGTGCACGCTCAGTGTGCACCTTCCTGTCAGTCCGACCGGGTACAGGAAACAGAAACTCCTGTTCCGCTGGGTAAGGGGGGTAAGAAGAGGGGGAGTAAGAGGGGGAGGGGGGAGTAAGAAAGGGGCGTAAGAAGTTCTTTATTTGAAATTTAAAGGACCACTCTAGGCACCCAGACCACTTCAGCTTAATGAAGTGGTCTGGGTGCCAGGTCCCTCTAGGATTAACCCTTTTTTTTATAAACATAGCAGTTTCAGAGAAACTGCTATGTTTATACTGAGGGTTAATCCAGCCTCCAGAACCTCTAGTGGCTGTCTCATTGACAGCCGCTAGAGGCGCTTGCGTGCTTCTCACTGTGAAAATCACAGTGAGAGCACGCAAGCGTCCATAGGAAAGCATTGCAAATGCTTTCCTATGCGACCGGCTGAATGCGCGCGCGGCTCCTGCCGCGCGTGTGCATTCAGCCGATGACGTAGCGAGCAAGGAGGAGAGGAGGAGTACAGCTCCCCGCCCGGCGCTGGAGAAAGGTAAGTGTTTAACCCCTTCCTTTCTCCAGAGCCCGGCGGGAGGGGGTCCCTGAGGGTGTATAACACGCACCTCATTTTAAGAAGGAAATTTCAGGGGAAAAAAAACTTAAAGGACCACTATAGTGCCAGGAAAACATACTCGTTTTCCTGGCACTATAGTGGTCCTTTAAGTTTTTTTTTCCTGAAATTTCCTTCTTAAAATGAGGTGCGTGTTATACGCCGGTGCGTGTTATACGCCGATAAATACGGTATATTTGTATAATGTTATCATATCCCCTCTGAGGCGCAGTTTTTCCAAACTAAAGAGATTTAAATTTTTTAACCTTTCTTAATAATTAAAATGCTCCATTCCTTTTAGCAATGTTGTAGCTCGTTTCTGCACTCTTTCTAGTGTCATGTTATCATCCTTTAGGTGCCCAAAATTGCACAGCATATTCAAGGTATGGTCTTACCAGCGATTTATAAAGAGGCAAAAATTTTATTTTCATCCCGAGAATTTATTCCCCTATTTATACATAACAAAACCTTACTGGCCTTAGCAATTGCAGATTGACATTGCATATTGTTGGCTAATTTGTTGTCTAATTTGTTGCCATTTTTAGTATGGTCAAAAAGCTGTACAAGAATATAACAATATGTAAGCACCGCTTATCACCACCTCTCATAACGCTGTGCGCCACGCCCACTTTTTCGGCAGCCACACACGCCTATTTCTGTATAAACAATGCATCAGAATGCCGCCCCTAGTTTATTGCTTGCTGCCCACTAAGCCCACCCACATCGAGTCCGCACCTCTAGCAGCTAATGAGCCGCGATCACATCATGCAATTCGTTCACGTGTGGACCGCCTATCATTCCAGCGGCCGCACACGCCCACATTTTCACAATCATTACCAAGCCACCGGAAGCTACAATTCTCATGCGGCAGAGTGCCGCAAATCACATGATCACTTTGTTACTGTCTTTTACCCACTCCCACACACTCGTTTTTTACTTTTCTAAGTACCTAACACTCCTGATACCTATATATTGAAGCATATATGTAAAATTTACTAATTTTATGTTATCAATATTATCAACTCTGATTGGTGCACATATTTGTGGCGCCATTTTTAAATGTTCCTACCCCTATTTAAACCCACAAGCCAGGATCTATGTTTTAATCCATTTGAAAAAGTCTGTTGATGAAACACATTATGGATATTTAATATAAACTATTTAAACTAATTCATTTTATTTATTTTTATTTCATTTATTTATTTTTTCACTTCTACTCATCTACTACGACTACTCCCAAGTACATCCATAGGTGGGGATTATACCACCAACACTGGCACAACAGAGCAGTGAGCCTGCTCTACGTTTGTAAGTAGTACTTTTATATTTATACTATTACCTCTGTATTACTGAGAGCACTATCTGTGGCATCTTTTTGTCTCTAAGCATCAAGACAACCACCAGTCAAGATCCACCACCACCATATCCTAAATAGTGGGGATTATACCATATTCTAAATAGTGGGGATTATTCATACTAGAGCTGGCAAAAGCTCTCTCAAATGTGAATGCAATACTATAATTTAATTACAGACCTATTCAGCCTTGGCTTACTGCACTATTAGGTTTTTCCTGTGTTTCTTCTCACCCACATACAAAGACCCAAAACAACAAGACCCCCCAGTAGAAGGAACTAAAGTTGAACCCATCTGCTGATATAGAGACTATCCTATATGTGACAATTTGCACATTTGGAACAAGACTCACAGTATTTACTTTATTTATTTAATTTTTTTCACTTTTTTATGATTTTTTTATGATATTGTATTGTAACCAATTGTATTATGTGTGGTGCAGCCCTTATTTGTCTTTTACTTCTGTATTTTACTAAAGAATTGAGAGGGATTCCCTTTTTTAGGGTTGCTGCCATATTATTATCTGTGTTGTTATCTAGCGCTGACCCATCTGTGTATTCTTTCCTTGTACTATCCCAAAGTATGTCCGGGTAATAAAAATCTCCAATAATTAACGTGTTACCTCGATTTGCAGCTTTCCCAATTTGCCCTAACAGCTGTTCTTCCTCATTAATATTTACATTAGGTGGTTTATAACATATCCCAACCAATAATTGATTTCTCTTTGTTTGCCCCAAGCAGATATCTACCCATAAAGCTTCCACATTTTTCTCATCACACTCCACATGCCTACGATTTGACTTTAACTCATGGTTGACAAACAAACATACCCCTCCACCCTTCTTGTTTCTGTTTAAAAACAAAACAAAATAGAGAGGATGGGAATATCACAAGATCAACTCCTACCCTAATTATAGACAATTAATATTTCACTTATTTAAAGATTAACACTCTTAAAACCATTGCCAAGCTTTTACAAAGGTATGCAAAGAGTTATGGACATTAACCCACAACTAGTAGGTGCATCAGTTGGTACAGGTTTACACTAAATGTATAGTACTGATGTTTAGCTGAGGGAAAACATATGATGTTGATTGTTTAGAAATTGGGGAAAGTTACATCCCAAACAGTGCTATATTGGCTTTTATGGAGGAAAATACCTGTATAGGCTACCAATATAGAACATACTTCAGCTTAAAATTGATCCAAAATCAATTAATTCATCTTGCAATTTTAAAAATCATGTATACATGATTCTGGCGTATGGGTACATACCCTGGGAATCTTATATGCACAATTCCCAAAGGGAAGGGGTTAAGAAGAATATTTGTCAGATGTGTCTAAATATGACTCAAGAATCAAATTAATTTCACTACAATCCACCCACTCCTTGTTTGCTACCATTTGGTCCTTAATCTTTGGGAAGAGGTAACCTATGTTGAGTTAGGAACATGCATATTAATAATTGTATAGTTCAAACCATTTATACTGCATCTCTGTTAATAAACTGAATAGTAAATTGTTAATTTTTACATTCCAACTTTTTATGCTAGTTGTGTAATGGTAAGCTTGGTTGAAATACATATTAAAAAATGGGAGCACAACCTTTGGCAAAATGAAAAAGTTGTGTACCAATAATAAGCTTGTGTACAAGTTTTATGGTTTTAATGAATTAATATTTTGGACACAAGGGGCTGGTACAGAAGGCGTACATGGTAATTGTTGGGACTTGTTAACATTAAGACTATTTGTTTAATGAAGGGTTGCTGTTAGAAGTATTTTACTTGTTTATTTAGTATTACTAGTATCATTTAATGATACAGTGTTTAAACCCATTAATTGTTTAACCCCAAAGTGTTGTCCATTATGCCCGATTCTGCTCACAAACATTGGCTGCAGTCCAAGGCTTGAATCAGGAAGCCTTGAATAGTTTTGTCATTGAGAGGCTGAGTGCCCATGTCCAAAGCACTCTCAGCCTATCAGTCGCTCCCTATGTACAATACATGTTGGATGTTTGTGGGCAGAGCCCACAAATTGAGTATCAATTTGAACACTTTGGGATTAAACTGTCCATTAATTATTTAGTGCCCTTGGTACCCAAGCACACAAGCACCCAATGACCTCCTTGCCACATAACAACTTTATTCTAATATCTCAGCTGTTATGGTACCCAAAGTTTTAAAAAGTTTGGGAAGTAGAGAGTTAAATGGAAATTATGGAATTGTCCTAAAACTGTGTTTTTTATGCACCAAACAGTGAGTTTAACAGAAAATGATATTAAATTTGCAGTAAAATAAACTCAATTTTTATCATATACACATTTTGATCAATGCTAACCTCACTAGGATGTATGAATAAATGTATTAAATGTCAGACTGACAGACAGACAAAACTTTGGTGCTGCAAAGAGTCTCCAGATCATATTAATAATAATGGAACACAATGCAATTTTACTATATTCTTGTGACAGGTTTCAATAAAGTAGAGACAATGCCAAGATTTGTAGGAGAATGTTCTGTTAAGGTCATGTATTTGTATTCTATGTGTGGATTCAGTTGCTGCATAATTTTACAAGCACAATAATGAAGCTGCAATGCCAGCATATTAATTTAGTTACAGGTACTTTTAGCTAGTTGCTAAAATGAGACATTAAATGCAGTTTATTGATGGGTGTATTTATAATACATCTTATCTTTCCTAAGCTGAGATTTAGGATAAAGTAATATGTGGACATTTTAGGACTGGAAATTGCAGGTGTGACTATTGTGTTCAGCAACTATATAAAAACACAAACCAGCTTATTTTATGTTATAGCAGAACTATTTCTAGAAAAATGTGTGATTTCACTCTGAATGGACTAGACTGAATGGAGGTTATTGGGTGCGAGAACTGAAACATAAGAGGCATCACTAAAATATTATCTAATATTAAATAATAATTGTGTGGCCATTGAATATTTAACACATGTGGGCTATAAATGCATCCTTCTAAATATGGCCTTCATTGTGTGGGTGTATTACTTTATCGACAATTACCAGTTAGAATTTGAGCAAAATGTTAAATAAATAATAAAGTACAATGAAACAAAATGCTTTACTTCCTTTGGTCTCTCATGACATATTAGAATGTATTTATGGTTTTAACATACTATATCCATGTATTTTGTTTTTTTTATAAATTCTTTATTGAAATATTAATGTTACAAAAATAGAAGACTTTACAATATTGATTTTAAGAAATGCAATAATATATTGTATATTTTATAATTATACCTACATACATTGCGATTGGCATTCATACTACATAATTCATTCTGACACATGAGGGGGGAGGGAAGGAGGGCGATATCGTAGGGTTACATTTTATCTTATAAGCAATTCTCTGTTTATTGGCTTTCCATTATAATACTCTTGTTAGGGTTACCTAGCTCTATTAGCATAGGAAGATGTTTGCCATTTGTCACATATTTTTAGATATAAATTCCCTTTGTTGTTCCTTAAATAATATCCTTTCTCCATTGAGCTTTAATAATTTATTATTTCATTCCAATTTTGATGTTCTTGCTTTTTCCAATTTCTTGCTGTACATATTTTTACTGCCAACATAATATGAATCATTAAATAAAAAAGGGGCTTCTCTCATGGGAGGTCTAGGTGGAAAAGAGGGAGCTGTGGGGTCAACCAGAACTCTTTCCCTGAGATTTCTATAAGGAGTCTTTTGAGGTTTCTTTTTAAAGTATCTAGCCCTGACCATTCCCACTAAGTGTGGAAATGAGATTCTTTAGTTTTTTTACATCTCCAACATTGGTCAGAATGATCGCTATATATTTTATTTAATTTTGTTGGAACCATATACCACCTGTATAAAACCTTACAGTACAGCTCACTCAACTTTAAACAGTGTGTACTTTGTTTAACCCACTTTATACTCTGTTTCCAAGATTGAATTTCAAATGATTTTTTTTTAGGTCAAGTTTCCATTTTATTATTGGTGGCTGGGATTCAGATGAGAACTGGGTGAAAGTGTTGTGGTCAGATGAGACCAAAATCGAGCTTTTTGGTATCAACTCAATTTGCCGTGTTTGGAGGAGAAGGAATGCTGCCCATGACGCCAAGAACACCATCCCCACCATCAAACATGGAGGTGGAAACATTATGCTTTGGGGGTGTTTTTCTGCCAAGGGGACAGAACAACTGCACAGCATCAAAGGGACGATGGACAGGGCATGTACCTCCAAACCTTGGGTAAGAACCTCTTTACCTCAGCCAGGGTATTAAAAATGGGTCGTTGATGGGTATTCCAGCATGACAATGACCAAAAACACACAGCTAAGGCAACAAAGAAGTGGCTCAAGAAGAAGCACATTAAGGTCCTAGAGAGGCCTAGCCAGTCTCCAGACCTTAATCCCATAGAAAATCTGTGGAGGGAGCTGAAGGTTTGAGTTGCCAAACATCAGCCTCGAAACCTTAATGACTTGGAGAGGATCTGCAAAGAGGAGTGGGACAAAATCCCTCCTGACCTCTGTGATTGCCAACAAGGGTTTTGCCACCAAGTACTAATTCAAAGGGGTCACATTTTTATGCTACTTATTGACATGCAAATCAATTTATAACTTTTTGACATGCATTTTTCACTGTTAAAACATGCATGTTCTCACTGTTAAAATACACCTACTATTAAAATGATAGACTGATCATTTCTTTGTCAGTGGGCAAGAGCTCAAAATCAGCAGGGGGTCAAATATTTTTTTCCTCACTGTATATGCTCACAATCTTTAGTGTATCAAAGGTAATAACAGCCCTGCCGATTATATATATGCTAAATCTTTGTTTCCTGTATGTTACAGAAGTGCCCAACAAATGAGTTAAGGGAAATTAGAGGCTTATGAAAAGGTTGTTAGGGTTTTGTTCCAGTATGCCTAGATAAAGCATTATTTAATGTAATATAGCTGCAACAGGCTTGGGGCAAGTATCATATAAATTGATTTTTTATAGGCCTATACCTATCCGGACCAGGTGTCTTATTGATTTTCAGTAACAAAATAGCAGCAGCCAGTATGTCTTTCATGATAGGTCACCCTAAGGGAGCATATCCTTACTCTATAATTGCTGTGACTCTTCTTATTGGAGAGATCCTCCACCAAAACCTTTATTAACTCAATGTGGGTTAGTCGAGAAGTAGCATGATCCAAGATTGCATTTTATGCAGTGACTTCTTCCACCTAGACCTTGATCTCCATGGTCTTAGGGCTAGAAGGCATTACAGAGTGGGCACCTTTATTCATTTCCACTATTAGCATGGATTTCAGCTCTGGTAACATTTTCAGGATACAACAATGTCTGCTCTAGTACCAGCCCAGATCAAGTGTGTCAAGTGCATCAAAGCCATCTTTTAAGACTTCTGAACGTTGCCTCAAGGTTGGGAAACCTGTTGGCATTTCTGCCTGTTCTTTTTGGGTTCTCCTCTTCAGAATCATCCTGGTTTCCAATAACAATAGAGGCGAAAAGCTTTGAAGCTTTTAAGTGCTGTTCTGGGGCAAATATTCATGAGTTGTGGATGAAGTTCCTAATTATGGTGGTCATTAAGTACAGCAGTCTATGTCCCCGAATTTACACAAGCAGTACCTTTGGTTTACTTTACTTAATACAGCACTGGTGTACCTTCATATACTTTCCATCTATTTGAGTAAAAATTCAGTTAGAGTTAATTATGTGTTGAAAATAAAGAGCATGAAAACTGCTAATAGTTATCACTACCAAAATTTACTATCGTAAACCATCTACTAAATGTGTGATAGATAGCTGTAGACAGACAGACAGACATGATATAGAGATGCATGTGTTGCTCATCTACATAATGCAAACCAAACAAGAAAGACAAAAAGCAAAACTAAAATTACTGACCACATTGGCAATTGGCGGATTTACTAACGCCAAATGCGGTCAGGATTTGGACGGTCCAATTGATTTTGTATTATTTGTTTGCAAACATTTGAAAAATCAGGAATTTTCACATGTGAATCAATGTAGAGCATAGCAATTTTTATGTTTTTATTTTTTTTTACTTCAGGCATGTATTTGATGCCTCCTGGCTCAGATTTGCTAAATTATGTGCAAATTTCAGCCGTCCAGGGGTGTATAGTCCTGCTGAAATCCTAACCAAATTCAGACCCATTTTGGGCTTGAATTATAATATCCAGGCATTATTAAATTGCATTAACAACAAGCCTAGATTTTGGAGATCAATATGCAGCCAAATGGTTTTGCCCCATTTTAATTATTGTGAGTAAACCTGAGTGTAAAAATGGGCATATCTCTCTCTATTCTCTCTGTCTCTAAGCTTCATGAGAATTCCACCTTTTCTCTATTAGTTACCATTCTGGTACTTTGGTTCTTGACTTTTATGAACCTAGTATTTTACTGGGAATTTAAATCTGTAAAAATTATTGATGTGTAATATGTCACACAGATTTAGGATTCATTTACTTCAATGTAGTTCTCAAAAATTTTAAAAGAAAAGTAAATACAACAGTGCAAAACTAAGGACAAATATATATATATATGTGTGTGTTAAAAGTTATAAGTAAGTCCCACTTACAAAAATAGAACAGTATCAAGAATCTGCTCAAACTCCGCCTGCATTCAAATAGCTGGCCTGGTAATGGTCTCTAGATCCAATGCGGCACTTTTCTAACAATAATATAAATTTTTGTTTTGTAAATTTACTTTGGAATTTGTAAAAGTTAAAGAAAATAGCCACTTCTTGAATATAGCCAAATTAAAGATTGTTTTGTCCTAAGATAATTATTATCTCCTAAATTGATCAGGTCACGCAATGTGCAGTTTAGTAAATAGATTCCATAGTGTTAATAGATTATCTACAAACTGATCCCTGGTATATTTTATTTCCTAATGAGTTATATTGAAAAATAATAACAGTGGAATATATATTTGTGTTGAGGAACATTAACCATATGGTACATTATTTGTCCATTTAAAGATACAAACACCAGTATACATATTTTTATGATAAATTTCCTCTAACCTTATCAGACAAGTAACCACACAGTTCTGCCTTATCATTTTTCCAGTAACTGATGTTGGCTTGTCAGTAACATACCTGAATAAAAAACATGGGATATTTATTGCCTTTCCTATGAGAAAAAAATTTAAGAAAAAAATGAATTTTGTATGCCTTCACTGCTAGATGTGAGAATGATTGAATTAGGCCGATGCACTATCAATTTTGAACAAATGTTGTCTCATTGTCATTATCATTGAACCACTATATCAAACACAATATAATTTGCAGACTTGGCAAAAAGAGAAACATTTGCTTTGCGGATAGGAGGAAAAATGATAACCACAGTGAGAATATTGTCATGAATTCTTTTGTAAGAAAAAAAAGGTTTAAACTGATTCTATTTAAAAGCCTTTTGTAAATTCCTCAGACTGTATGCTTCTCTTTCACAGACGAAATGCTATAATTTCTGATCTATTTTTTGCTTATTACTTTCACTTAATCTGTTCAACTTGAAAAACCACATTTTAACCCATGTAAACAGATTTACCAAACACCTAATTCTCTTGATATTGATCTTCCTTTTATAGATGTAGGCATAAAAGAATACACTCACGCTGTGATCTCAGTGACGTTTATGGCAAGTCACGGTCTATCCTGCTTTTTACTGGAAACTAATCTACCCTGTAATTATTTTGGTGAAGAGGTCACGTGAACCACTACAATTTTCGTTGGAAAATTATACCCATAATAATGAGCTTAGCACTATAATTTGAGCACGATAAACAGCATTAATGTTGAATGGTAATTAAAAAGTTACATCTAGTTCACACTAGGCCCAAGCATGACTTTATTAAGAGAAAACTAAATAAATAATGGGACCAATTGTATTTTCCACATTGAAAATAAAATCACACCATGGCTGAAATTGCTGTTGGTATTCTGCCAAGCATTGCTTTGACCACTCTCGTTAGCCAATTGCAAAAAAATAGATATCTTCATCCAAATAAAATGAGACAATTGCTGTGCTGAAAATTATTACATTGAATATCTATTTATATCCATCAAACGTAAGTTAATAAAATAGGTAAATTATTCAGTAGAAAGCTTCTACACAGTATATTAAGATTGTGATAGTCTAGGGCATCATCTAAACCTACAGTTGTTGTCAAATGCCCCCTATAATGCATAGCCTACCGAGGAATTTTAAGGTAACCTTTCAACAAATATTAGCTTGCATTTGGTTTTATTGTGAGTGCTGCATAACCCATGAATCAATTGCTGGGCAATAATTTATATGACACGTGGTCCAGATACCTTTGCCTGAGTCAAAACACAAATAAAACTGCTGGAATTGAGATGTTTATAAAATCAAACTGAGCTACAGCTGTAGTAGAACAAGCTTGCCAAAAAAACAAGGAACATAATATTAAGAGACCAATATTCAGGGTTATACCCATCATATTTTTTCACTACAATTGTATCATCAACCCCTTCACTACTGAGCACTTGTTTAATTGAAGTAAGAGATGCTTACTAGCATATAAACCTATAACACAGCAGTTTTGTGTATACATTGCTTAGCAGACAAATGTACAAATTCAAATAATGTTAATTTACACAAATTTTATTTTTCACTTATTTATTCAGGCTTTGTAAAAAAAATATTTGGAAAATGAAAAGCTTTAGACAGTGTACAGTGCTTGCTTGCATAACTTTCCCACGTGGTCTATGTAGGTATAAAAGCAACAATTCATGTTATTCTCACATATAGTAGATGTGACCCAAATAGATTAATAAAAATGTTCAAATATTGTTGCTTATAGGTATTTTAAGGACCAGGAAGGCATTACTATCAGTACCCTTTACCAAAAGTGTCAACGGAATGTAAAAAATAATGTATGCATGTGAGCATATTGCCAACATACAGTAAATACAATTTAATCACATATTTCTAAAGTAAAGGTATTTCAAACGGCAAAAGCAGTGTTTATAAAATCTCTGGAATGCTAATGTAATGCTGACAGTAAAACGAGTCAATTTACTTGTCCCCCTTCCTAACTGTAGGAATGATATGGGTCATACTCATACTTACTGTACTGTTTGGAAGCAGGAGTGAACTTTCAGCAAATTTACAGGCATTATATCTATGACTAGTAATCCATTCCTCTACAGACATGTAATCATAACTAGAGTATAAATAAGGGTGAGAGAGCTTTTTTTACTCCGAATGACATGAAAATAAAATGTTTAGATTTAGGTAGTGAAGTATATTAAATGTAACATTAACAATTAATATACTTACAAGTATATTAAAGGTAACATTAACCTTATAATAAAAGCAGAAAAAAGGTAATATGCGCACACAGAAATTCTAGTTACCTTTCATAGATAATGTATTTTTATGATAAGATAATTAAGATGTCCTATGATAAGATAATTAAGATGTCCTATATAAAATAAACACAGAACACAACATAGTAAAATCTGTATAAACAGCATATAAATAAGTGCTAGAAATAGGAACACTCATACTTTTCAGAGCCCATTAAAAGTTGGCTCTGAACTTATAGCGCATATATGTCTCCTCAAGGACACAGGATACATTCCTCCAGAGGTAGAAGTCCCAAAGATGCAGTGTTGCTTGAATCAGGAATGTTTAAAGTTGTAAGTAAGTACAAATATACAAATATTTATTAATTGATATCATATAAAAACAATTCAAAGATAGCACAAGGCGTTCCAGGTTGGGTCTACCTAAGGTCCATGTATACTCACAACCATGCATAAACATCTTTATATACGTTTCAAACATATTAATTACTTACACATGCATATAAATTAAGCAGGAACACTTCCATCACCAAATATGATCTGAACTTGATACATACTTCGCCACCCCCAATATGACGATGTATCCAGTTTCCAGCCAAAAAGCTCAAAATCCCTCTCAACATGTTCGTCAATTTCCAGATCCCCTATGTGCTTGTTTCTTTGTCACTTCCTCCATCAGTATCAAAGTTGGCAAGATGGCTGCCGCATCACTTCCCGTGACGTATTTCCGCTGCCAGAGATTTTCCGGTGTTTTGATATGTCAGAAACAAATCTCTGATAGGGAATTCACCCCCCCCCCCCTTCATCTCCCAGCACAAGAAATGATCTAATATACAGTTGCAAGAAAAAGTATGTGAACCCTTTGGAATCATATGGATTTCTGCACAAATTGGTCATAAAATGTGATCTGATCATCTTCTAAGTCACAACAATAGACAATCACAGTCTGCTTAAACTAATAACACACAAAGAATGAAATGTTGCCATGTTTTTATTGAACACACCATGTAAACATTCACAGTGCAGGTGGAAAAAGTATGTGAACCCCTATCATCTCCAAGAGCTAATTGGAGTGAGATGTCAGCCAACTGGAGTCCAATCAATGAGATGAGATTGGAGGTGTTGGTTACAGCTGCCCTGCCCTATAAAAAACACACACCAGTTCTGGGTTTGCTTTTCACAAGAAGCATTGCCTGATGTGAATGATGCCTCGCACAAAAGAGCTCTCAGAAGACCTACGATTAAGAATTGTTGACTTGCATAAAGCTGGAAAGGGTTATAAAAGTATCTCCAAAAGCCTTGCTGTTCATCAGTCCACGGTAAGACAAATTGTCTATAAATGGAGAAAGTTCAGCACTGCTGCTACTCTCCCTAAAAAGATGACTGCAAGAGCACAGCGCAGACTGCTCAATGAGGTGAAGAAGAATCCTAGAGTGTCAGCTAAAGACTTACAAAAGTCACTGGCAAATGCTAACATCCCTGTTAGTGAATCTACAATACGTAAAACACTAAACAAGAATGGATTTCATGGGAGGATACCACAGAGGAAGCCACTGCTGTCCAAACAAAACATTGCTGCACGTTTACAGTTTGCACAAGAGCACCTGGATGTTCCACAGTAGTACTGGCAAAATATTCTGTGGACAGATGAAAACAAAGTTGAGTTATTTGAAAGAAACACACAACACTATGTGTGGCGAAAAAAAGGCACAGCACACCAACATCAAAACATCATCCCAACTGTGAAGTATGGTGGTGGGGGCATCATGGTTTGGGGCTGTTTTGCTTCATCAGGGCCTGGACGGATTTCTATCATCAAAGGAAAGACATTTTGCAGGAGAACTTAAGGCCATCTGTCTACCAGCTGAAGCTCAACAGAAGATGGGTGTTGCAACAGGACAATGACCCAAAGCATAGAAGTAAATCAACAACAGAATGGCTTAAACAGAAGAAAATACATCTTCTCAAGTGGCCCAGTCAGAGTCCTGACCTCAACCCGATTGAGATGCTGTGGCATGACCTCAAGAAAGCAATTCACATCAGACATCCCAAGAATATTGCTGAACTGAAACAGTTCTGTAAAGAGGAATGGTCAAGAATTACTCCTGACCGTTGTGCATGTCTGATCTGCAACTACAGGAAACATTTGGTTGAAGTTATTGCTGCCAAAGGAGGTTCAACCAGTTATTAAATCCAAGGGTTCACATACTTTTTCCACCTGCACTGTGAATGTTTACATGGTGTGTTCAATAAAAACATGGCAACATTTCATTCTTTGTGTGTTATTAGTTTAAGCAGACTGTGATTGTCTATTGTTGTGACTTAGATGATGATCAGATCACCTTTTATGACCAATTTGTGCAGAAATCCATATCATTCCAAAGGGTCCACATACTTTTTCTTGCAACTGTAGATGTCCAGACCTTGGGCACCATTTTACACAAGAGCAGAAGTCCATAGTTCATGTTATAAAAGAAAGGGAATAAATAAAAAACAAGTATTATATTGAAAATTGAAAGAGAGAATGATTTGTTCTAAAAACACTATACACATAATTAATATTCCTTTAAAAGTTGATAATATATACTTATAAAAACTTTATATAAACATAAATGATCATTATAAAAACTATAAAAACAAATAACAAATAGGTGAGAACACACAAAATGATGAAATACTACCCACACTGCAATCAATTAATCTGGAAAAGAACCAAATAAAAAGACATAGAGTAGTATAGTCTGATAAAATATATATACAATGGGTGTAAATCACACTCACATAAACAGAGCCACTTAATAAGCTGACTCAAACTGGATGCCTTGAATATACAAACAGGGACCTCCACTGGGAACTTTCTTCTCCTTTAAATGTAAAATCTCCAGGATGCAGAAAAACTGGGGGTAAAACAAACTTTTATTCTTCAAATCTTGAAGTGAATTAAAAGCATACATGCAAAGGTAAAATAAAATAAAAAGTCACGAAATGAGAGTCCAACCACTTTACGCGTTTCGGCTATTTGCCTTCATCCGAAGTGATATCCATATTCAAGGCATCTTGTTTTAAATAGTTGAAATTGGCGCCCATTTTTTCCACCGTTCGGGTTGCGTCTTCCTACTTCCGGTTTCAACGTCGGAACGTCTGCGTCATTACGTTCCGACGTCATGACGTCATTTCCGGTTCCGGTCACATGTTTTGTAGTCCGGACATACACACGCATAGGAAAGAACAGCATCATATAATGTCCCCATTTCCTCTATCACCAAACAGGTAATGTAGTAGATTATTTTTGCAAACCAATTAGTTTGAATGACTATCTGTTCCTGTCCAAATTAAAGATAATAAAGTTGCGTGCACGCAGAAGTAAATTCACACTGAGACACAGAGTTCAGGTTAATGAAAGAACTTCGGAGAAGTTTAATGGCTTCTAACAGAAAATGGGTGTGCAGACCCTTATAAAGGCATTTTTACATCACTGAAGAATTCAAGATAACAGCAAATAAACATTATTAATTGGTTCAGGTGTTAAGTGGTTAGTTAGATGCCCTCCCATCAAAAGGTGATGTCATCCTTGACACAGGAGTGGACACAAGCACGAGGTGTCCACTCGATGGGAGGGGTGCTTTGGCAGTAATTTTGAGTAGTTGCCATTATTAGTTTCAAGCTTAGTTTTCAAGGTTTTTTTAGTAGATACACATTTTATTATTCAGCTGACACATACTTTATTGAGATCAACATGTCGCTCAGCGGCCACAATGTTTCATTCTTGATGAACACATTGTCCCGCTGACGCACATTTCTTCCTGACAAAGCATTCTCTTATAAATTCTATAATTCTACAACAGTAACAGTATATATTAAAACAACCATTTAAAATACATTATGATCATTCTCTTATAAAAACATATTCTTAAAAAACGGAAAAAACTTTTTCACATAGAATGCATATTAATCTCTTAAAATTAATAGAAATAATAAAATTAAAAATATATATAAATACATATAAAACCTATATACATATAAATTACATATAATTAAAAATACTAGGAAAAAGTTTAAAAGGGGATCCTTTTTTCTTCCTCATATCTTTTTTAATGAATAAATTGGTTAATTTCGAAATCCACATTTAACCCTTTTGGTACCATTGTGTCTAACTCAAAAATCCATTTCATTTCTCTCAAACTCAGAATATAATCACTATCACCTCCTCTCCAATGTACTTGGGCTATGTCTAACCCCATAAAATCTATTCCACTTGGGTTTCCATCATGGACCTCTAAAAAGTGTTTTGAAACATTATGGTTAATACATTTTCTCTGTATATTATATATGTGTTCTCTAATTCTCGTTTTTAGAAAACGAGATGTCTTCCCCACATATTGTTGTCCACAAGGACAGGTTAACACATATACCACATTTTTACTGGAGCAGGTGATAAATGATTTTATTGAATATTCTTTGTTTGTACTCAGTGAGGAGAATTTTTCTATTTTTCTATTCTTTTTATTTCTAAATTTGCATTCCCTACATGTCCCACAATAGTGGAACCCTTTACTACCTTTTAAAAAATTATTACGTAATAAAATCTTTAATAAAAAACTCAGCATCTTTCATGTTATTTTTAAATTTACTAACCCCCTTCAGAGTGGCATTTTTACTGCACCTACATCCTGCACATTTATTACAAGAATAAAACCCTTTTTTGTTATCTGAAAAAGTTTTGGGGATTTCCTTTTTAGGATGATTAAAAGTTAGAATACGTTTAAAATTTGGTGCTCCTCTAAACGTAATAAAAGGTTTCTCTGGAATAATTTTACTGAGTTCATTATCTTTCTTTAAAATATGCCAATGTTTATTTACTATTGATTTTATTTTGTTGCACTCTTGATTAAAATCAAAAACCAGGGGTCATATTATTTCACTTTCTTTATTCGAATTCCCTACACCTTTATGGTTACTTAATAACTGATTAGGTTCTAAGTTTATTGTTTCATTATATGCTTTTTCTAAAATTTGTTGTGGATACTTTTTTTGCTTAAATCTATCTATAATTGTCTTGGCTTGTTCTTCAAATTTATCCTTATCAGTGCAATTCCTCCTAATTCTTTGTAATTGGCCCTTAGGAATATTGTTAAGCCAAGAAGTATAGTGGCCACTATTATACAAAACAATTATTAGCATCCACTTTAAAAAAAAAAAAATGTTTTGTTTTAATCTCATCCCTTTCTATATATATTTCTAAATATAAATAGTTAATATTTGACTTACTAAAAACGCTAGTTAAAACAATGCCCCAGTTATTACTATTTAATCTTTCTAAAAATACCTTAAGATCTTCTTCATATCCATCCCATATAAAAATTAAATCATCAATATATCTGTGATATGAGACCAGGTTTGTCCCCCATTCTGGGCTATCATATATATACTTATCTTCCCAGCCTGACATATATAAATTCGCATAACTGGGGGGCAAACCTGGTCCCCATAGCATTTCCCTGGCATTGTAGATAAAAATGAGAATTAAATAAAAAATAATTATTATTTAAAATCCAGTTAATACTTCTAATTAAAAAACCTACATGTTTGTTTGAAAATGTCTTAGATTTATTTAAGCAATCTTCTATTACTTGACAACCCTGTACATGGGGAATAGAGGTGTATAACGAGCATACATCACATGTTACCAATATGTATGAACTTTTCCATTTAATATTTTTTTTTTAAAAATTGATAACATCTAATGTATCTTTTAGGTAAGAAGGTATAACTTTAACTAAATCTTGCAACCATGTATCTACATATTTAGAAAGATTGGCTGAAATCGAATGTATCCCTGAGACTATAGGTCTCCCGGGAGGGTTCATTTTATCCTTATGAACCTTGGGCAGGGTATAGAAGACTGGTATTCTCGGAAAGTCATTATGTAAAAATGTATATTCATCCTCGTTCAGAATACCATCCTCCTTTCCCTTGTCCAATAGTTCATACAGAGATTTTTTTATTTCCTCTATAGGATCTTTTTCTAAAATTTTATAAATATTTTTATCTTGGAGCTGTCTATAACATTCCTTTATATACATCTCAGAATCTTGCACCACTATACTTCCCCCTTTGTCCGCTGGTTTTATAATATGTTGATATGTTGTCTGCATATGCTTTTAAATATGTTTTTATGTATTTTTAAAAATGATTTTTAAGTATGTCTCTTTAAATGTGTCTCTTTAAATAAGTTTCTTTGGGAAACGATGTGTTTGAATATAATTTTATATATATATATATATATATATATATATATATATATATATATATGTTTTAAAATAATGCAATATTTTTAATTATGATGTTTTTGAATAAAGTAATATTTTAGGTGATTTATAAATTTAATTGATTGGATTGATACCAGCGATAGGATAATAGACTTTGAATGACAGCCACCTGAATATACCCATTAGGATGGGTATATAAGAACGTAAAGGACATGGATGGGCATATCTGATGAAGCCGTGAACACGGCAAAACGCGTCATCATGCAAGTTACGCAAGTTACGCACCTTACGTCACGCACCTGAGGAAGTCCCTCCCCCTGGAAGTTTGAGGAAACAGACGGTAATAACGGCGGCGAACAAACAGAGGGAATAGTCGACACCCTTATGCTGCATATAACCGAACACTCTGAAACCTAATACTGAATGTGGAGAAAGGTGACATATTTGTGCTGTGCTGGGCAATAAATATTTTGGAATATTTTCGTCTGTGGAGTCCTATATTTGAAGAAGCTGTTAAAGTTAGAGCAGGCTTATTCTGCTCTACTTTTGTGAGTGCAATATTTGGCATTTATAATTTATATTTTATCTTTTAATACGGTTTTACACTATTGTTTTTTTTTCTGTGTCTCTCTTTTTTTCTATGTATATTTCCATTTGAGAGGACATATGTATGTATAATATTTTATATTAATATTACACACTTTAAGTGCACTTTGTATCACTTTGCACTTTATTACATAGTTTGCAGTTGTTGCACTTTGTATAATTGGGTCTTAAAGACACAGCGCACCTTATTATTTTAAGTATATTCACATGAGTGTTTGGAGGAGTTTTACACTTGTTTTTGGTGCAGCTTCATAATATATAATATTTGTTGGTTAGTTATATTCTAGACGATTTTATTACGAGCGCCTACTTTTTACTTGTTTTTTGTGTGTATATATATATATATATATATATATATATATAATTATATTTATTTATTTATTTTGACTTGTAGGAATGGCATACATTTTTTTTTCAGGGCTGCTTTGGATTCCCAGTTTGGCTCTGCCAGCGAGTGCATTTTACCGCTGAATCATCTGTGTGAGCTGCCGCACACTTTAGCCCTGTTACACATGTCTGGGAGCTGCTGTTGACAGGTACTAGTAGTCTAGAGATTGGGACATGGGGTATATGCTCAGCTATCTGTATAATACAAATCTGTGTGTATATAATATCCCGGGATAGTCAGTGCTTCCTGTATAGTGCTGCTCTCTGTATAATACAGGCCTGTGCCTGTATAATATCCTGGGACAGTCAGTGCTCCCCGTATAGTGCTGCTCTCTGTCTTGGGATATTATACACAAACAGACCTGTATTATACAGAGAGCAGCACTATACAGGGAGCACTGAGTGTCCCAATTTATTATACACACAACCCTGTATTATACAGAGAGCACTGACTGTCCAGGGATATTATACCCAGACAGTAATTGATAGCTGTGCTGCAAAATGTCCTTGGAAATTTTTTTCAAATGTTGGCAACTATGGCACTGTATCAAGGATAATGTGTTTGTTTTTTTTAATAATCCCTGGTGGAAATTAATGAATCCTCCACCAGGTATTATTAAAAAAACAAAACACATTGTGTCGGGGGCGTGGCTTAACATGCAACAATGTGCCCCCCTACTTTTGCCCCTGGCCCTCCATGTGCCCCCCCGAAAAATGAATCCTAGAGACGCCACTGTCTCCATTCCATTTTAATGTTTTCTAGAATGGCACTCTAAATCATGAATGAAAATGAGCATGTTCATGCTTGCACAAGTTGTTTTCCCTGAGATCACTCAATTGGCCTGAATTAGTTTGAACTTCAGTTCAGTCCGAAATGAATCTCCAAGTCTTCTGGTTATTTAATTTAATAGCACCAACACAAAACATGTGTCGTCTTTCTAAAAGGAATGTAACTATTTCAGTACTCAAAAGATAATTTGAAAATTCACTGCCAATTTTCATGAACCTACTTTAAATGTCAAAATGTGTATGACATAATCTATCTGAAACTTTATTAAGTCATATTTGACTAGTGTTGTAATATTTCTTTAAATATACACCAACTGAATCTATCACAAGTTTTAAGTCGCCCAAAAAAGAATGTCATCTTTGACAATCCTTGGAACTATTTGCAGCACACAGCTGTTAAGATGTAATAAAGGCACTGTGTCAACTGCAGGATAGGATCAGTTCTAATATCCCAAGGTATAATCAACATGTAAAAATAACGATGCTTCATAATGATAAAGAGTTCCATAGCTGTTTTAATAGAGGGACAAAAAAGTGATAATGAGAAGAAGTGAGACAGATTAGTCATACTGCATAGTACTGTTGCATAGCACTGTTATTATAAATATTGCATTTTTTATAGCAACAACATATGCTTAAATTCTTTGACTTGAGCTAGAACTTTTAAATCCACTAATTCTGCTTTAATTGTGGATTTATGTTTAAAGAATCTCTCCTGCATATTTTGAGTCATTTGTCCCATGTACACCAATCCACATACATATTTTAAAAGGTATATTATGAAAGAAGTGTTACATGTCAGTAAATCCTTAATTTTATATTCATATCATTTTATGAGCAATAAAAAGTTAAACCATATAACATTTGTTTAGATTGGTTCTGTGCATTGACTCAGATTTGACTCAGATTTGCATATATTTGCATATGTGTGAAATGCAGGCACAATGATTTGGGATTTGGATTTTGCAAGTTTCCTTGATGACATGTATGTATTTAATTATGCCTTCATGTTTTATGTGTTTATGTTTTATGTACTATTTTAAATACTTCACTATAGGTTAAATGCAGCACTGTTGAAGGCTGGTCCCATTTTTAAAATCAAGAAATGATCCAGTTCTATTTGGAACTGTGTCTAAATGTTATCATTTCTAGGAGCCCAGTGATAGAGTCTAAGGGCCTGTTTATTGGCTGCACTGCTCCTCTGTGTTGGAAATCAGAGAGTTGTAAGACCTGTGAGCACAAGAGTTAAGCCTCAGAACCAAAAAAAGTGTTTTCATAAGGATTGTGCAAGGAGCAGGCAGAGGGATCTCTTCCTGCCAATGTGACAGATCAGGCAATGGTATTGCTTTCTGTCTAAGAGGACAGACCGGACAGAGCAATGAACTCCTTCCTGGAAGGTGATTGGGATCCCTGTTGCCGGAGGAGGGACAAACAACATTGTAGGACAGGTCACCCCCCTGTTCGTATTATGTTTGGTGGCAGGGATCTCCCTTCTCTTGGTGTGTGCTTAAGCCACCACCCACGTGCCATTGAAAGGTCCCTCTTTAGATGAGGGAGATCAGTTGATGCTGTTTGAATTGCACCCCATTGAAAGATCTGATTGAAACCCCCTAGCAACAAGAGTAAATCAGTGGTAAGACTCAAACTCATGGAAAGAGACTATGAGAGCACTAGTTATGAGTTGTCCACTGAGAGTGAGTACACCAGGGAACACATTTTTAGGTACTTTATTTTCCTACTCATCTATACTATACAAAATCATACATACATAAGTTACAATCTATTTTATTACATCTATAGGTATTAAGCGAGATACTCATTACACTAGTACATGCATTTCTAATGTGAAACAAGGTATGTAAATTCCCTGTCCTACTCATTCCATATTCATAACTAGGGACAGAGGAACTGGCCTTTAGGGTACAGTAGTGGTCAAAACATTTTAATATATAAATAAAACAGTCCCGTGAGGCCAACACCCATCTTCAACACACAGTTAAATCACTCATTGGCCCAAATCATAGTTAAAGCTTCACACCATACTCTTGTCAGGTTATAGTCTGGGCCTCAACTATGACAGCCAACTATATTGAATCTTGTACTTTCACAGAGAGAACAACACCCTGCCACAACATTCGGGGGCACCCAACCATGGCTCAAATCAAATGATTTAAGCCATGGTCAGGTGCCACCAAACATTGTGGCAGGGTGTTGTTCTCTCTGTGAAAGAGAGTTGTAAGAGCCTCTCTCAGTCACTCTGCACCTAGCAGGGCTTCACTATGTGTAAAATGTCTTGCATATAGTTAGAAGGCCAATTCCACATTAACAGCATATCTCTATTTATCCATAGTATGTCATGTTTCGGAATAACCAGATGAATGGTTTCCCGCTAGGCCTGGCACCCCTGTCAGATCTAGTACTGCTACAGAGATTCTAAAATGTGCTACACCAGGTTTACTTGGACCATCTGAATATATTTTTATAAGAAAAGCTTAACTGAAAGTGGGTGAAAAGTAATGTGGTATAAAAAGTACTGGTTGCTCTTTAAGGAAAAAATCCTTTCCCACACTCGATATATATACATACATACATACACACACACAATAGAAATAATACTGATCTCAAGGCACACCAAGGATTGCACATAAAAATTGTTTATTCATGCATTGCAAAAAATACATCAATTAATTTTGACAGAGAGAAAGTGCATAAAGTAGTGCATACCCAATCTATAATACCAAAACCACAATAGTTATAAAGTGCTAAATGCAAACACCCATTTAAAAAGGTATACTGACCAAGAGCAGGAGAAATGAAAACCCAGATGTTTCAGCTCTGAAGCCTTCCTCTGGGGGACCTCTTACTGATTGATCTATGATCCCACTTATATACCCTGTTAGTTCAAACTAATAAACCTAAGAATGATCAGCTGGATATAGGGAGGTACTTGCCATTAATGATGTCTAAGACCTTCTGTATAATGCTGGAGGATACTTCCGGGTATCAGTGACGTCATGACACACATGCGTCAAATGACGTCATTATGTGCAGACGGGATCACGTGTTCCGGCAGTACAGAGCAACTACAGTGGTGGCCAAATTTAAAAAAATGGTTTTACTACATAACGGCTATTTGTACACTCTATCTATTGGCCAGTTCATTCTAAATCTCCTGTAGAACATCAAATAAGTATTGTGTGCATACAAATATATACAATATATAAAATATATTTAATATAGACCAAGAGGTACTAACCTCAAATTACCCAAGATTGTAAATCATACTTGGACCATTCCAAAAATTGAGGCTGAACTTAGATGCTGGGTAATCCTTTCCTGGCTACTGCACGGAAAGCAGAACTCCATTGTCTGATGACCTCTCAACCAGAGACACACAGGCCAGGCAGCAGCTCACATAGGAACAACTCTGACAGCCTAATATAAATGCACACAATGATGAAAGTCATCCTGTCATCAATACATTCTATAAATGAACGACTAACTTAATTAGAAGCTTGTAATCCTCGAGTGCCTAACCCCAATATGGTCACTCCAACTCCAAACCTCACTCACACAAGCTTGCAGGATAATATTTAATCTTCCTGTGTAATAACCTCTGCACATTTAGTTCTGCCTTTCATCAGGAAAGATGTTATAGAAGAAAAATATGTAAACTTAGTATCTTTATTGAACACCTCCTGTCACCTCACGCTTCCACGCTGTATCTTCCTCTGCTTGCATGGATGCGCCAGCTCGCAGCACATCCCCCTGCTACGTGTGGCCGACCTGCTCACCAACTAGCTGCATTGATGTGGAGACAAGTGGTGTCACATCCCACAAGCAGCACTGCGTATCAGGAGCCAGCATGCCAGATGGAACAGCTCGTCTCTTGCAACCACTGCCTATACCCTCAAGACCCTGGAGTTATGTTGCTGTTGAATTTATTGTAGAACTACCTGACTCCAATGGATACAACATAATAATTGTGACTATAGATCGATTGACAAAAATGGCCCATATTATCAAAGGACTTCCTTCAGCCAAAAAGACTGGTATACTCTTCTATAATCATAATCTTCGGGCTTGGACAGAGGTACCAAGCTCACGTCCCATTTTTGGAAGGCCGTCTATCTGTTGCTTGGCATCTCTGTGTATCTTTCTACTGAATTCCAACTGTGGCAGAACTCTCTGCTTTTGGATTATTATTTAATACCTGATTTGTCTCTTTTGTTCAGTTATTGACGGTTGTTCGTATCTTTTCTGGTTGCATTCACCCAAATACAAATAAATTACTGAATGGCAGGCCACCCAGCAGGGAAGTGTGCTGCTCGTTAACCTTTCTGCCCTCATTAACATTGTGGTTAACCGCAGACACTTCCAACTCTTGAACGGTTGGCTGGGTGGTCGTCGTTCATATGAACGAACACGTGGTGGCGGCGGCCATCTTGGACAGTCGAACGCCCAGCGGTGTTCATCAACAAACTCATGGAACTGATTTCGGACACTGCTTCCCACGAACTGCTGAAATCACCGACCATCCATCACTCTGTTCCAAATTCATATGATCGCCGTGCCGTTCGGTAAATTGACAATGCACGAATGGAACTGTACCAGATAGTAGACCTATGGAGCTCATTCGTTTAGTTGAATGCACAATGTACAAGTCTTTAGCTCCATGGCGATGGAGTTGAATGTGGGGGTTCCATTCGGTATATTTGGAAATTTGGAAATATGTATTTTTATATGTTTTTACCAGTACTGTAAAATGGAGGATACTCTCTAGGTGTAAGGATCTTACCTTGAGAGTGGAGTCAATACGCAGAGTTAAAGCACCCTTTGCAATTATACACAGACCAAGGGGACTCAAGGTAGAAATCCCCAGGGTGGTGAACCAGCGCACTGGGGCTGATAATCACCAGTGCTTCCAGAAACGAGGGTCAGGACAGGCAGCAGACAGGCAAGAACGAAGGACGAGTAGAAGATCAAAACTGGAGTCAGATGAATAGCAAAACAGGAAAAACAAACGACCTGACAAGGACCAAAAGGTGGGGTTTATATAGGCTGGAATCAGCAGACATCAGGAACAGGTGAGTAAAGTCCAGGCATACAAGTTCAGGCTACTAGATATCAGGAACCATCAGAAGTAGCCAAAGATGCGTGGAGCCAAGGATAAGGTATATGGCTGGGATGCAGGAGACCCAGGTTTGAACCCAACCAGGACCACATACACAATAAATGCGGAAGGCACAATGACAGTACCCCCTCCTCAAAGATTCCACCACAGTAGTAGGGGCATCTGGTTTCTCCTTGACAGTTTTCAAGACCTCGGGAGTCACAGCCTAGGAGGGTGTGGAGTGGTCAGGGTGGCCAAACACGGACATGTAGCAGGATGGTATACAGGCCACGCAGGATATGAATGGGTAGTACCCAGTCGGAGAGCTTGAGGCCTGGATGGGCGAACAGGACAAAAATAAATATAATGTCCCCTCTCCCAACAATAAAAAAAAAACACAGTCCGTGATCCCTCCTTCTTGCCCTTTCACGGGGTGACTGTCTGACCGAGACCAACCCTATCTACATAGGTTCCTCGGTTTCCAAGGCAGGTGCATATGAAGTCCCAGGGGCTTCAGGCAAGTTGGTAGTGGTAGGGCTTGCCAAGTTCTCATACCAAGTGTACGGGGCAGTATATTCCATGTCCTGTCTAGGATTCAGTCTACGTGGAGCTACAGAAGGCGTTCTGTGAACACAAGGCTTACGTGTATTAGTGCTTTGTGTTTCCAGTGACCGAATGAAAGATCCCCAAAATACATAGGTCCTTTTTGTATCAAGAAGCTGATATCTCCTGTTGTCCTCCATCTCATTATCATTTTCACCCATCCTTTCACATGTCTCTTTTCAAACTTTTTAAGGACAATACATTTCCGGATAGGATTCTTCCTCCTCCTGCTCCTGTTATTGTGTCTGGCGAATCTGACTATGAAGTCCAAGATATCCTTGATTCCCATTTCTGTCAGGGTGTTCTTGAATACCTTATCCACTTGGGGTTAGGGCCCCGAAGACAGATCATGGGAATCCATGGGGAGCAACAATGCTCCCCTTTTCTCCGGAGATACCATATCCAACACCCTTCCCGACCTGCTCCTGGAAGTTTCCGAAGGCGACTCCTTTGACTGGGATTACAGTCAGGTCCCCGCCCTCTGTCTGTACATCCCCCTGCTCCACGTGGCCGACCCCCTCACCACCACCGACTAGCATTGATGTGGAGACAAGTGGTACCGCATCCCACAAGTGGCACTGCAGATCAGGAGCCAGCATGCCAGGTGGAACAGGAGGCATGCTCTTCTTTAAGGGAAAGAAGGCAGAACTGACAAAGGGGTATACTCAGGAGGTGGAGAGGAAGTAAGTGGCATACCTCCATTTTCCTATTTAAACTCCACTCATACTAAGACTCATCACTGAGTTATACCATGCTCCTGCAATGTTCATACCTTCAGTGCCTGTCCTGCTGTTTTTCTTGATTCTGACCCTTGTCTGATTCCTGACTACGCTACTGTGCCGTCTGTCCTGACATTTTGGCTTTCCTGACCACTCTTTGTCGGATCCTATTGTACTGATTTCCATATCATAACTCCATGCTTTCAGCCTTTTCTGCATCATGGGCTTCATCTACCAAACAATGCCCCTTACACCTCCCAAGACGTAAATGAAAATAAATAATATTGCTATGAGCACCTATTTGTTATTCTAAAAGCCAGAGATCTCAGCTTAAATAAATAATTAACCATATTGGAATTCGTACTGGCCTTTGGTCTTTACAGAGATGTAATCTGCTCCTTGTTCCCACAATGCACTAGACTTGTATCTACAAAAATTCATGGATTTGGTGCAGAAATACGGATACTTCACATTCTACGACTATCATTGGTAATTTTTGGCCAAAACCGAGGCAGCTCTAGTAGAGTTTAACATTCGTACAGATTGGAGCCAACTTGTTGCTGCGCTATTCTGCAACCACTTCACAGGCCTGACGCCTCGATCATGTGCCATATGTGTGTCTAATGCACAAATGTGCACAAATGAAGCAGACTCATTCACTACAGTAAAACTTCTACTTCCGCCCAAAAAAACTGAGCAAAAGGGTGTCAAAAACAAACTAGGCAGACCTATTGTGTTTCTCGGAAAGGCTTAAGTCTGTAACAATTTTAGTGCTGGGAGCTATGGTTTTATTTGCATTTGGATATTGGATTCAGCTTATTACATGTATGTTCTTTATATTTCAGAGCGCACGCTAAGACTATGTGCCTCAATCAGTTATTTCCTAAACAATGATTAACTGAAAAACATTGGTAACTTAACATTCCACTTGACCTCTCACCCCTCTAATTATTTGTTGAATTTGAAAAGGGTTTCACACCGGACTCATATCACTCCCTACAGGCACATTGGAATTCAAACATTTACAATCCACTTTACACAACCCCCTCACAGTAGAATTATTACTTCAAAAAGAAATTGACAATGCTTTAATGCTGGGTCCTTTCATACATCCCAATTTTTATGCTGGTGGATCAATCCTATTGGTATTTATATGGGCAAATTAAATAACAAAAAAGAGAATGATTATAAACCTTTTGGCTCCACATTCAGCAGCCACACCCAGCATTAATCCCATTTGAAGAATTTGCTCTACATTGTTTGACCATAGACAATGCCATACAAGCCATATTGAAGGCAGAAAGGTCAGCGTGGCTTAGTAACACCAAAATTTTTAATGCCTTCAATCTGCTTCCAATCCACCCATCTTTTTGGCATTTACATGGTGTAAAGTGGAGAGAATAATACTATTTTGGTCAAAAGCAGCCCAAAGCTGTTTGACATAATTGCTGACTCTGTGTTGGCTCCTCCTTAATATCCCAAGATGACCAGCAATAAATCCCTACCTTGACAACTTCTTAATGATAAAACCAGGTAATATTATTAGGCTCTGTTCAGGGCAGGTGCAAGGATTTTTGGCTAGACAGGCGAAGATGCATTTTGCCGCCCACCCACTTCACCCCAATCTTCACCTGTTTGTCTCATAATCCTCCTTTTGAATTTCCTCCCTCAATAAGTGTGTTTTTCAGCCTTTAGTGTGTCTTATGCCCACTTGTGTGTCTCTTACAACCCTCCTTGTGTATCTCTTACTTCCCCACCAGCTCCTTTGTGTATGCCTCCCCCCCCTTTCTGTTGCTCTCTCCCCTTAGCCTATTTTGTGTGTCCCTCTGTGTGTCTCTTTCCTCCCAAACCATATAGACAGACATACAGTCAGAAATACATACATACACAAAGACACAGACATACAGGCAGAAATACATACATGCACAAAGACACAAACATACAGGCACACAGACAGTTATTCAGGCACATAGTCATAAAGATATACAGGCACACAATCATACAGGTGCACCGTCATGCAATCTACACATACAAGTGCACTGTCATACAAACACAGTCATACAGAGACAAATATGCAGGCATAGAGAGAAAGGCATATAGTCACACATATACATACAGAACAAAGCATACAGAGACATACGTTCACAGTTATACAGAGACATACATTCACAGGCATACAGAGACATACAGAGACAGGCATATAGTCAAACATATACATACGTTTACAGTTGCATACAGAGACAGGCATATAGTCAAACATATACATATGGAAAAAACAAAAATAAAAGCTGCGCCAAATTAAACCAATAAATTATTAATGAATAAAATATAAAGTAGTCCAAATACAAAAGTCTTAGCTGAATAGATCTTCCTTAGATCAAATAGTCTGTAAAATGCTTCATCAGGTACAATGTCCTTGCTGTACTTCCCCAGGGGGATCCAATAATATGAAAAGATAAAACAAATAGAAGACCAAATAGTGTAATATGTTCATTAGGGTATAACAGATGATAAAAGAAGATAATAATGCACTCACATTTATTAGAGCTAGAGCTAGCTCTAGTATGGAAAGCGTATGGGATATAATCTCCGCTTATGGGATATAATGCAGCCTTCTTTCTTCAGAAATAAGTTGAGCAAAGGATGGAGCAGACAAACTGCTCCTTGGTGAAAGCGTAGGTGGAATAATCCCCACCGAGGATTGCTTGGAGTCCAGGATAATCAATATCTTCTTGTCGCTCTTTAAGTGCATTCCTTTCAGCATATGTGAGATTATGAGGGTCATGTTTATTTTTCTTGATTTTATCGAGATCATTTGTCACTAATTTTTCAAAGGTTATTAAAGGAGTGGATTTAAAATGAGCAGGATAAAATTTAGATTTCTCTCTCAATTGTGTGTTAATTATCTGATGATCTGTTTGAGGTGGAGGGGGAGGTAAAATAGTAGTGTCTGCATTTTTGTCTAAAAAAAATCTCTTTAGCGTAGCTTTGCGGACAAATTTATTTACATCAAGGAAGGCTTTGAAGGGTTTAAATGAATTTGTTGGGGCAAATTTTAGGCCTTTTTGTGAGAGGTTGAAAATGCCAGAACAAGTGTCATTTTGTGTAATCATTGTCTTTCTAGCCTTTCTCTTTTGTTCACGTCTGCCACTCCTTCTTCCTCTAAACTTAAAATCCTTGGGATGTGGTGTTTGGGCTAGTGTATTGGAATGTGTTCGAATTTCTAAAAAAATATCTTCATTTTCAAACTCTGAATCTATTGATAGCAGTTGATATCTATTTTGGTGACTTGGAATCGTGGGTGATTTAAAGTAGTTAGAATATTCTCTGTGATCATTGATGTATCTGGATCTTTGGGGTTTGGGTGAGGGGTGCCTATTATTGGAATATATTGGTGATTGAGGAATAGTGTGATGAGTTCGATATGAATTATTCTGATTCTGTTGGGGTAAACTGTATTGATTAGTGTTAGGATTTTGTGATTTTTGTGGGGGGGCATGATATTGGTTAGTGGGGGCTCTGTGTGTACGTGTCTTATGTGGAGAGTAAGTGAGATTCCTTGATTTGAAATTTTGATACTGGGGGGGTTGGTGATTAAAAAAACGTGTGTCTGAATTCCCATATTTATTTGGTTCGTGATGTGTGTCAATTCTGTCATGATTATTTGATCTATATGGACCATCTTTTTGAGTGTGATTGTAAGAGGTATATCTTTTGTTGAGATGGTAGGTGCGGACTTGTTTATTGGAATAGTCAGTCTTATCTCTTATATATTTTTTTATTTTGATGTGCTTCATGTCTATTTCAACTTTTTCTATTTTACTTTGTATTAGTATGGAGTTTTGTTTATATGCCTTGGTCTCAGTGAATGGTAGGAGTTTTTCTTTAAGGTCATTAATTTCTGCATCTAAAAGAGACAATTTCTTACTTTTTTTTTAAATTAAAGTTTCCATGAGACCAAGGGTACAAAGTTCAAGTTTGCTATTCCATTCTTCCATAAATACTGGATACATTTCAGTTTAAGTAATCTTAGGCCACGGGGGATTATTTGTTCATCAATATATTTTTTAAGGGTAGCTATCTCCCATTTTAGCTTTATTTCTGAACTTAATGCTTTTTCAAGTTTAGTAAATAATATTTCTTGACTTAAACTAGGATAATTTCTTTGTATTAGGCTAATAACCTCTGTATCAAATACATTTGCAACATCAATAGTATAATTGTTTCTAAAATAAAAAATAGACATTCTAAGGGGTTAAAAAGCAGCTGGCTCAAGAGGGAATTAATATAGAATACAAAAAAAAGAAAGAGTAAGCGCTTAATAACAAGATGAGGCAGCAACCTTTAAAGGGAATCCCTCAAGACTCTTTAGATACAACAAGGAAAAAACAAAAATAAAAGCTGTGCCAAATTAGACCAATAAATTATTAATGAATAAAATATAAAGTAGTCCAAATACAAAAGTCTTAGCTGAATAGATCTTCCTTAGATCAAATAGTCTGTAAAATGCTTGATCAGGAACAATGTCCTCGCTGTCCTTCCCCAGGGAGATCCAGTAATATGAAAATATAAAACAAATAGAAGACCAAATAGTGTAATATGTTCATTAGGGTACAACAGATGATAAAAGAAGATAATAATGCACTCACATTTATTAGAGCTATAGCTAGCTCTAGTATGGAAAGCGTACAGCGGTATAATCCCCGCTTATGGGATATAATGTAACATATACATATGTTTACAGTTGCACACAGAAACATACGTGCACAGGCACACAGATACATTCAGAGACAGGCATATAGTCACATGTATACGTACAGAACAAAGCATACAGAAACATACTTTCACAGGCAAATAGAGACATACAGAGACAGGCATATAGTCACACATATGCATACACTCACAGCTGCACACAGAAACATATGGAGACAATTAAACAGAGACATATGTTCAAAATTATACAGACATATGATCACATGCACACAGAGACACATGTTCACAGGCACACAGAGACATAAAGATACAGGCATATAGTCACAGATAAGAACAGGGGGGGAGGTTCACCACTAAATAACAGGATAATAAGCAGCAACCCAAAAAAGGGAATCCCTCAAGACCCTTAATAAAACAAGCTAAAAGATGTGAAGAGGGTAAGGGCTGTGCAGCCCTTACCCCTTTCACATCATATAGTCACACATACATACGTTCACAGTTGCATATAGAGACATACGTTGACAGGCAAACACAGATATATGTTCACAGAGTGACACATGTCTAGGGGAGTGACAGGGAGTAAGAGCCTGACTGACAGGCCCATGGTTAACCCCTTAAGGACACATGACATGTGTGACATGTCATGATTCCCTTTTATTCCAGAAGTTTGGTCCTTAAGGGGTTAAAGGGAAAAGGAGGTTACAACGTATATTTAAATATTATAAAACTTACCCCCTTGCTGCAAGGACTGGTGGCTCAAGTTGAGGCAGGCTGTCTTGAAGGCTCTCCAAGGCCATGGAGAGCAGAAGAGGACAGCGTGGACACTTCTTAGTCCAGGGCAGGTCTGCATGGCTGTCCCTGGACTTGGGTAGTATGGAGACAGGGGGCAACTACAGGGGGGCAGGGGGCATGCTGGAGCCCGCTGAGCCGACATGCTGGAGCCCGCTGGGAATGCGCCCATGTGCAGAAGCTGGCTGGGGGCCCCCCCTCTTCTTGCAAAGCAGCTCAGTGACTCACCTGCGGACTCAACCACATGGCCGCCACCATACTGCGGCATGTAGAGGGAGGCTGACCTGGACAGTGTTGGGACCACAGGGGAATCTAGGGGAGGTGGAAGTCATGCTTTCCTGACGTCATCAGGAGACTCCACCTCCATTCTGGGAAGTCAGGAAGCCGGTCATTGGGAGAGCTAGGTAGGCTGTGACTGAAAAAAAATGTTTTAATCCATGGCCAATGGCTGGGGATAAAAATTTTGCACCCCCCTTGCTCTGGCGCCCTAACTGTGTATCTGTGTGTGTATGAATCAATGTGTCAAGGTGTGTATCTATGTGTCAAAGTGTGTGTATATCTGTGTCTGTAGGTGCCGGTGTGTCAAGGTGTGTGTATCTGTGTTTGTATGTGCCAGTGTGCATATCTGTGTGTCAGTGTGTATCTGTGTGTGTGTGTGTATGTGTATGTATCTGCACCCCTCCTTGTCACAGATGCCTCATTCCAGGACCCTATTTAGCCTTGACTTGCAGAGAGCCCCAGTAAGGAAGTATTTCCCAAGTAAATGGATTAATCTCATAAGAGCAAGCATTAGGCTGCAGGCTTATGCAATATATGATCATATAATGTAACTAAACCCCCATTATTTTTTGGCTAGGTGAGGTGTTTTTAAATAAAACTATTACAATCTATAAGATTTGAAATCATTGTTTAGTGAATAGGCAAGTGCGCTGGATTCTGTATTTTGTATGTGTATACACACACTGGCACATAGTGGCACACAGATACCCACTCTGATACACAAATGCACAAACTGGCACATACACACAGATTCACACCCATTGGGAGATACACACACTGACACAAGTACATACACAGACACATACACACATATGTTTAAATTTGCTGTTCACTTACCTTTTTTTCTGCTTAGTTCCCGCTACTCCCTCTCCCCCTCCAGGCGGCGCGCTCTGTCTGGGAGGAAGTGCTGTCACTTCCTCCCAGCATCCAATACTACAGGGGTCCGGTTGTGGTTTTAGATAAATGATTTGAACACCCAACGGGCAAATCGCGAAGAACCCTAATTTTGTTCTCGCTGAACTCTAGGGTTCTGCGGAACACTAATTGGGAAACCCTGACTTAGAGACATATTATTACGAATGCTGGCATTTCAGATACCCGTACGCTTTTGATTCCTCCCGAACTGCTAGAGACTGAGTGATTATAGCTCACAGTTCCGGTGTTGATTTGAATGTTCTCCAGAAGAAAATACAGCATCCAAGTAGATTTCCAAAGCAAAAATCAGCCTAAACTAGATGAAGGGTACAACAGGAATGAATTTATTCAGGCCAACTGGCAGGTTTATATGCAAGTCCCCATGCAAGGGGTTTACCATGACATATTCCAGGGGCATTCCCCACTGGATCTGAGAGGGGACTATGGCAAAGTATACACTGTAATTACGTTGGCTCTCAGTTCTAGGACACTGGACACACAATACAAGATAAACCATCCCCTGTGCCTGTGAGATAATTGAGTCAGGAACTGTACTAAACTCAATTATCTCCAGGCACAGAAAACATACATCTTAATAGCGCCCCGAAAGTACTCCAAAACACATGGAAACCCCCAAAAAGTCACATCCCCTGATAGCTCTGCTTTGGGGGACCAACATATCCAAAAATCACCCAGATCGATTCAGAGTTTTGGGATTTCCATAAAAGTCATAATTTGACCGACCGCAAGTCTTATGCCCAAAACATACCAACATACGATAGGCAATCACACAGGGAGAGCCCTTAATCTGCAGTTTGCTTTATAGCTAATGAGCATGGGGGGTGGTCGGTGTTCGGTAGTTTTATCTACCAAACGAGAAAATCAAAGTTAACTAAACAATAGGTGTAGCTTCTTCACACATATGGTCTCCTAAAACCTTTAATGTACCATTATTTCATGAAACCTCACCCCTTCTCAAGGTTTACCAAATAGTAGCTGCTGCACATACATGGGGTAATTTATGTTAAATGTTGTTCAGATAATATGGGAGCATGCAACATCATAAACACAGTGAAGTTTTCCTCTTTGACTATTATGAGACAAGTCAGGAAACTAACCTGACTTGCAGCAACACAACAGGACTCTTTCCTAATGCAATCCAGTATTCCCTACAAAAAGATTCAGATAATATAGCAAGAATTAAACAGCTTCCTTGCGCTAGGTTTCTGCACACACAAAAGCTACAGTCCTCCTGGCTTCTCTGAACTATACCACAAGGATGTTTATTAATTTCTATGTTACTCCGCCTCCTGCCCAATCTTCCTGATGATAACAGAACAGTCACCTTAGACATACCAGCGCAAGCCAACCAAAAACATGTGGCATGAGTTTATAAACAACTGGAATGGCAAGTCAATGTTTATTCATCCTTTAAAAAACCAATCCCCAATTATATAGACAGACCTTGCAGCCCATTCTGGCTATGCAGCTATCTATTGTGATGTCTGACTTAGAGACATATGGTCTCCAGAAACCATTAATATACCATAATTTCATGATACCTCAGCTCTTCCTAAGGTTTACGCAGTAGCAGCTACTGCACACACATGGGGTAATTTATGAGAAGGTCAAACTGTTAAATGCTGCTCAGATAATATGGCAGCATGCAACATCATAAGCACAGTGCAGTCTTCCTCTCTGACTATTATGAGCCTAGTCAGGAAACTAAGCTGGCTTGCAGCAACACATCCATTTTTCTCGTAAATTGTGTTCATATTCAAGGATGTTATAACTCCTCTCTCGTTCTCGGTTACTTGACTTCAAATACCACCCAAATCTCAGGAAACACTCTTAAGAAACCACAATGTTCAAAGATCTCATTATGGACTAAATAAATTATTCATACACAGCATAGGGTTGGCATGGGCGGCCTTATCAGACAACACCTAAAAAATCTTACAACAGAGCACTAACAATATTTAATAGGCTATTCTCCAACTTCCAGATCACAGATACTTTTTCCATAGAAACCATGATAGCATTCACTGCCTTTTGCCACCTTAATCTAAAATAAATGTCTAACACAAACTCTACATGATAGGTAGGTACTAACTACCTTACCTTATCGGAATCCTATCATGCCTACAAACCTCGTTAAAAACAATCTTAAATTTATCCAATGCACAGAACACCCTGCAACTGCTAAATGACAACCTATTGACAGACCTAAATTTAGAGCACTCTCTAACTCACTAGATAATCACCTGTTCAAAGCTCATACAAACTCACTAGATAATCACCTGTTCAAAGCAGCCATATACATTGCCTTTTATTGTTTCCTACAACCCAAATAATTCTCTATAGAGTTGTTGACAGTCCGAGCACAATATCTTAATATTCACAGTCTCATTAACATCACAGATCATTATGTACTTTTGTTGATACACACAAAAACTAACCAAACAGCCCTCCCCCTCCCCAGTAGAAATACATATATATCCTACAGATAACAACTGTTACCCTGATAAAAACCTGGATAGCTCCTGCCAGACGATTTAAGATCATCCAAGTAATTTACCATTGTTGTTTTTACATGGTAAACCTTTTACTACAGTTAAATTCATGTTATACATTAGAACACTATTCATGAGACTCGGTCTAGACCCAGCCACCTTTTCAGGTCATTCAATTAGAATAGAAGCAGCATCAGCGGCCTTTACAAGAGATATACCAGTGCATATTATTACAATAAATCCTCTGTCTATAATAAATGTATTCCCTCGACCAGAGAAATTAAATGGTGATGAAAGCATTTAACCCATTAAGTACTGAGTCAAATGTACACGTTTTGATCAGAATAAAAGGTAAACAAAACTTGGAATTTGACTATATGTCTGTTCAACCATAGTCCACCTCTTTCATATTAAAGGACCACTATAGGCACCCAGACCACTTCAGCTTAATGAAGTGGTCTGGGTGCCTGGTCCAGCTAGGGTTAACCCTTTTTTTTTTATAAACATAGCAGTATTAGAGAAACTGCTATGTTAATACTGAGGGTTAATCCAGCCTCTAGAGCCTCTAGTGGCTGTCTCATTGACAGCCGCTAGAGGCGCTTGTGTGCTTCTCACTGTGAAAATCACAGTGAGAAGATGCCAGCGTCCATAGGAAATGCTTTCCTATGAACTGGCTGAATGCGCGCGCGGCTCATGACGCGCATGTGCATTCAGCCGATGACGTCACTAGGAAGGAGGAGAGGAGGAGGAAAGCTCCCCGCCCGGCGCTGGACAAAGGTAAGATTTTAACCCCTTCCTCTCCCCAGAGCCCGGCGGGAGGGGATCCCTGAGGGTGGGGGCACCCTCAGGGCACTATAGTGCCAGGAAAACGAGTATGTTTTCCTGGCACTATAGTGGTCCTTTAAGTACACCCACACTTATTATTCAGGAGAAATAGGGCTTTCATTTAACATCACATATTTAGCTATGAAACATAATTTAATATGAATAAATTTTTTTCAAAATTGAGAAATTAAGAAATGTTATTTCTTTTACGTCTGCATGACATTTTAACTGTGAATATCATAATACTGTTTGCTTTTACTGCAATAAAATACACATATTTGTAAAAGTTTTAAAAAGTTAAATTTTTTTGGTGCAAACTAGTACATTAGTGGGGTGGGGTGCACTTCATATCTGAGAGTCAAATAGAAGCTTCAAATTTCGCGGTTACATCAGAGTTTTAAAAAGTTAATTTTTTTGGTGCTAAATAGTACATTAGTGAGGTAGTACATTAGTGGGGTGCAAATAGAATCGTCAAATACAGCTGTCACATTGCAGTTTTAAAACTTAAAATTTATTGGGTGCTAAAAAATACATTAGTGTGGTGCACTTCATATCTGAGAGTCAAATAGAAGCATCAAATACTGCTGTCACATTGCAGCTTTAAAGGACCACTCTAGGCACCCAGACCACTTCAGCTTAATGAAGTGGTCTGGGTGCCAGGTCCAGCTAGGGGTAACCCTTTTTTTAATAAACATAGCAGTTCCAGAGAAACCTCCAAATCCTCTAGTGGCTGTCTCATTGACAGCCGCTAGAGGCGCTTGCGTGATTCTCACTGTGAAAATCACAGTGAGAAATGTAAGCGTCCATAGGAAAGCATTATGAATGCTTTCCTATGAGACCGGCTGAATGTGCGCGCAGCTCTTGTCGCACGTGCGCATTCAGCCGAAAAGGTGGAGAGGAGGCGGAGAGGAGGAGGAGAGCTCCCCGCCCGGCGCTGGAAAAAAGGTAAGTTTTAACCCCTTCCTCTCCCCAGAGCCGGGCGGAAGGGGGACCCTGAAGGTGGGGGCACCCTCAGGGCACTATATTGCCAGGAAAACGAGTATGTTTTCTTGGCACTATAGTGGTCCTTTAAAACTTTAAATTTTTTGGGTGCTAAACTGCTAAATAGTATTTTAGTGGGGTGCACTTCATATCTGAGAGTCAAATAGAAGCGTCTAATAGTGTGCTTACAGTGTAGTGGTAAACATTCTTATTTTCTGGGTGCTAATCTGCTAAATAGTACATTTTGGGACGTGCACTTCATATCTGAGAGTCAAATAGAAGCGTCTAATAGTGTGCATACAGCGCAGTTGTAAAAATGCAAATTTTCTGGTTGCTAATCTGCTAAATAGTACATTTTGGGGCATACACTTCACATTTGAGAGTTAAATAGAAGCGTCTAATAGTGTGCTTATAGGGCAGTTGTAAAAATTCAAATTTTCAGGGTGCTAATCTGCTAAATAGTACATTTTGGGGTGTGCACTTCATATCTGAGAGTCAAACAGAAGCGTCTAATAGTGTGCTTACAGCACAGTTGTAAACATTTTTGTGTGCTAAATAGTACATTTGCGGCCTGCAGTGCATTTCTTGCAGTCCAATAAACTAAAAAAAAAAGAAATGTTGAGTGTTGGCAGTTACATTGTCCCCTGACATAAAACATCTGTTAGTTTGGTGGGTGAACGCAAAGAATGAGGAGAGCGTCAAATAAGGGACGTGGCCTTGGTCATGGTGCTTCTGGTGTTGGTGGAATCCCTGTTGCAAGGAGAGGATGTGGTCGATCTGTGCCAGCTACACGCACAAGTGAAACACCTTCCTATAGCTCCCTAACTGCACAATGGGCAAATGTAGTGGCGGCTGGGCCTGATGCGGATAGCAGTTCAGCGCATGTCCTTCCGCCACCGAGGATTGCAGGGCATTTTTCTTTGCCTCCTGTTGCCTCCTCCTCCTAGTCCGCTTCCTCCTCCTCTACCACCACCTCATTTGGGCAACGTAACACCTTCACCACCAACTTCAGCACAGCCAGGGGGAAACAACAGTAGGCTGTTTTAAAACTGATATGTTTGGGGGAAAAACCCCACAACGCGCAGGAGCTGTGGACGGGCATGGAACAACAGACCGATGAGTGGTTGTTACCACTGAGCCTCAAGCCCGGCCTGGTGGTGTGCAATAATGGGTGAAATCTCGTAGCAGCTCTGGGCCTTGCCGGTTTGCCGCACATCCCTTGCCTGGCGCATGTGCTGAATTTGGTGGTGCAGAAATTCCTGAAAAATTACCCAGATGTATCAGAGCTGCTGCAGAAAGTGCTGGCCATCTGTGCATGCTTTCGACGTTCTCACCCTGCTGATGCTCGCCTGTCTGCGCTGCAGCGTAACTTCGGCCTTCCCGCTCAGCGCCTCATATGCGACGTGCCCACAAGGTGGAACTCCACCTTGCACATGCTGGAGAGACTGTGCGAGCAGCAGCAGGTGATAGTGGAGTTTCAGATGCAGCATGCACAGGTCAGTCGCTCTGCGGAACAGCACCACTTCACCACCAATGAGTGGTCCTCCATGCGAGACCTGTGTGCCATTTTGCACTGTTTCGAGTACTCCACCAACATGGCCAGTGCCGATGATGCCGTTCTCAGCCTTGCTATCCCGTTTCTATGTCTCCTTGAAAAAACACTGCAGGCGATGATGGAAGAGGATGTGGCACAGGAGGAAGAGGAGGAAGGGTCATTTCCACGGTTATCAGGTCAGTCATTCACAAGTGGCTTGGAGGGTGGGTTCCAGCACCAGCTTAGGCCAGGTACACAATTGTCCAGCCAGGGCACAGTTCTGGAGGATGAAGAGGAGGATGATGAGAAGGAGGAGGAGGAGGAACCGTGTGTAACGTATCGACGGGCACCCCAACTGGCCACCTCTGTTGAAGGATGCTCCTAGCGCTTCCTGAGGGTTTACAGCACTCCAGCAGACACCATAACCACCGTAGACTCCTTCAGAGAGCAAAAACAGGAACAAGCTCTTACAAGAGCTTAGCAGTGAATATAGCAAGAGAGTATACAGAGCATAGCAATCCCTTGTAGCAGGTTTCGCCAGTAAGAGACAACACTCCAAATTGAGGGTGAAGTAGAACTGACTGTACTGGCACATACAGCCTCTTTTATTCACAATCCACAAACATAGTACTGCCCACAGGGTTTGGAAATATAACCAATCAATCCGTACAATACACACAGACACTCCCACACAAAATCCTCCTCTCTGCCTGTGATATGATTACTGAACACAATGGTTAATCACAGGCAGAGAAATACAGTATTATAAAACATATCACAGGGACCCCAAAACATGCAAACCTCATAAAAAAAGTATATCCTCGGAACCGGGGTGAACCACATATCCAAAATTCAGTAGTTTGGAAGATATAGTTTAATGCAGATTCCGCAAAACATATACAGGCTATATGAAATTTTTTTACTGTATAATGTGTCCCGTGTTGTATAGTTTAAAACTACTGCACAATGTCTTTGTGCACCAAAATGCCGGCGAGATGGCACCGTGTAGAAAAGTCCAAACAGTGTCTGTGAGTTAAAATGGCCACCATCCATTGTTCTCACCATCTGCTTCATCCATTGTTCTCACCATGTGCCTCTGATACAATGGTGGCCACCCAGTACCTCCACAGTATGTCCCCAGATGGTTCTTAAAAGGCCAGCAGCATAATAAAATACAATATGCCCAAATAATGTCTTTAAAGGGCAATACATCCCAGCGGCCATAGTCACATGGCAGGAGGCTGGCAATCAGTCTTCTCCAATGCCCAGTGGCGAGGTCGGTTTCGCCACACCGTGTTCACAGAAGAGTGGCACCCAACGCAGCTTGTGGGCATCAATGGAGCATGGCTGGGGGGATAGCCTGGCACACATGAGCGACTACATGCTGCAGTGCCTGCGCAGTGACTGCCGAGTTGCCCACATTCTAACTTCTACTGATTACTGGGTGACCACCCTGCTGGATTCCCGTTACAAGGACATCGTGCCGTCCTTAATTCCCTCACTGGAGCATGATCGGAAGATGCGCAACTACAAGTGCATGCTGATAGACGCGCTGCTGAGAGCATCCCCAACTGACACCGGGGACTCAGTGGAAGCACAAGGCAAAGGCAGAGGAGGAGGAAGAGGTCGCCAATGCAACTGGGGCACCACCAGCACGACTATATGTCCCAATATTTTGGGGGCTACCCCAATTAAAAAACAAAAACAAATAAAAAACAGTGTTGGCTACCTCCTCCTCCTCCACCGCTGCTTCCACTTACACTGCCACGGTCACCGCCTCCTCAACCTATGGGTCACTTAGTTTAAACTAGGTACACATTGTGAAGGCCTTTTTTTCCATGCATCAGGAGTTGAGCATTTCTCCATGCATCACGACTGCAAGAAATGCACCGCAGGCCGCAAATGTTTCTTTTTTTATATGTCCCAATATTTTGGAGGCTACCCCAATTAAAAAACAAACAAACAAATAAAAAACAGTGTTGGCTACCTCCTCCTCCAACGCTGCTTCCACCTACACAGCCACGATCACCGCCTCCTCAACCTATGGGTCACTTAGTATAAACCAGGTACACATTAGCATAGGCTTGTGAAGGCCTTTTCTCCATGCATCAGGAGTTGTGCATTTCTCTATGCATCAGGACTGCAAGAAATGCACTGCAGGCCACAAATGTTTCTTTTTTCAGATGTCCCAATATTTTGTGGGTTACCACAATTAAAAAACAAAAACATAAAAAATAGTGTTGGCTACCTCATCCTCCTCCTCCACCGCCACGATCACCGCCTCCTCAACCTATGGGTCACTTAGTATAAACTATGTACACATTTGCAGAGGCTTGTGAAGGCCTTTTCTCCATGCATCAGGAGTTGAGCTCAGTTTAAACAATGAAAGAGAATACCCTTCACTCCAACCCTCTCTCAAATAGATAATTCTGTTAATCCTCCTGACAGCCATGCTTTAGATTTTGATGTATGTTCTTCCAAAGCTAAAATCAAAGATTCCATCTAGTGGTATTTTATGGCTCAGCTGTATTTTTTATTTTTATGTTATTTTAAGTGATTTCCCTATCCACATTTGGTTGCAGGTCACTTGTCCTACTCTTACCCCCATTTTACTTCATTTTGCAGCTCTCTTGCCCTTTCCAGGAGTTTTTCAGAGGCATTTTTGTGACTTCAATGGGGTTTGGGTTCGGAGTCAAGTTCGAGCCCGAACCCGGACTTTTTTTCAAAATTCGTCTGAACCCGCCGGACCCGAACATCCAGGTGTCCGCTCAACTCTACTCTCTACCCCTCACTAATATTAGAATGAAGGGAGTAGGTATAATTAATTTTTTTGTGGGGGGTTGTGACTAGGGGCTTGGGCCTGTTTAAGATCACTGGGAATTTTAGACATTAAAGGCTGCTTGGTGACAGTCTTCAGTGACCTCCCATGTGTGGTCCTGACAGAGAGGAGACAGTTGGCACTGATTGCCAGGATGCTGTGGGATAGCTGAATAGAGTACTACTGAGGAATAGAGGGAAATACCCCACTTACCTTGTCCTCTTCCAGGGATCTGGGGACATTCCTACAGAAACTGGGGTTGTCAGCAACATCAGTGAAGATTGCAGTCCAAAGGGGAAAACACCAGAGAAATGAGGAACTGAGGCATCAAGTCAACACCATGCCTCCATAAGAGGGATACCAGAGGACAAAAAGGTCAGGAAAGCACAATGTGCATGTGTTTAGATGCACCTTCTGGGATTGTGTGTGTGAGCTGATTGTGGTGTGGTATTTGTTAGGAGCTGTAGAGAGTGAGTGTGTGTGTGTGTGTTTTTATAGAGGGCACAGTGTGTATAGGGAATGTAGCGAGTGTGTGCATGGGGGATGTAGTGTATGTGTGGATAGGTAAAGTTGTGTGTATAGGGGCTGTAGAGAGTTTGTGATTAGGGAATATAGTATGTTTGTGTACAGGGGATCTTGTGTGTGCATATGGCATCCAGAGTGTATATGTCAGGAGTGTACATTGTGTAGGTGGAGCAGTGTGTTTAAAAAGGGGATCTAGTGGATGTAAAGGATCCAAAGTGTATGTAAGGAATCCAGAGTGTTTATAAAAGATGTAGTGTGTGTGTGTCTGAAATGTAGTGTGTATGTCTAGAGTGGGTGTATAAGGGATTTAGTGTCTATAGGGGATCTAGTGTGTAGGACTGCCATTTGTGTGAGGGGTGCAGCAATGCTGACTTTTGGACAGTGACAGCCCTGCATGGATTTCCCCTACCAGCCTTGGCCTATGGTCATCGCAGCCCACTGGTCATGTGCCCGATTTGCCTAACGACCAGTCCCGGCCTGATTGTAATAATAATGTTTTAATTATTCAAAAAAATCTAAATTAATTGATGATAACCATTATTCTATCAATAATTCTTCATACTTAAACATAGAAACATTATGCAGTCTTCATTTACATAGCACAAAGACAAAATATCATAACTGTTTTGTTCTCTATTGCAATCAGGGCCGGACTGGCCCACCGGGATACCGGGAAATTTCCCGGTGGGCCGCGGCACCTGGGGGCCGGCCGCGTTCCTGGGCCGGCCCTTTAAATACTGCAGCCGCCCGAGCGCTCTGTTAAGAGCGCTCGGGCGGTTGCAGCTTCTCCCCTCCCTCCCCTGTAGCGTGGCCGAGCTGCACTCCGGTCCGCGGTGGCCGGCCGGCCGGAGTGATAGGAAAGTGCACACTGAGTGTGCACTTCCTGTCAGTCCGGCCGGTGACAGGA
>OW240913.1:208069529-208101778 GCA_933207985.1 Pelobates cultripes | reverse complement strand
GGGAGGACAGTAGGCCCCCCCCCCTCATTATCGTTATGGCCCCCACCTGCCACCCAGGGGTGGAGGCTGGAGGGGGGGTGGACAGTAGGTCCCCCCCCTCATTATCAATATGGCCCCCACCCGCCGCACAGGGGTGGGGGCCGGGGGGGACAGTAGGTCCCCTCCATTATCAATATGGCCCCCTCCCACCGTGCAGGGGTGGGAGCCGGGGGGGGCAGTAGGTCCCCCCCCTCATTATCAATATGGCCCCCACCCGCCGCGCAGGGGTGGTGGTGGGACAATAGGTCCCCCCCCTTATTGTTCATTTTAGGGCCCCCACCCACCGCTCAGGGGTGGGGGCCGGGGGGGGACAATCGGTCTCCCCTTTATTGTTCATTTTAGGGCCACCACTCAGGGGTGGGAGCCGGGGGGGTGGACAATAGGTCCCCCCCTTATTGTTCATTTTAGGGCCCCCACCCACCGCTCAGGGGTGGGGGCGGGGGGACAATAGATCCCCCTTATTGTTATTAGGGCCCCCACCCACCGCTCAGGGGTGGGGGCCAGGGGGGGACAATAGGTCCCCCTTATTGTTCATTTTAGGGCCCCCACCCACCGCTCAGGGGTGGGGGCTGGGGGGGGACAATAGGTCCCCCCCCTCATCATCTTTATGGCCCCCACCCGCCGCCCAGGGTGGGGGCCGGGGGGGGGGAGAGTAGGTCTCCTCCCCCCCCTTCAACCAGTAAGAGTCCCTGTGGGTTTTAAAATTCGCCTGCCTATTGAAGTCTATGGCGGTTCGCCGGGTTCGCAAACATTTGCGGAAGTTCGCAGTTCGCGAACAGAAAATTTCATGTTCGCGACATCACTATACATACCCATTTGGGTAGGAAATATTGTATCCATTTCTACATAGCAGTACACTAATAGGTGCCTTTTACCATACTGAGACAAAATGTCTCAGTAACAAGTGGTAATTAGGAGTCCAATATGCAGGAAATAATGATTTATTATTTGATTTATTTTATTTAACCACTTAAGGATGATGGGCAGTCTTTGCTGTCCTTAGAGGGCGGTCCTAAACACCGCTGGGCGTTAATGTATGTCACTGACATCCTTGGGTCTTACCTTGTCCACTCCCATCCCGACTGTCAAGCCGGCAATGTAAAAAAAAGTTGTAAAAACAGTTTAATTGTAAAAAATATGACTTAGATCACATATTTATATATATATATATATACATACATAAATATATTGTGACGGGACCACTGCCTAACTGTCAATTGCCCTCTCCTATGTGTGGATGTGCTCTCCTGGAATGTGTGTTTCCCCTTTGAAATTTTCTGCCTTTCTGTAATTGTGACCTTAAATTATGCAAACTACTTTTTAACCACAAGGGAGCGCTGCAGCGCATGGAGCCCCATGTGCTGGACCACCCCGTTACTCCATTTAGAATGTGTGGTTAACGAGATGTGAAAACTGCAGACCGCAAGCGAAACAAGCGGCGCATGCTTCCCCTGGGTCGCCGCCGGTTCATATCCCCAAACCCCCCCAGGGGGGGAACATTTGCATCCTGAATCACCTGCCCGCTGTCTTGGATCCATGTGTTGGGGATCGTCCTACCCGCTCCCAACAGAACTATAATCACTCTTTACACCACAACCTTGGAGCTAGGAGGCTAGCCTTGTGGCTGCCTAGGAAAGCGCTCTCCACCGGGGAGAGGGACACGCGCCAATAGGGAATCCACAGGAGGAAGGAGCGCCCATTCAAACTGGGTTTGCGACATTCTCCCGTTCGACACGAGGGATCGCTGATTGGTCGCTGTAAGGAGCAACAGGGTTTTGCGCCCTTTCTCCTGATTGGGCAGTGAACTCCCTTTCCTCCTTGAGCACTGATTGGCACGAAGTGGTTTCACCATTCTCTGCGGATTGGTGCAATCAGGTTTCGAGCCCTGTCTTCTGATTGGGCGGTGAAACCCCTCTACTCCCGAATGGGTTTTGCGCCTTTCAGCGGATTGGCTGTTGCTTGTTTTGGGCGTGAAGTTTGAATTCACCAGACCAAACCATGCAACGCTATGGAACTGATTTCGGAGACGTAGACCGTTGAGCCTCAGACTTTAGATGCTGGTATCTCGGACTCTGTACACCCGCTAGCCCCACTATTTGCAGGGATCCGAGATGGAACCTGGGGCTAACTAACGATATGTGTTTTACCTGTGTGACCCTTTCCCTGCCCGGACGCCGAGCCCAAAGTTTACCCCCCCTGTATATAATGTGTTGGCATGTGTGTCCCTGTGTGCTAGTGGTATCTCCCAAAGCAAGAGATGGTTATCTGCAACCCAGCCCCCTCCTGCCTGGTATTGTGCTGTGTTGGATGGAGACCCACTGTGGAGGTCGGTTCATAAAAATCTGTGTGCCCAAATAAAGATTGTCAAGCAATGTGACCCTGGAACTGTGTGTCGTCTGGTTACTGGGGGGAGATGGGTCTCTTAATACACAAAAGGATGGGGGTAACCAACCAGGTTACCCAGAACCCGCTAGATAGATATATATAGATATATATATATATATATATATATATATATCTCAGAAATGAACACACTCCAAGGTTTTTCTAGAGATTTTCAAATAAAATTAAATTTTTATTCAATCCATTTAACCCCTTAAGGACCAAACTTCTGGAATAAAAGTCATGTGTCCTTAAGGGGTTAAAAAGTCAACGTTTCAGCTCCCACATGGAGCTTTCATCAGGCCAAAACATAAAATTATGTGTAATTTCATTCTAACTGTATTTTGATTATATATATAAAAATTATATGTATTGATATCAAAAGACGCTTATAATAAAATTATATATATATATATATATATATATATATATATATATATATAAATAAATAAAAATAATTAAGAAAAATTAAGTTGTTTTATTAGTTACATTTTGAGGGACCCGCCTGACAATCCAGGCAGGAAGTCCAGGCAATTTAATTTCCAAACCTTATATATATCCCTGTAACTTTCCAAACACTATAAATCTGTACATGGGGTGTACTGTTGTACTTCACTAAACACAAGTATAAATGTTTCAAAGCCGTAAAACATATCATGACGATTATATCATCAGGGAAAGTGGGGTTTGTGTGTGCAAAAATGCAAAAAACATTTATGAACGCTGAATTTGGTGGCTACTAAAAATGACTGGTCATACCCCATTTTGAATATCTTGGGCTGGCTACATTTACAAATGGTATGCCATGATGAGGTAATTCTAAATCCTCGGCTTCCATTTGGTTTCAAAGGCAACATAGGCCCAGCAAACCAATCTACCAAACCGGAATGTGCAAAGCTTATATTGACCATGTAACTTTCCATAACGCCATACAGCCTGAACATGGTAGGGGCTACTGTTGTACTCGTGAGACATCACTGAACACAAATATGTGTATTTTATTGCAGGAAAAAACTAACAGTATTATGACATTCACAGTTAAAATAACATGGAGAACTTGAAAAATTTACAAATGTCTTAATTTCACACTTTTTACATTTCTTTTCATGATAAGTTTAATATTTACACATGTGATATGAAATTAACCCCTTAAGACCGGAGGGCGTACTATGCCCTATTTTAGGCGGCTCTAATAGTACACCCTCCGGTCTTTCTTTACTTACCCGGTTGCCGGCGGTCCCACACCGGCTATGGCGGTTGGGGGGACTCCCAGGGAGGCCCCCCGCGGCACATCTTCACTCCAGCAGCCCCCCCGGCCATGTGAGAGTCAGGTCCTTGCGAGGACCTCACAATAACATATATATATATATATATATATATATATATATGATCTAAGTATGTATATGTGTATATATATATATATATATATATATGTGTGTATATATATATATGATCTAAGTATATATATACACATATACATACACACACACATATACTGTCTAGGTGTATTTTACTATTAAAATATATATATTATATATTAATATCAAATTACACGTAGACTGATACTGATTAAATATATATATAATTATTGTTATATATATTTATATATAATATAAAAAAATATGTAAATACGTTAAAAAATAAAATTAAAAAAATAATTAAAAATAAATAATTAAAAAATATATAGATGTGTGTTATTTCGTTCTAACTGTATTGTGATATTAATATATATATATTTATATCAAAATATACATAGAACTAAATAATATATATATCTATATACAGAAATATATACATATATATCACTATATATACCTATATATAAATAAAAATATTAAAAAAAATTATATATATATATATATATATATATATATATATATATATACACATATATATTTATGTAATATTTTTACATAATTAGGTATCTTAATTAATTACAATTAGCGGGACCTGCCTGACAACCCATGCCGAAACTTTGCTAGCACTATATTTAACTCTATAACTTTCCAAGACACCATAAAACCTGTACATGGGGGGTACTGTTCTACTCTTGCTGAACATAAATATTAGTGTTTCAAAACAGTAAAATGTATTACAACGATGGTATCACCAGTAAAAGTGACGTTTTTTGCATGTTTCACGCACAAACAGCACTTACACGGACGATATTATTGCTGCGATACTTTTTACTGTTTTGAAACACAAATATTTGTGTTCAGCGAAGTCTCCCGAGTACAACAGTACCCCTCATATACAGGTTTTATGGTGTTTTGAAAAGTTACAGCGTCAAATATAAGGCTTGTGTTTCCTTTTTTTCACATTAAAATTCGCCAGATTGGTTACGTTGCCTTTGAGACCCTATGGTTGCCCAAGAATGAAAATTACCCCTATGATGGCATACCATTTGCAAAAGAAGACAACCCAAGGTATTGCAAACGGGGTATGTCCAGTCTTTTTTAGTAGCCACTTAGTCACAAACACTGGCCAAAATTGGCGTTTTTTGCATTTTTCACACACAAACAAATACTAACGCTAACTTTGGCCAGTGTTTGTGACCAAATGGCTACTAAAAAAGACTGGACATACCCCATTTGCAATACCTTGGGTTGTCTACTATTGCAAATGGTATGCCATTATGGGTGTAAATTTAATTCCTGGGCTACTATAAAGTCCCAAAGGCAACGTAACCAATCTGGTAAATTTCAATTTCAAATGTAATGTGCTATATTTGACCCTGTAACTTCCCAAAACGCCATAAAACCTGTACATAAGGGGTACTGTTTTACACGTGAGACTTTGCTGAATACAAATATGTGTATTTTATTGCAGTAAAAGCAAACAGTATTATGACATTGGCAGTTAAAATGTCATGTAGAATTAATTTTTTTTTTTTTTTATCTTATTTTCTCCCATTTTTTTCATATTAAATTATGTTTCATAGCTAAATATTTGATATTAAATGAAAGCCCTGTTTCCCCTGTATAAAATGATATATAATAAGGGTGGGTGCATTTAATATGAAAGAGGTGAATTACAGTTGGACAGACATGTAGCGCAAATGCCAGGTTTTGTTTACATTTTGTTTTGTTCACAACGTGTACATTTGGCTCCGTCCTTAAGGGGTTAAAGCCTTGTTTCCCCTGAATAAAATGATATATAATAAGTGTGGGTGCACTTAATATGAAGGAGTTAAATTCCAGATTTTGTTTACATTTTGTTTTGATCAGAACTTATACTTGCCTCCATTCTTATTGGATCAATATGTTTGGATGGATTTTCAATTAGATTTTTTAAAAGTATAACAATATACTTTGCATTTTTTTAAATGAAATCTGTACATAAACAGGTGCAGAATTGTGCACATATAGTGTGTTAGATGTAGGACTTCTCTGCTCCTTTTGCATAACCATAACATTTAATAATCATCTGCCAATTTAGTAAAATGTGAGAGTATGCATTAAGCACTTTGAGCTCCCTTGGGAATAGGAGCTCTCTATAAAATAATTATGAGTATTATTAATAATAATAATCATTTCCCTGGCAGTTAGGTTAAAATGTATTATTAAAAATATCTTGAAAATGCAAAACAGTTAAGAAAAATGTTAATATACACTTTTTACAGTCTTCTCATTAGTGTAAGGGTTCTTTGTGTGACAATTTTGCTTTAATGGTAAAAAAGGAAACCACAGTGACAGATTTTACACTGTTTTTACAGCAAGATATAAAAATAGTGTTTTATAAATATACCCATACATTAAACATTCTATGTGAAATTGGTGCTATCAAATGAATGCTACAAATAAATGTTAAAAATACAGAAATTACAAATTTGATGTTTTTAATTCTATAACTCAAAACAAATGTCTGGAACTTACTGCTTAAAGGAGCACTAAAGTCACACAGAGCACTTAATTTTAATGAAGTATTTTGGGTGCAGTGGTATTGTCATTCTTGCCATTGAAGGGTTCAATATATCTCTAGTGGCTTTCAATTGTCAAACTCTTTCCTGCAATCAAATTCTGCTCATAGCAGCATTTGATTGGAGGGGAGTGGTATGTGTATCTCATCGACAATACTTCTGAATCCACTGAATCGGGCAAAATTGTGGAAGATATCTTCAGGCCTACTGTCATAAGCATTAGTTTTCAAATGCATCCCAAATTTAATAAAAATTAAGAAATATGTTAATTTTGTCCAAAAACAAATATCAGTCAATAAATTACAGAATGCAAAAGTGAGTGAATTTTGTTGACCAGTTGCTGTTTCTATGCCCCAATTTATTATTCTATTCATATAATTTTGAATATCCCTCTAATGTTGTTTTCTCTGGGCTCACTTTATTTACTACATGATAGAGTTTATTAAGACATACAAAGTCACACATGGTGCTAAATTTTTACATCTTTACTATATGTGATGAGTTTTACACTGTATGACATACTCATACATTTAGTGCCACTGTTGTGATATTTATCATGATTACTAGGGAATTGTTCCCTAAATGGGCTCCATTTGTTTTACCCTGTAGCGTTATGTTCATCTATACGCTACTTTCGCCAGCTCTTCTGTTTAGCTATATTTACATTTTACATTTTGTGCCTTCACTCTATGAAGATAGAAGATATGTGCTAGCTTCCATTTATATTTTGGTTATGTGAGGGTTAAATCTACAATTATCTACAACTCCTGTTGAGCTTGGTACTTTTCTTCGCCCCCTATTTCCTGATTGGACAACAATGGTTACATCATGCTTATGGGTGGAGCTTTAAACACATTTAAAAAGAGGCTCCCTTTAGTCTGCAAATTGCTCTTGATAAAGGCGACTTGTTTCGCCGAAACGCGCGTTGAGCACTGCACTAAAGCGGATGATGATTTTAATTTAGGATTCTATTTTGTTTTCAGACTGTCCTATCATTTATTTATTTATGGTGGGATTAGATACTAGTCTATTACCAGCATGATATTAGGGGCTCCTTCCCCCAAATCTCCTACAGCTGTTTAGGCAGTTTGCTTAACATTTATATTGCTGGCTACTTAGACTGCAGCCTTTTTTCCTGCAATGTTGCAAATGTATTTTGGTAGATCTTTGTGCACATATTTTTTGTGTACTTGATATACTCTTTGTTCTAATTATAGAGTTTATTTACTTTTGTATTTAGAGATCTTCAGTTTGCTACATTTAATGTATCTCCCCCCTTTTGGTTATAGTTATTTGCTACTATTTATGGCAATTCTTCCACACACATAGTGGGATTAGATACTAGTCTATTACCAGCATGATATTAGGGACTCCTTCCCCCAAATCTCCTACAGCTGTTTAGGCAGTTTGTTTAACATTTATATTGCTGGCTATTTAGACTGCAGGCTTTTTTCCTGCAATGTTGCAAACATATTTTGGTAGATCTTTTGCACACATATATATTTTTTTGTGTGCACCTGATATACTCTTTGTTCTAATTATAGAGTTTATTTACTTTCGCATTTAGAGATCTTCAGTTTGCTACATTTAGTGTATCTCCCCCCTTTTTGGTCAATTTGCTACTATTTATGGCAATTCCACACACATACTTATAGCATTTCTTCTGACCATATTACTATTACTATTATTTTTGGACTAGTCGATTCTATCCAATTAGATCCTAATTTTATTACTTGTTTGTTTAGTATCTGTGTGTTTCTCCCCCAAGAGGGATTAATAAAGAGTTTTTCGTTTTTTGCTCTCTGCGCTCCACTTTTATATTTATAATTGCAGAGTAGCTTTTTTCATATAAGGATACAAGGTCTTTTTGGGAGGCAGATTGTTTATAATCTGCAACCCATTAGTCCTATTCTCTCTTTGCACTTCTAGGGGTTAGGCCCCATTGTATCTCTCAACCATCACAACCTGGTGGATGGATTTGTTCCATTCCTAACCAGTGCTGTTTCTTTCTAAGTACTCTATCTATCTTAATTACCATATTGTGATCACTATTTCCGAATTGCTCTCCTGCTTGAATGTTGGTCAAAAGATCAACATTGTTTGTTATAACGAGATCCGGACAAGCATGCTTTCTAGTTGCTGCTTGTACCAGTTGTGACATAAAGGTGTATTTTAACACATGCAAAAACCTGATTCCCCTTGCTGAAGTACTAGTCGATCTTTCCCAATTTATGTATGGGTAATTAAAATCTCCAATAATCAGCATGTTACCCAGATTTTTAGCTTTCCACATTTGTTCGGACAGCTGATCTCCCTCATTAATATTTACATTAGGTGGTTTATAACATATCCCAACCAATAATTGATTTCCCTCCATTTGCCCCACCAGATCTTTACCCACAAAGCTACCATCTTTTCCTCGTCACACTCCACATGCCTAACATTTGACTTTAACTCATGGTTGACAAAGAAACATACCCCACCACCTTTCTTGTGTTTTCTATCCTTCCTAAATAATGTGTACCTATTTAATGAACTGCTGAGTCATGTGTCTCATCCCACCATGTTTCTGTTATGCCTATTATATCATATTGTTTAGTGTATGCTATTGCCTGTATTCCCCCCATTTTGTTATTTAGGCTCCTTGCATTAGTAAGCATACATTTAATATTATTATTATGAGTCATTTGTACTCTGTGATTTTTTTTTAAATGAATATTACATACCTGCTCTGTTCTGAACTTACCCTTTCCACCCCTCTGTACTGAGCCTTATACTGAGCTAAAGCCCATCTCCTTTCTATCTTATCTCCATTTCCTAGATTCCCTCCCCCCCTACTAAGAGTTTAAAATCTCCTCCAACTTTCTAGCCATCCTATCCCCCAGCACAGCAGATCCTCTCCCGTTTAGGTGCGTCCATCACGGCTATACAGGTTGTATCCAAAATCGGCCCGGTCCTCTAAAAACCCAAACCTTCTTTCCTGCACCAAGACTTTAGCCACGCATTGACCTCTCTAATTTCTGCTGTAGTGTGCAGCACAGGTAATATTTCTGAATATATTACCTTGGGGGTCCTTTTCTTTTGCTTACTTCCTAGTTCCATGAACTCATTCTTTAGGACCTCCATTTTCCATAGAATGAATATTCTATGTTTTAAAAAATGAAATGTAAAGGCCTCTAATTTGACCATATGACTCTAAAATAAGACAAAGATCTGCATGGGTATATTTCTGATGTGCACAATGTAACATGATTTATGCTGTAGCACAACTAAGATTTATATAAACAGATATAGGGGCATTTCTGCTAGAGAAATACAGAAACAATTACAAACTACAGATGCTATCCCCTTAAAAGAAACAGATCATTTTAATGTTGTTAGGCTGCAAAGATTAAAGAAAAAGGAACAAAAAATGGTAGGATATAGGATATTTGGAGTGTTATTTAAAGGAAGGACTAATTCCCAGAGTGTTAAGAGTAGAAAAAAATTCCATCTTGTAGAATTGACAATGAGAAGTAAAATGGTAATATTAAAAAGCAAATATATCTGTTATAGAGGAGGAGATTAATAAATTGGAAATTTGGGAAAACATCAACAGAACATAAGGAAAAAACAAAGAGATTTGTAACAGAATGACAGTATTAGAGGACAAAGTAGTTGAAACCAAAAAATGCATAGATATAAGGAAGATACGATCTATAACACTTTCTCTACACTTAATAAAATAAAGAAGAAGCGTTCTCGTAACTTTCACTAGAGGAATGTAATAAGACATCCATGGAAATGTAATAACAATAATTTAAAAAAAACTATTCTTCAGTTTACTCCACCCAATAGGGAATTGTATGCTTATGCAGTAAACTCCAATCAAAAAACTCCTAAGGAAAGGGAGAAGTTTCACACACACGCACACACAATCAAACATAGTTACAGTTACAAGCAGACCGCTACACACACAGTCAAAGTTACAGGCAGACAGTCACACACATACAATTACATCATGGATGTTTCAACCTCTTTGGGCCTTCTGAAAGATCCGAGGAAGACCCGAACAGGTCGAAATGTTGATCTAGCACTTGCAATTTTGTTATTTGAATAAACATAATTGGTTTTGGAAAATACCTCAGAGTGCAGCCCTCCTTTATATTTTTAACGAACATTGACCTAACCACTGGTAAGTTAAAAGCATTGGAAAAAGGTTTACAATAAAAATAAAATAATGAGCCATTTAAAAGGTTATTTTTAAAATGAAGGTGAAGGTGTTTAAACCAACCAGACAGAAGAAAGTGAGAAAGATAAATTCAAGACAGAAAATCACATTGCTGATACCCTTTTTAGAGATTTGAATAGATAGAATTATAACAAAAAGTACCAGAAATAAATGTAATTCAAGTAAAGAAACTCAGGAAGCATTTCTGAATTCCAAAAAAAGTAGGTGGATGGGAGGGTGCACATCGTTTTCCTAGTAGACTGTGGCACTTATCAAGTCTTGAATAAAGATCCTACACTAAAGTTCAATTAACTTTTGAAATTTCTATTAGACTCAGTGTAACGGATCACCTGGCACCCCGCCTGGGTACCTCCGTTGAAGGATGCTCCCAGCACTTCCTGAGGACTCCAAGCACTGCAGCAGACACCACAACAACCGAACCAGAGAAGCATACGAATGCTCGCAAGCATATGAATGCTGTAAGCAACTGAACAGGAAAAGCATACAATCAGCTTACACTCCTGGCAATCAGCATACAATCCAATTCCCCCAATAACGAGACGACACTTCGTTTTGAGGTCAAGCAGAACTGCCTGTACTGGCACATACAGCCTCTTTTATTCACAATCCACAAACATAGTACTGCCCACAGGGTTTTGAAATACAATCAATCAATCCGTACAATACACACAGACACTCCCACACAAAATCCTCCCCTCTGCGTGTGATATGATTACTGAACACAATGGTTAATATACTTATCACAAGCAGAGAAATGCAGTATTATAAAACATATCACAGGGACCCCAAAACATGCAATAACCCCATAAAAGTATATTCTCTGAACCAGGGGATCTGGGTGAACCCCATATCCAAAATTCACCCAGATCCGTTCAGTAGTTTGGTAGATACAGTTTAATGCAGATTCCGCAGAACATATACAGGCTATATGAAAAATAATTACTGTATAATGTGTCCCCTGTTGTATAGTTTAAAACTACTGCACTATGTCTTTGTGCACCAAATACCGGCGAGATGGCACCATGTAGAAAAGTCCAAACAGTGTCTGTGAGTTAAAATGGCCACCATCCATGGTTCTCACCATGTGCTTCATTCATTGTTCTCACCATGTGCCTCTGATACATGAAATAGTGGCCACCCAGTAACTCCACAGTATGTCCCCAGATGGTTCTTAAAGGGCCAGCAGCAGCACAACATAAATCCATTATGCCCAAATCATTTATTTAAAGGGCAATACATCCCAGGGGCCATAGTCACATGGCAGGAGGCTGGCAATCAGTCTTCTCCAATGCCCAGTGGCGAGGTCGGTTTTCCCACACTCAGCATATGAGAAAAAAAATCTCAAAGAAAAAGATATATAATATCTACATAATCAGCATCCAGCCATCCTGATGTTTTATCTTTTACCAAAGCTGCATATGAATCCTGTAAAACCACTAGGTCCGCCAATCATAATTTATTATAGATTCAATTTATAGACAAAAAACTTAACAAATATGCACCAGAAGGTCCTTCTTGTTTAAAAATGCCATCTAATTTACTAACAATAATAAAGGAATTAAATTGTGGGAAAAAAATTTATATGGGTTACTATGGTTACTGAGTAACCTCTCTGTATACAGTAATTAAACACAATATATGATCATTAGCAGTGGAAAAAGTTAGAAAAGATGATGAAGTGTCTCATCTACTTTATGCAACATTTTAATTGAAGCTATATATTTTTTATTTTGGCGCACAATTATTTTTTGTTTGATGGTATTTTTTTAACTGCAGAAATTTGGTTCAGCCATGGGAACCAGGTTTGCTTTTAGCTTTGTGTGGAGGGGGCATTGCTGGGTTGCATACCTGGTCCTGTTTTATTAATGATGTTTTATTAATTTGGTAGGGCTCACAGGGATAACTTAACACATTTTTAGAATATATAAATGTGTAGAATTATTGTTTTACAATTACACATAATTGTAGTACAATTTCTATAGTTTATTTTAGATCTCACTTTTTACACCATTCACTGCAAAAGCTATTTTATGTAAAGGTAATGGAAAAAGTTGCCACCAAACAACTGGATGGAAACTACACCTAAAAGTCAGCTGATTTGCCTAAGACAAAACTGTTAAAAAAATATCTGATTATAAAAAACAGGCACAACATTCACAGAAAAAATGTATGACCCAAAAATATTATCCAAACCTTAAAATAAAGAGATCAAATTAAGAGTAAAATGAGGAATTGGAAAAAAAAATAGACACTGGAAAGTTTTATCCAGAAACCCCATACTAGGTCATTTAATCCCCAAAAAGGCACCTATAATATATAAAAAAGCAAAAAATATAAAACATATATTAGCCCTAAGTAATGAATCAAAACCAACATATAAAATTATTTCAATCAATTTTAAAATAAAAGGTTTTAATAATTGTAACATGTGCAAAGTATGCAGAACACAAAGATTATTGCAAGTAAAAGAATTTAAAAAAATGACTACAGGCATACGTTTTTAAATTAAATTCAGTATAAAATGTAACATTGAAACATGCTATTTATTTGTTACAATGTCACTGCGGGAAACAATACATAGGAAGAAAATGCAGAAAACTAGAAGAAATAATATAAGAAAATAAAAATAATATTAAATCATTTTAAAAAACATGTAGTACCAGTACATTTCAATAGTTACCTTAAATTTAATAAGAAAGATTTTTATTATGCGAGCATTGAACACGTCAGGATTCATTGGAGGGGGAAGATATAATTTTAAAAAGTAATAGATTTCATTCAGCTGGAGGAGGTGAAAACCTATAGATGGGTTTAAAAAGGACTCTGAAGGGAGGATTTGTATTTTATGCCCCTTAACATTAATGAGGAAGTCCCTAAAAGGACAAAATGTGTGGGGAAAGTTGTGGTGACTTTTGTGATTACACCTGCTATTTTTAACTTTGATTTAAGTGAATAAATTGTTTTAAATTTACTTTTTTACTTGCACTAGATTACTTTATTTTTTCTGTCTGAATCATGGTCCCTCATTGCTGGGAATGAACATCAGCCCTGGAGAAAAAAATGTGATCCGTAGAAGACATACCAATATCCTGAAGATTATTTGCAAGGCACTATTTGGCATACTAAGAGTGAGTAACCAATTGGAAAATATACATTTACAATTTATTATATGGGTTTTTTTTAGCAGAAATTGCCACTGAGTAAGTTTGTTACCTATAGATTCCAAGCATGACTCACTCTGTAAACATCTTTAAGAGGATAGATAGTAGGTAGATAATCAGGAATTAATTTATTGTGAACAGTTATAATAAGGACTCATGTATGGCACTGACTAAAAAACATTTGAACTTTATTTGTATCCTCAGTAATTATATAGTTTGTGTATTTTTTTTTACAGGGTTTTTTTTTTTTAATTAAAATTAACATTTATTACACAAAACCAGAGTAAATTCAAAATATAAGTCATACAATATGACCATTTCAGACATTTTATTGATCATGGTCCCTCAAAATATTATGTTTTCCTCTTACCTAACACCAGTTATGCATTGTTTGTGCCACCACAAGTTAATTATGTTGTTGGAGACTAGTCCTTGTGTTCATTAAACCAGTTTGGGTATTCTCGCCCCCATGAAAATAAGTGTTGTCTCTTATATTTGAGCGAGCATGTGATAGAATCATTGGGCCGTGTGCTGACAGCTGAATCAGCTTAGTCTATGAACTGAAAGTTTCTTTCTAAATATGGTATTGTAAGCATTTAGATTAGAGGAATTGAGTCCTGCATGCAAGAAGAATCGATCAGATGAGGTGATATCAGCTTTTTCAGTGGGCAGAGGACATTGCCTTACCCTGACGAATTGTGGCAGTGGTCTCTGGTTCCAGTGAAGAATGGATGGATGACGTAGCAGGAAAGATCTACTCTTTTTCTGTTAATGTACATTAGCTGTTCACTAGTTTCCACATATGCCCTGTGCTCTAGATGTTATTATCCAAGTTAATGGAACATGTTTGATTGACCACAGGAGGATAAATGATTGAGTTGAGTTTGGAGATAGAATCGGTGACATTGAAATACTGCAGCTCTCCACTGAGCAATCTGTCTGGCTAATTGCATGCCATGTTAAAAATATGATTGATTTGCAACTTAGAATTTAATCCCTTTTATATTTTTTTCAAATAACAGAGGTACATTAGTAATTACGGTGTAACAAAAAAATTGGTGTCACACATTAAACTCAGAATCATTAAGAATTGACAGATTTTTATGATGAAAGTGAAGCATAGCTGTTTCCACTTCAGCTATTTTGGTCAAACATTTGCATCCTCCTTTATTTTTCTACTTCTTTGTAAATTAAATATGTAAAATTAAATTTAAATGAATGGAAGAATGATATTTATATATCATACAACAACAAAAAAAACTCTTATTGTGATTAAATCATATAATCAATAGTCTACCATAGCCACCATTCAAGGCCTTCTATCTAATGTTGCAGTAGGAGAGCAGTTTCTTTTGTGCTAGTTAATACCATCCTCCTGAGCTTTATCTATTATCTATTTTTGACTGTGCTTTTGTTTCATGCTGTTAAACTGACCTCCACTCAGTTTCCCCTTTACATCCTTCAGCCGTGAAATATATCTGTTAAAAAAAAAAGATTTGTGCTTTAAAAAACATTTAACTCATTTTACATTCACTATATATAAATGTGTAGTTTAAACATTCCTGTTAATAATTTAATCATACTTTCTTTATCATTTGAAATGCCTTCTATATTTCTAAAATATTACATGTTGATTAACAGCATGCATTCATTTGTTTTTGAGCTTGAATAGAGCAAATGTTTGCTTTAAAATTCCAAAGGGACTGCATATTAAATTATTATATATTTTTATATAGTACATTTTATAATACTCTATATAACTAGATAAAAATATCAATAAAGGATAGCTAATAAATATTGTGTAATAGAGAGGCACTAATAGTTAATTCTGATGGAATTGCTTCTGACTCTTTCACAATGTTCAACACAACAAAAGTCACATCTCAAATGTCCTTTTAATTATCGTTTATAATTTAACCTCTTCTCTACCAGGCACTTTTGATAGAAATAAATGTTAGCATAACATTTATTTGAAGCAAGGGATGCATAGCTAGAATATAAATATATCACAATGCAGCAACTTTATTGTTTAGACTGCTTTGCAGACACACTTAAAAATCTAAATTATGTAAATTTAATCAATAGGAATATACAGCTTTAGATAGTATGTATGTGTATATGTACGTGTGTGTGTATATATATATATATATATATATATATGTGTGTGTGTGTGTGTAGATATTCTTTATTTTGCAATATCCCACTCTGGGTCGGAAATGTTAATATAAAATCAAAAATGCATTTTTTTTCTCACATACAGTAGATGTGACAAAATAGATAAAGAAAATTGTGAAAAACCTTGCTTTTACAGCTTACAAAAATGTCAAACTGAATTTAAAAAGAATGTCTGCATTTGAGAATGATTCCCACATGATAAGACCCATTGAAACTTCCAGTACTGTTTGAAAGCAACGGGTGAGCTTATATTTTCATCAACTTGACATGTATTATCTCAGTGACTAGTGGCTTGTGGCAAATAAATTTACATGCAGATAATCACAGCTATAGTTTAAATGTGGGTTAGTATTTATAAATAAATTATATTTATAAATATATAAAACTCTATAAATTTTAGACTAGATTACATACTGCAAAATGAATGAAAATAAGAATGTTAATACTTGATTTTGGTATTGAATGGGTTAAACACGATAATCAACACACTCATAATCAAAGTAGGTGGTGTTCCCCAATTCCTTTGTCATTTTGTTTTTAAGCAGATAGAATGTGGTATGGCCCTCACAACTCCACCCCTCCACTTCCCCCCACTAAGATTACTAACAATGTTTTTTTTTTCACTTCCTAAGCATATCAGGTGATACTGGCATTCTGCCAGTCAGTAACATTAAAATATGAAAGATATTGACACTGATAATGTGGAGTAGAACTTCCAGAGAAGCATTTCAGTCAAGCAGGGAATTTTGAACAAACTGTTCCAAATCAATTTGACCAAAATACCAAAGGCCTAAGCCTAGTAGCACCATAACTAATACATTGCTGTGTAGTAATTATGGAGCTTAAAATTCTACTTTAATATTATTTGTCTTAACATTAATATCTGCATTAGTATTAAAGGGACAACCTAAGCACCAACACAACTTGAACTTTATGATGTGATTATGGAATATTGATTATACACAAGCTGTCAAACTACTTGATTCTCTGCTATTTAGGAGTTAAATCACTTTATGCAGGCTTAGCTATACCTCCCTTGGCTGTGACCCACACAACCTCCCTACACACTTCCTGAAAAGGAGCTCAACATTTTTAACCTCATTTATTGCAGAGTGTGTTTAATTTAGAATATTTGGTTAATTGTCTGCTAAATCTCACAGTAGCCTCCTGTATGCAATTAAAGTTCAAATAATTAAACAGGGGAAATAACTTCTAAAGTAAACACACTTTACTGTAAACATTAAAGGTACAGTATAGTTACCAAAACAACTATAGTTTAATGAAGCAGTTTTAGCGTATAGATCATGCCTCTGAAGTTTAACTGCCTAATTATTTGCCATTTAGGAATTAAATCACTTTTGTTTCTGTTTATGCAGCCTTAGTCATACCTCCACTGGCTGCGACTTACACAGTCTACATGAAAACAAAATAATTTCACTTTCAATCAGATGTTACTTAATTTAATGTTTTTATCGCCTGCTCTGTAAAGTGAACTATCATTACATAGAGGAGGGTCCTACAGGGTCTAGGGGTGCATTAACAAAGCATGAGATAAGACATTCTAAATTAAACAGAATGTGTGCTAAAGGAAGTCTAACCATAAGATCTTTCTTTACAGGAAGTGTTAAGGAAGGCTGTGCAATTCACAGCCAGGGGACTTGTGCACAGAGTTGTATAAACAAAGTGATTTAACTCCTAATTGGCAGATAATTGAGCAGTAAGACTTCAGGAGCATGCTCTATACACCAAAACTGCTTCAATAAGCTAAAGTTGTTTTGGTGACTCTTTTTTTTTTTAATAGAATCTGAGTGAGTCACACCTAAGAGATGTGCGGGCTGTATAAACAGAAAAAAGGTTATTTAACCTCTAAATAGTAGATAATTAACAAGTGACACTATGGTGGCATGAATCCTTTTGCCGTGTGGGTGGAACTGCACTCACTCCCATCAATCTGAGCCAGGGTGCTTGCTGTACTGGAACCAAACACCAGATTCCCAATAGATAGAATAAAATGAAAGAGGTCCAGGCACTCCTTTTGGTTGAAACGTTGTTGTTGTGGTTCCAATAAAGTGCCTGTTAAAGAGTGCCTGGACCTCTTTCATTTTATACTACAGTGGCATGATCTATACACTAAAATTGCTCCATTAAGCTAAAGTTGTTGTGGTGCTTAAAGCACCCCTTTAACAGCAGGTTAAAAACCAGTGAAAAAATAATGCAGTTAAAAAAATGTTGTTCAAGTGTTTACTTTCCTGCAATTATATTATGGCATTAAGTTTGTTTTTCTGTGTCTTTTTTTTTAGTCCCATCAGTGGTTTACAGAAATAATGTGTGTTTCCATTATCTAAAACCCTATCATGTATTTAACCATAAGTAGTTCATTACCAAAGTAAATGGTATGTTGCTGTATTAAGTAAATGATTTAACAATGGTTTTAGATGAAGGGGTTAAGTGAGGTGTGTCAGAAAATTACATTTGTCAAAATAAGGGTGACACATTTTCGATGAGGAGAGATTAAAGTTATGTATTCCAGATGGTTTTACTTTGCTGGAAACCCTAGAACAATATGATTACAAAAGTAACTTGATCATTCATTGCATATGTAGGAGTGTGGGGTTGTTTATTTTATGTGATTAGTATTTTTTCTCAGAATGCACATGTAGCTTGTGATGTGAAAACAGTTCTTAGATCACTTTCATTTCAGTATTCAGGGGGTGGTAAGAAAGGATCAAGGGTCAAGAATGCCTTTCCATTCCCATCTTGTAAGCGACAGGATAAATTAGTCTATCTAAAGAATGTGCTTGCAGTCAAAAAGAATTCATTTTTTTCTAAAAGAGTATATTTTAAGAAGAAGAGAACAGCTTTAAAGTATTTGCATATGGTCCATGTACTAATATGAATTCTTCACCAGTTTATAAACATTGTTTTCACGGTGTTTTGCATTTCATTATTTGTGAAAAAAAATATCTGTTTATTAAATAAAACAGAGAAACAATTGTCCATATACACTATTCTACAAAAATAGTAACATGAATTTTATTAAAATGACCAAAACACTATCAAAATTGAATATAAATTATCTAAACACAGCACTAATTCCTCTTCAATACTCCAAAACAATAAAAGTTTCATAGTTGTATTTTTCTCCTCCCATGAGAACCTTTGTAGGCAAAATAGTGGTTCAATTTTAACTCTCTGCAGTAGAAAAGAAAACTTAAAGGTCAACTGCGTATTCGACTATCTTGTATAGTTGGTAATTAGTATCTAATTATAGTCCTCTAGCATTATGAGGTAACTCAATCAAGCCCAAAGTTGAACACATAATTAATTCACTAGTCACATGCAAGTGAAACTTCCATTTCATTTAATGAAAATAAGCAGCAAATTTACCAACATGTTTATTTAAATATGTCCCCTAGAAAGAGGTATTTTCCCAATAAAGGAATCAGATACTAGTGAACCCACACTTAACAATTTGCTGCCCCCAGATTTCTCTCCCTTCTCAACATGACATAAATTCAATTATGCTTGTGGAGATTACTCATTACTGAACACACTTTATTAGGTCATTTTTGAAGATCAGATATTTGCAAGCCACATAGCAGTATTTTATACATTTTTAAACCAGTCAAACATATGCCACTGAGAGAACTCCTGGACTTGTTGCAATGTTCTTTCTTAAAATAGTAGTGGTGGACAGGGTTCAAGTCCTGGGGAATAAAGTGTGGGAACTCCCCCCACCCCCCACAAAACAAAATGCACTTGTATGCATATATAAACGCGTGCACACACACACTGACAGGTGCACACATATGCATACACACACACACACACACATACACTCATAGACAGACACATACACTTACAGACACACACACACATACACTCACAGACACACACTCACAAACACACACAGACACACACACACACACATATATGTACAATCAGACACATGCATACACTCACAGACACACACACACACTCTCACAGACACAAACACACAGACACATTCACATACACTCACAGACACACACAGTCAAAGACACACACACTCACAGACACACGCACACATTCACAGACACTCACACACTCACAGATTATTCATATATATTTTATTTTTTATTAAAATGTCTCCCTGGAGGGTACTGCTTCAGTGCGGCGGGTGCCTGTCTTGCTGTCAGACGCGGTGAGGAAGCTGTGTCCTCTCTGCTCCCTCTTGCCACGCGGGCTGTCTACTGATGGCATGGGCTGTCTACTCCCGGCATCAGCAAATAGTACACGAGGGAGCAGAGCAGAGAGGACACAGCTCCCCCGCCGCGTCTGACTGGCGAGACAGGCACTGGCTGGGGGCCATCAGGTGGCCATCAGGCCCCCCCATGACAGGGGGAACGTGGGGGGCATTTGGGGGTGACATTTTTTTGCCATTCCCTGAGTGCCTGCAGGACCACAAACAGGAACGGCGTTCCTGCTCTAAAAAAAGTGCAGAAACGCCTTTCCCACGCGTTCCTGCAGGACTCGGGCCCTGGTGGTGGGCAACATTTTATCCTTACCGTAAAAATATAGACAAATTTGGCATGAAGAGTTTAGCAGGGAGCAGGAGTCCCCACTTTTTTGAATACCCTTTCACTTTTTTGAATACCCATCCATGGAAGATTTCCACTTAATTGAAGCACAAGAGAGAAAGAGAAGGCAACTGATACCAATACAATTCTAATGCAGCCACAGGAGCGAGTGCTCACGTCACCCAGCTGAGGTTCCAGAAGTGGTGCAACCATGCAGAACCTAATTAGTAGCTGAAAAAAATCAAAGCAATCCTGCCTATCTCCTTGCCCTGTGGAGTGTAAGTACGGTATGCTACTCATTGTTACTTCAAATCGCCCCATTCAGAGCACTCTGCATTTTTTTATTAAACGTGATATATTGGATGTTTGCTATTTGTATGCTCTAGCGAGACTATGGTTAGCAAGCTTTACATAGCCTGTATATTTTCTTTTTCTTTTTTTAATTGTTCTTTGGATATCCTTTTACATATGTCTTATAACATGTGCTTAGGGAAATATGATAGATGTTGCGGCGTTCCAAGTTTGCCTACTATACAGGGATGGACTGACAGTGGCCTGGGCCCCCGGACAAAATTATTACAAAATAATAAAAATGCCCTGCCCTCACCCAGTTTACACACACTACACAAACACACACACACACACTGCATTCAAACAAGCACACTGCATTATATACACACACTGCATTCACACAAACACACACTGCATTATATACACACACTGCATTCACACAAACACACACTGCATTATATACACACACTGCATTACATAGTTACATAGTTACATAGCTGAAAAGAGACTTGCGTCCATCAAGTTCAGCCTTCCTCACAAATGTTGTTGCTGTTGATGCAAAAGAAGGCAAAAAACCTGGTCTGAAGCGCTTCCAATTTTGCCACAAACTAGGAAAAAAATCCTTCTTGACCCCAAAATAGCAGTCAGATGTCTCCTTGGACCAAGCAGCTATTACCCCACTAATTAGAAATTATATCCCTGTATGTTATGTTTTTGTAGGTATTTATCCAATTTCAGTTTAAACATCTGTATGGACTCTGACAAAACCACCTCTTCAGGCAGAGAATTACATATCCTTATTGTTCTTACTGTAAAAAAACCTTTTCTTTGCCTTAGATGAAATCTCCTTTCTTCCAGCCTAAATGCGTGACCTCGTGTCCTATGTATAGCCCTGTTTATGAATAGATTTCCAGATAAAGGTTTGTACTGGCCCCGAATATATTCCCTCTCAGGCGCTGTTTTTCCAAACTAAACAGATTTAATTTTTTTAACCTTTCTTCATAACTAAAATGCTCCATTTCTTTTATCAATTTTGTAGCTCGTCTCTGGACCCTCTCCAGTGCCATGATATCCTTCTTTAGAACAGGCGCCCAAAATTGCACAGCATATTCAAGGTGTGGTCTTACCAGCGATTTATAAAGAGGCATTCACACAAACACACACTGCATTATATATACACACACTGCATTCACACAAACACACACTGCATTATATACACACACACTGCATTCACCCAAACACACACTGCATTATATACACACACACTGCATTCATTATATACACACACTACACACAAACACACACACTGCATTCATTATATACACACACTGTAAATAAATATTCAATTAATGTAATTTTTGGGGGATCTAATTTTATTTAGAAATTTACCATTAGCTGCTGCATTTCCCACCCTAGGCTTATACTCAAGTCAATACGTTTTCCCATTTTTTGTGGTAAAATTAGGGGCCTCGGCTTATATTCGGGTCGACTTATACTCGAGTATATACGGGTATGTATTTCTTTGTGTGTAGTGACTAGATATGTGGATTCATAGTATATTTAAATATGTTTTTTTTATAGGGTAGTATTTTTATGTGTGTTTGTGTAAAAGGGCAGTATGTATAAGATGGTATTTGTGAATTGTGGCAGTGTGTTTGTATGAGGTATGCAGGCCTCTAAATTTTGCTCACCTTTTTTCCAGCATTACCTGGGTCTCTTTGTGGCTGCTTCCCTCACTCCGCCTTCTTGATTAGATCATCAAATTAGATGATCTCATCCAATTCAAAGCTTTTCCATAGGAAAGCATTGGAAGGCTATTGCACATGCACAGCAAAACTCTGTACTGCACCAATCTGCATCTCCTCACAGAGGTACACTGAATTAATGCATCTCTATGAGGATAGTTCAGTGTCTCCATGCAGAGCGTGTTTGGTGCTCTCGGGCCACCTAGTGGGTGCAGGGGGATAGGGGTTGCATGGAGTTAGTGGGTGCCTGGGGGTAATAGGAGTTGTAGTAAGAGATATAGGGGTTGTATTGGGGTATAAGGGTTTTAGTTGGTAAGGGGGATGGAGAGATGAGGGCAGCTCCACATGGCATGATGTCACTTCCTGCAGAACCGGAGCTGCCTTGATCTGTGTTACAGGCAGCATGCTCAGTGTGGCTGTGTGTCCCCTCAGGCAGAGGCTCTGCTTCTAGAGCCTCTGCCTAATTCATTCTGCCACACAGAGACAGGCACACTGAGGGGCAGCCTAGTGGGGTCTTTAGAAAGGCCCCTTAGCTGTCCCACAGTGTGTCCTGCTTAGATTTCTAGCAGCAGGGGCCCGCAAAAGGCTGTGTGGGCCCCTTGCTGAGTGTAGGCTGGCTGGGGAACTTGCTGAACTCTCCAGCTTAGCCATTACTGCATTGCAACAGGGGCGGGCCCCCCAGAGCCTCGTGCCCTCGGTCCATGACCAATATGCCCGAGTGCTCAGTCCGCCCCTGCTACTAAATCATACAATATTTCTTGTGATGAATCTTTATGCAGTTAATTTTGAGGGTTCACTACTCTGCCCTTTATTCCAGCATATCTCTTTTGTCTTTTCTCTTGTACATTTTCTATACTGAGTCGTGCAGCGCCTAAAGGGTCCTTAAAAAATATATACAAAAGCAGGGAGAAAAAAAAGGGAAAATATATAGTGTAGTATGCCACTGTCCAAATAAATAGAATAAAACAAAGGAAATACACTCACAATTTCCTGAAGCTAAAATTGCAGCTCCAACGTGAACGCCTGGGCGGAACAATCCCAGCCTATGGATATAGTATGGTTCTTGGTGGTTGCGGTCACTCAAATGGTGGAAACATAAGCAGCTCTGCAGATATGGGCTTAGGATATTGTAGTGTAGTGCCCACTTGTAAGTATAGATGATTATTTTTGCCTCCATAAATATAGGTGAAAAAGGAAAAACAAAAAACAAAATAGCGTGTACCGTAAGGCACAGAATACAATTGAAGTGGTAAGATATGTACTCACATTTGATGGAGCAGATGTGGACTGCTCTATCCCTCAGGCTTGGGTGGTACAATTCTACATTTTTTAAGGACACTTTAGGCGCTGCACCACTCCTTGTACTTTCATCTGTTTGTGGACGGGACAAGAGACCCCGGCTCTGGTGATTTAGCTGCCGTTTGGACTGTTCCAGTTATTTCTTAGTGTTGAATACCCTTTAGCTTTTACATTTTCTATACGGTACTCTCTATTTTATTCTGTGCCCCCGCTCGCTCTATGTTGGCTTGGATTAATTTATTTCTGAATGGCAAGTTGAAGTCTGAATTTAGGGCGATTGGGTTATCATTCTAATTCCCAACTTCAAGCCAAATTGTAGCCGAATCATGGCAAGCATGTTTGCTTTGATATGTGATTTAGAATTCTGTCCTTGGTGTCAAAACAAGAAATGATTCCAGAAAAAAAAGAGATGATTAATGACTAAAGAACTGCCACTTAATGTTTATTTAATAAGTCAAATAGAGGGGAAAAAAGGAGGAACATTAAAACTAAATCCTTATTTATATATACTTTCCTTTATTTCCCTATATTGGTTAAAAACTTTTTCACTTGATCTGGGAATCAAATGGTGAGTATATATATATTTGTGCTCGGAATTTAAATAGGTAATGGATAGTATCTGTGAGCAAAGTTGGTTGTGGTGTGCCGAAACCAACGTACGAGTGGGCCTGTAAATAAAAGAGGGCCCACCAAGGATAATGTAGTTAAAACAGGGTGTAGGTGGGTGGGGACAATCAGCTGAGCGGCAGCGGTGAGTAGGGGCTGGGAGTTTAAGTAGGGGACTTACTCCTCCCACAAATTCAGGCCTAATGGCCTTTCTACTTGTGCTCGGAATTTAAATACGTAATGGATAGTATCTGTGAGCAAAGTTGGTTGTGGTGTGCCGAAACCAACGTATGAGTGGGCCTGTAAATAAAAGAGGGCAAAAGATAAATTCGAGAAAATACACACTTTATTGCATTTTATAAGACCAAGTTCCTGAAAGCTTGGCGAAGCTCTTTCTCCGGTTGCGGAATATATGCGTTATATATGGAGGATTTCCATCGCCCCAGCCTTTTGATGATGTGGACTGGTGCGTTTGTGCTAGAGGCTGCTGAGGCGGCTCCTATACGGAAGGAGTGCCCGGAGAATGCAGCCGGGTTGTGTCCGAGCTTAGATAACAGGGTTCTGACATGTAACATCAATTTTGCCGTGGTAAGCGGGTGCCCTTGTAATGTTAAGAGCGGAGAGTCTGGCAGGTGAGCGTGAAGAGTTGACCGTAGTTGGTCGAGAACTTTCACCGGACACCAGGCATTATCAGTAGGGAAGAGAGGAATTATTGTAGGGTGTAGTGACCGGTTGGTTTTAGTGGTAGGGATAGAAAGTAGGTAGTGATCCTCTATCTTGGCGAGGTGTGAAGTTTTAAGGCTTAGCGCGATATCTCCTTGACAAACCACAGTGAACTCTCTAGGTCTGAGAAAACCATAGAAAGCGAGATATATAGCAGATTTGATCACCGTATTGGTGTTGCTATCAAATGGGGCTGTGTCAAGGAGATTGCTAAGTGACCTGAAGATAGGCCTGTCTATAGGTAATCTAGTGCTTGCGAGTGGAGGTGAAACCTTTGATATACCTTTCAAGACCTTTTTAATGGGGTATGATGACAAAAAAAGGAGTGCTGTTAGGAAAATTGGTGAGGCTGTGGTGCTGAACCCCGGTGAGGTAAAGTTTAATGGTGTTGTGCGACAGTTTAAGGTGTAGGTGGCAGAAAGAGGCAAAAGTCACCATGGTTTGGATAGAAAAGTCACCTTGTAGACCGAATCCTGCAGTGAATTTGTTAAATATGTTAAGTGCCCTATTGTAAGTGATAGCAGTGTTGGGTGATAATGCTTGGTGAGTGAGTGATCTAGCGTGAAGCAAGAGTGTGCTTAATCCAAGATTAGTTCGTGAAACCGTGGTGTCCTGGATGGCTGTTGGTGAGCCGTTGGGAGTGCCTGAGAAAATGCCTGGAATTGAGAACGAGAAAGAGTGTCAGCGGCCGTGTTGTGAATACCCGGGATGTGAGAACATATTAAGTGAAACTGACCGGATGCTGCCAGCCAGGTCAACTTGCGAATCAGCCGCATGATGGTCAGGGATGATGAGCGCCCTTTGTTAATGATATCGCAAGCTGCCGAGTTATCTGAATAGCATTTTACTGCCTTGCCGGACCAGAGATGACCCCAGGTGTGTGTGGCCGCCACAATGGGGTAAATTTCAAATAGGGCTGAGGTCTCCCTGAATCCTGGCAAGGCATCCGTCTCAGTGGGCCAGTGGCCCCTAAACCAGTGGTTCCCGAAAATGGCTGTGAAACCGGTGTTGGCTGCTGCGTCTGTGTGGATGATGGGTGAAGAGGTGGAGAGAGGGGGGATAAACATGGAGATACCATTCCAGTCTTTCAAAAACTTAGCTAAGTCAGCCTTGGCGTGGGGGTCCAAAGAAACTGTGCCGGAGTCCGGGACTCCATGGAGCAGGCAAAGAAGTCTGGATATGAAAGACCTTCCCTGCGGAATGATGCGCATGGCGAAGTTCAGAGATCCGAGAAGGGATCCGAGAAGGGACTGAAGTTCTCTCCTGGTGCAAACGTCATTCGGCAGGAACGTGTCTATCTCCCCTCTCAATCGTGAAAGTTTGTCGTGGGGAAGGTTAGCTCTGAGTTTGACAGAGTCGAGCTCTATGCCCAAAAAGGTCAACTTTGTTGTGGGTCCTATAGTTTTGGCTGGGGACAAAGGGACTCCAAGTGTGGAAAATAGTGCGGTAGTACTTTTGATTGCTGAGGGTGTTGATGACCCTGGCTCTATCAGTAGAAAGTTGTCTAGATAGTGAATAACGGAGTGACACCTGATGACGTTCAGAAGCAGCCAGCATAGTGACTCTGCGAAAATGTCGAAAAGTTTGGGGCTGCTTCGAGAACGGAAAGTGAGTCATGTTGAGAAGTAATAATTCCCTCGCCATTTAACACCGTGTAAGTGCCAGAGTGAGGGGTGTATGGGCAGTAATTTAAAGGCGTTAGTGATGTCTGTTTTGCTGAGCCAGGGTCGATTACCAGATGTTATGATGGACTGTATGGCGTCGTCGATGGTAACATACTGAAGTGAGAATTCGTCTGCTGGAATAAGTGTGTTTATGCTTGGAACAAAAGAGGAGTGCGGTGCCGATAAATCGATAATAAGACGTTTTTTATTAGAATATTTGTGAATAGCAATACCAATAGGGTTAGTGCGCCAGGCGGAAAACGGTGAAGAGGTGAAGGGTCCGATCATGAAACCGTTAGTGGTTTCTGAGGAAATGAGAGTGTCTATAGCGACTGGGTCTGAACATGCTGACTGGAGATTAGGACATTCTAGTGTACCTGGGGGAATGGCTACTATGCCTGTGTGAAACCCTTGTGAGAAACCTGTGGTGAGAAAATCCACCAAGTGCCTGCTGGGGTGAGGCCTTAGATAAAAAACCAGGTTGTCGATATTTATGTCGGTTAGTCATTTGTTTGGTGACAACCTGGCTGGACAGATGGTCTTGGTATGTGCCCTGAAACATATGGAGCAGATGTGCAATAATCTACAGGCGCTGAAACTGCAGGAGCCTGCGTTGAAATTATTGCACACCTGCGCCTTACCTAAAAAGGAGATGGGCCTACCCAGCTTATCCCGAAGACCACCCGCTGTCTTGTTGTGAGGGGTGAAAGTGGAGTGAGGTGTGAACGTGGGGTGAGGGGTGGGAGTGGAGGTGGTGGGATCTGATTCGACGGGACATAAGTCCGCCATGTGGGATGTAGAATTACAGATGGCACAAGCCGGGGGCCTGAGTCCAGCGAAGTGGCAACAGAAAAGTTCTGTGTCCATCTGACCCCAGTTCATTCTAATGTTGAACTGCTTGAGATGGGTCGCCGCCTTCGCTGAAACTGACTTGTGGTAGTCATAGAAGGAAGAGCCCCCGTACTTGATGCCTAGATCCACTACCTTGTGGAGATAGAGATCTAGCTCTTCTCTCCTATGGGGATACACCGTGCAAATGACGTCGCGGCATATCCCGAAAGCTATCACGAACTGGGGGATAGACAATTTTTTATTGAGCCTGGATCCCTCGTTTTGAGCACGACTGAAATGTCACCATAGTTGAATGCCTTGTTCTCGAGTATATCCTGAGAGGCTATGAGTAAAGACACCAGACACACATCCTTCCCGTCTAGGATATCTTTCCTGATAGAGTCTGGGACGGAGTGTGCTGGTGACTCGAATGGTGTGATGGCTGTGCCAGGTGCTGGAGGGGGGAGTATAGGGGGGCATGTAGGTATAGCAGGTACAGCCGTGGTAGAGACTGGGACTTCGGTGTTAGTACCTGAGGAGGAGATGGCGCTCTCCACCTTAGATAGCCTGCTATTGAGGGTCTGTAGATTGGCCAAGATATCTGCCAGGGTATCCTGGGTGGCCGTGCTGTTTCTTGGTGGTTGTCCTTGAGAGCTAGTTCCAGGCCTAGGCTCGGGGGCTTGGTGGGTAAGCAGCCTGTAAAGTTCTGCCTTTCTAGCTGTGGCCGGAAAGGGGATTCCCCTGAGCCTAAGCTCGGCCGTGATTTTGGGAATAGTCCATGCTCTCAAGGACGTGGGGGTTGAAATAATGAGTGATTCGCCTGGAGACACGGGTCTGATTGGCGTGAATGGTGTTTCTTCTGTCAGTTCTTCGGTTGGAATTGGTTCTTGGGACATTCTAAAAAGGAATGATTATGTGAAAGATATATTAGAAGGGGAGTGAGGTAAGTAGGGGGGGTATGGGGAGTGGTGTATCTGGAAGAACTGGACTGTAATGCTAGATGCCGAGGCAAAAAACTTAACTGTTGAATGACTGGATAGGTGAGGCCCTGCTAATGCCAAGTGGTGGTGAGAGGCTCTACCTATGATTTGGCTTATGACGTAGGTGCCACAGACGTGGTGGCGGGATGTTGGCCTCTCGGTGACGATAAGAGAAATCAAAACGTGTGGCCGTGACAGGTGAGGCCCTAACTAGAGCCCTGTAGTAGGGCATGCGAGGCTTATAACTATGGTTTGGGCGTGGGGCCGTACCTTCGTGTTGAGGTGGGGTGGGGGTGATAGGCCTCGCGGGATCGGATTTCCTGATAGGGTGGGCTAAGACATTAGCCTGTGCCCTATAGCCAGTTCGATTGTATGCTTAAGGGTAAAGTGAGAGGACTGGAGTGGTGTGTGGATACTAACCTTGACTGGTCGCAAATGGTATCTGGAGCCTCCTGATAAGTGTAGAGAGTCTTGTCTTATTACTGTCTTTGAGGAAGAATCATGAGGGTTTAAGACAGATGTTGATGTATTTATGCGTATCGTGATGTCGTATGAATAGTATTGGGAGAAGGTTTGCAACGTGAGATCCTGCATTGAGGAATCTGGGAGGTTAGGTGTAAGAATGGGATGATTTTAGATATTAGTGAGAAGGCAGAATGAGGCCATGGGGTAGCGAATGGACGTACTTGAGTAAGGACGTAAGTACCTGAAGGTATGGCTGAGTACCGGGTCAGGTTTTTGGTGTTTTCTGAGCCTGATGGCCGTACGACCGAATGTCTGTGTAGACAAGTAGTAAAGAGATAACGTATTGTGGGCGTAAGCCTGAGGAAAGGTAGTAATGGAGTTGAGACCGCGTGAGGTCTAGTATGGAAAAGAGAGTGAACTACAGGGAGTGCAGAATTATTAGGCAAGTTGAATTTTTGAGGATTAATTTTATTATTGAACAACAACCATGTTCTCAATGAACCCAAAAAACTCATTAATATCAAGCTGAATATTTTTGGAAGTAGTTTTTAGTTTGTTTTTAGTTATAGCTATGTTAGGGGGATATCTGTGTGTGCAGGTGACTATTACTGTGCATAATTATTAGGCAACTTAACAAAAACAAATATATACCCATTTCAATTATTTATTATTACCAGTGAAACCAATATAACATCTCAACATTCACAAATATACATTTCTGACATTCAAAAACAAAACAAAAACAAATCAGTGACCAATATAGCCACCTTTCTTTGCAAAGACACTCAAAAGCCTGCCATCCATGGATTCTGTCAGTGTTTTGATCTGTTCACCATCAACATTGCGTGCAGCAGCAACCACAACCTCCCAGACACTGTTCAGAGAGGTGTACTGTTTTCCCTCCTTGTAAATCTCACATTTGATGATGGACCACAGGTTCTCAATGGGGTTCAGATCAGGTGAACAAGGAGGCCATGTCATTAGATTTTCTTCTTTTATACCCTTTCTTGCCAGCCACGCTGTGGAGTACTTGGACGCGTGTGATGGAGCATTGTCCTGCATGAAAATCATGTTTTCTTGAAGGATGCAGACTTCTTCCTGTACCACTGCTTGAAGAAGGTGTCTTCCAGGAACTGGCAGTAGGACTGGGAGTTGAGCTTGACTCCATCCTCAACCCGAAAAGGCCCACAAGCTCATCTTTGATGATACCAGCCCAAACCAGTACTCCACCTCCACCTTGCTGGCGTCTGAGTCGGACTGGAGCTCTCTGCCCTTTACCAATCCAGCCACGGGCCCATCCATCTAGCCCATCAAGACTCACTCTCATTTCATCAGTCCATAAAACCTTAGAAAAATCAGTCTTGAGATATTTCTTGGCCCAATCTTGACGTTTCAGCTTGTGTGTCTTGTTCAGTGGTGGTCGTCTTTCAGCCTTTCTTACCTTGGCCATGTCTCTGAGTATTGCACACCTTGTGCTTTTGGGCACTCCAGTGATGTTGCAGCTGTTGCAGCTCTGAAATATGGCCAAACTGGTGGCAAGTGGCATCGTGGCAGCTGCACGCTTGACTTTTCTCAGTTCATAGGCAGTTATTTTGCGCCTTGGTTTTTCCACACGCTTCTTGCGACCCTGTTGACTATTTTGAATGAAACGCTTGATTGTTCGATGATCACGCTTCAGAAGCTTTGCAATTTTAAGAGTGCTGCATCCCTCTGCAAGATATCTCACTATTTTGACTTTTCTGAGCCTGTCAAGTCCTTCTTTTGACCCATTTTGCCAAAGGAAAGGAAGTTGCCTAATAATTATGCACACCTGATATAGGGTGTTGATGTCATTAGACCACACCCTTCTCATTACAGAGATGCACATCACCTAATATGCTTAATTGGTAGTAGGCTTTCGAGCCTATACAGCTTGGAGTAAGACAACATGCATAAAGAGGATGATGTGGTCAAAATACTAATTTGCCTAATAATTCTGCACTCCCTGTATACCTTGGTTTTGAAGTACAGAGATTATGTTTAAGCGTGGCAGGTTAACTGCGTAGAATTGGTGGAAGCTTAGAATAATACAGGATCTAAGGGTTTAACCAAAGACAATTTCCATATTTAGCGATAGATGTGAAGGTAAGTGATAAAACCTGATAACTCAAAGTGATAAGATACCATACCTGTTCCTGTAATAAAAGGACCTTGAAATAACAACTTTAGCGCAGAAAAGCAAGAGACCGATGCAATCTGTAAAAGCCAAAATATGTGACAGCGTGATTTATGTGAAAGGAATAGTACGGATTTTGGTGTAATGGGTATTTCTTGCACGTAGTGTTTAAATGACTTATATCTGAGTGTTTTTAGAAAGAATGGTATTGCTTGTATTAGGCATGTATGAAGGTATGTACCATGGTTAAAACAGTATGTTTATTACAGAAAAATACGTTAATCGGTTAGCAAAGGTAGGAAAAATACAAGGCTGGTAGTTAAACCAGATAGTATAACCCCATACTGATGTGAAGGTATTAGTAATAATCTGACCGAACAAGGAATAAACAAAAAAATTTAGTAGGATTCGTGTGATTAGAACTTATGCATACTTTAGCTTGTTAGAATTAGAAATATAACCGAATATGAATTAGTAAGATGGTGTTCGTGTATTTAACCGTACGAAATAGGTTGGTACTGAGTGACCGAACGGAAAAAGGGAATACAGATAATAATGAGCTTAATACTTTAAATATATTCGGTAGTTTCCATCCGAATATGTTTAAACGATAGTGAAATGAGCCGAACGTTCGTGCGTTTTGGCGCGAACGGAGACTTTAACGAAAAGCATGTATTCGTGTAAATGCGAAAGAGGGAGCCTACCCCTACGTTTTTAGGCCCGAACGTCGGGGAATAGCGAACGCTAATTCCCTCGCCTCGCTTACGTGAACGTGCCGGTCTCGTGACCGGAAGTCGGGTACCTCGACCGGGGAAAAACCGAGTGGAAGGACCTCGAACGGACGGAGGATTGAACAGGACGTCTGACTGCTGGAAACAGGTACAGTTCTGGCGGGAAGCTGGACCGGAAGTGCTGGTTGCTATGAGGACAATCAGCTGAGCGGCAGCGGTGAGTAGGGGCTGGGAGTTTAAGTAGGGGACTTACTCCTCCCACATATTCAGGCCTAATGGCCTTTCTACATATA
>OW240913.1:208017031-208069429 GCA_933207985.1 Pelobates cultripes | reverse complement strand
ATCAGTTCTCCCTGGGGGGTTGGGAGCCATGCTGCCTTCCCTGGTGGTCCAGTGGTGAGAGTGAACTTTAACCTGCGGGTTAGAGTTCACTCTCGCGAGATCTGAGCGTTGCCGCGGCAACGCTCAGAATCCCGCGAGAGGACCGGGCGGAGCTGCTTGTTGGAGCTCCGCCGGGTCCTCCCTCCCTCCCTCACCAGCCGGCGCGGCCGCATCTCACTGTCTGTGGGCCGGTGAGGGAGATCTTTGATCTCCCCACCGGCCCACGGAGGCACTATGCAGGGCCGGCGCTCGGATAGCGCTGGCCCTGCAGGGGCCGGCCGGGGAGATCCCCTGCTGGCCTCGGCCCCACGGCCATCGCGGCCCACCGGGCATTTGCCCGGTATGCCCGATGGCCAGTCCGGGCCTGGGCCATGGGGTAGCGAATGGACGTACTTGAGTAAGGACGTAAGTACCTGAAGGTATGGCTGAGTACCGGGTCAGGTTTTGGTGTTTTCTGAGCCTGATGGCCGTACGACCGAATGTCTGTGTAGACAAGTAGTAAAGAGATAACGTATCGTGGGCGTAAGCCTGAGGAAAGGTAGTAATGGAGTTGAGACCGCGTGAGGTCTAGTATGGAAAAGAGAGTGAACTACAGGGAGTGCAGAATTATTAGGCAAGTTGAATTTTTGAGGATTAATTTTATTATTGAACAACAACCATGTTCTCAATGAACCCAAAAAACTCATTAATATCAAAGCTGAATATTTTTGGAAGTAGTTTTAGTTTGTTTTTAGTTTTAGCTATGTTAGGGGGATATCTGTGTGTGCAGGTGACTATTACTGTGCATAATTATTAGGCAACTTAACAAAAAACAAATATATACCCATTTCAATTATGTATTATTACCAGTGAAACCAATATAACATCTCAACATTCACAAATATACATTTCTGACATTCAAAAACAAAACAAAAACAAATCAGTGACCAATATAGCCACCTTTCTTTGCAAAGACACTCAAAAGCCTGCCATCCATGGATTCTGTCAGTGTTTTGATCTGTTCACCATCAACATTGCGTGCAGCAGCAACCACAGCCTCCCAGACACTGTTCAGAGAGGTGTACTGTTTTCCCTCCTTGTAAATCTCACATTTGATGATGGACCACAGGTTCTCAATGGGGTTCAGATCAGGTGAACAAGGAGGCCATGTCATTAGATTTTCTTCTTTTATACCCTTTCTTGCCAGCCACGCTGTGGAGTACTTGGACGCGTGTGATGGAGCATTGTCCTGCATGAAAATCATGTTTTTCTTGAAGGATGCAGACTTCTTCCTGTACCACTGCTTGAAGAAGGTGTCTTCCAGGAACTGGCAGTAGGACTGGGAGTTGAGCTTGACTCCATCCTCAACCCGAAAAGGCCCCACAAGCTCATCTTTGATGATACCAGCCCAAACCAGTACTCCACCTCCACCTTGCTGGCGTCTGAGTCGGACTGGAGCTCTCTGCCCTTTACCAATCCAGCCACGGGCCCATCCATCTGGCCCATCAAGACTCACTCTCATTTCATCAGTCCATAAAACCTTAGAAAAATCAGTCTTAAGATATTTCTTGGCCCAGTCTTGACGTTTCAGCTTGTGTGTCTTGTTCAGTGGTGGTCGTCTTTCAGCCTTTCTTACCTTGGCCATGTCTCTGAGTATTGCACACCTTGTGCTTTTGGGCACTCCAGTGATGTTGCAGCTCTGAAATATGGCCAAACTGGTGGCAAGTGGCATCGTGGCAGCTGCACGCTTGACTTTTCTCAGTTCATGGGCAGTTATTTTGCGCCTTGGTTTTTCCACACGCTTCTTGCGACCCTGTTGACTATTTTGAATGAAACGCTTGATTGTTCGATGATCACGCTTCAGAAGCTTTGCAATTTTAAGAGTGCTGCATCCCTCTGCAAGATATCTCACTATTTTGACTTTTCTGAGCCTGTCAAGTCCTTCTTTTGACCCATTTTGCCAAAGGAAAGGAAGTTGCCTAATAATTATGCACACCTGATATAGGGTGTTGATGTCATTAGACCACACCCTTCTCATTACAGAGATGCACATCACCTAATATGCTTAATTGGTAGTAGGCTTTCGAGCCTATACAGCTTGGAGTAAGACAACATGCATAAAGAGGATGATGTGGTCAAAATACTAATTTGCCTAATAATTCTGCACTCCCTGTATACCTTGGTTTTGAAGTACAGAGATTATGTTTAAGCGTGGCAGGTTAACTGCGTAGAATTGGTGGAAGCTTAGAATAATACAGGATCTAAGGGTTTAACCAAAGACAATTTCCATATTTAGCGATAGATGTGAAGGTAAGTGATAAAACCTGATAACTCAAAGTGATAAGATACCATACCTGTTCCTGTAATAAAAGGACCTTGAAATAACAACTTTAGCGCAGAAAAGCAAGAGACCGATGCAATCTGTAAAAGCCAAAATATGTGACAGCGTGATTTATGTGAAAGGAATAGTACGGATTTTGGTGTAATGGGTATTTCTTGCACGTAGTGTTTAAATGACTTATATCTGAGTGTTTTTAGAAAGAATGGTATTGCTTGTATTAGGCATGTATGAAGGTATGTACCATGGTTAAAACAGTATGTTTATTACAGAAAAATACGTTAATCGGTTAGCAAAGGTAGGAAAAATACAAGGCTGGTAGTTAAACCAGATAGTATAACCCCATACTGATGTGAAGGTATTAGTAATAATCTGACCGAACAAGGAATAAACAAAAAAATTTAGTAGGATTCGTGTGATTAGAACTTATGCATACTTTAGCTTGTTAGAATTAGAAATATAACCGAATATGAATTAGTAAGATGGTGTTCGTGTATTTAACCGTACGAAATAGGTTGGTACTGAGTGACCGAACGGAAAAAGGGAATACAGATAATAATGAGCTTAATACTTTAAATATATTCGGTAGTTTCCATCCGAATATGTTTAAACGATAGTGAAATGAGCCGAACGTTCGTGCGTTTTGGCGCGAACGGAGACTTTAACGAAAAGCATGTATTCGTGTAAATGCGAAAGAGGGAGCCTACCCCTACGTTTTTAGGCCCGAACGTCGGGGAATAGCGAACGCTAATTCCCTCGCCTCGCTTACGTGAACGTGCCGGTCTCGTGACCGGAAGTCGGGTACCTCGACCGGGGAAAAACCGAGTGGAAGGACCTCGAACGGACGGAGGATTGAACAGGACGTCTGACTGCTGGAAACAGGTACAGTTCTGGCGGGAAGCTGGACCGGAAGTGCTGGTTGCTATGAGGACAATCAGCTGAGCGGCAGCGGTGAGTAGGGGCTGGGAGTTTAAGTAGGGGACTTACTCCTCCCACATATTCAGGCCTAATGGCCTTTCTACATATATATATATATATATATATATATATATATATTATTATTATTATTATGTATATAGTTTGTAGATTACTAATTGGCCCATTTTCATGTCCACGTGTTTCATAATTTTCCCAACTCTTTTATAGTATATAAAGAAATGCAGACAAGCCAAACTGCCATATAATCAAAATTCTGCCATAATGCCTGCCTCCACTCCTCCCCCTCAAAAAAGTTGGTGAAGTGTTTCAGCCAAAACTAATTTTCTCTATGCACAAGTCTAGTTTTTATTCCATACTCCTTTAAAATGGACTGGTTAAACAATGTGCACTGCTTATTTATGATGATTGTATGAAGTCTTACAAGAAACTCATGCAATTCCTCTAACTATTCACGTTAGCAATATTGGCATCTATTCCCTAAATTTAAACCTAAATGTATATGTAATCCCTTGGGACCTAAATGCTTATCACTGAGTTATACAGTGTTAATAATCTTTCATATTTTGATATGTATGATATATATACATATGATCCAATAGTAAAAACTTATCCATCTCCATTTAGCGTTGAGCTGGGTCTGCATTGATTGGCCTCTCTCATTGCACTAATCATCCTGAGGTACATTCAATATACAATTCTTATGGTACCCGCAATATTATCTGAATGTATATAAATTGTCCATGCTCATGTTGCAGGGGTTCTGTTATGAGAGATGCAATGGCCCAAAGCTTGTGGAGTAACAGCCCCTGGATGTTGGGCTAAGGTATCCCCAGGACGTACTTGAAAACCGGAGTAAGATGAATGTGCCTTTCCTGGTTAAATACTTTGTTATTATTATTATTAAATGTCCAGTCATCTGCCATGTGGAATCAGGTGGAGTCATTTATTCAGGAGGCAGCAGGCATTAAAGGACCACTCTAGGCACCCAGACCACTTCAGCTTAATGAAGTGGTCTGGGTAACAGGTCCCTCTAGGATTAACCCCTTTTTTTTATAAACATAGCAGTTTCAGAGAAACTGCTATGTTTATAAATGGGTTAATCCAGGCTCCAAATCCTCTAGTGGCTGTCTCATTGACAGCCGCTAGAGGTGCTTGCATGCTTCTCACTGTGAAAATCACAGTGAGAAGACGCAAGCGTCCATAGGAAAGCATTATGAATGCTTTCCTATGAGACCGGCTGAATACGCGCGCAGCTCTTGCAGCACATGCGCATTCAGCCCAGGAGGAGGATCGGAGGCGGAGAGGAGGAGGCACTGGTAAAAAGGTAAGTTTAACCCCTTTCCTCGCCATCCAGCCCGGCGGGAGGGGGACCCTGAGGGTGGGGGCACCCTCAGGGCACTATAGTGCCAGGAAAACGAGTATGTTTTCCTGGCACCATAGTGGTCCTTTAACACCTGCAGTAAAATTATTTAAACTTCTCCCAGCATCATTACTTAAATGTTATTTAGGAATGATTGTGTATATCCTGATCGTAGCATCTTCCCTGATTGCTAGAAATATGAAAAGTCTACTATTAGAAATATTATTTAATTAGTGGAACATAATAAATTGTATGAAGAAATGTCTGTTAACATTGAGAAGTCTTCCATGGATAAAAATATAATGTGGTTTAAGTAGGACAACTACTTAGAGTGCAGGGCAAATACACAGAACAGTTTGTTCTGTAATAATATTATTCCTCCTGAATTCTCTGTAACTGATTAAATTAAAGCACATGTATATGGCAAAAGCATTTTTTTTAATGTCAGCATAATATGTCAGCATTTTTTTAATGTCAGAATAACAGAAAAGCTAACTGCTTAAATTGCACCACAACAGTTCAGACTATGTAGACCAAAATGGTAAGGGCAGATCTTAAGGTAGATGAATTTAAAAAGAATGTGTCAATTTCATCCAAGAGTGCCTCTTTAGATATGTAAAACGGTTCTTAGAGAAATCACGTTAACAGAGTAAATATATAAAATATACATAAAAACAAAAGTGTAGCTATTCTGTTCCATGGTATAGAATAGTGCATGATATATAATAAACACATAGATACTATTTACACAGGGAAAAAGTGTTTTGTCATCTTCAAGTTAAGGTATTATCTATGTCTTTCTGATTTACAAACATAATGTCATTGATTTTCCTTTTGATTGCAAGGTGACAAAAAATGCACATGGGGCCTTATATGGCAAAGTGTGCATTTTCTCCTCCAGCAATTCCTGTGGGTATTATTCTGTCGTTCAGTACAATGAACAATGACAAGTTCATGTGTTTGAGAAACAATCAGCTACTCGACCAAATACTAATAAATCACACGGTTATATGAATTGTCCTTTTCTTCATTGTTACCAGATAAATAGAATCTCCCAATAACATATCCTCACTAAGCAAAACAATTGCAGGATTGTATTTTTCACATTAAAAACTACTCGGTTTTCAGCATATCCATGTGGCATTTTTAGAATCTGATTTTGAAATGTCAAAAATGTCCTACTAAGCCGTCAGTGAATACTTTTCTAACAACCTACTTCATACCTCTACTTTTACCCTTTGTGTCACCATACCCCACTCCCTCTAGCATGAAAGTTCATTGAGCAGGGGCCTCCACCCCTCTGTTCTTATACGTCTAGTTGTCTGGTTACAATTACACTTCTGTTAGTCCAACACTTGTACAGCGCTACGGAATCTGTTGGCGCTATATAAATAAACCTGTGAATCACTGACAGCATTCTTTATCTCCAGGAAAACTCTCTCAGGTTAGACAAATGGAAATTTAAGCAAAAAAAATACTTTTGGCCAAGGTGCTTTTGTTTTCTCTTAGTAAAGAATAAATAATTGTCTTTAACATCGGTTATCTGGACTCATGTTTACAACATTAGAGGGGCAAGGGAAGGTGGAGTGGGCTTTAAAGCATCCCAGATGTCTTACTTTACTGCCAAATGTTAATTAGCAGTCTTTAAGAATTCTTCTAGTAGTATTTGAGCATCTTTATAACACTGTGAAATTAAACTAGAATTTGCAGGACTTTTTAAAAATTCTGCTTTTTTGCTCGGCTTAATATGGAAGATATTGAGGTCATATTGATATGAATTGGGTGATGCAAGGTTGACTTTTATACAAGGCTTCATTCATGTATGAACATTGCACTTATAGGACAACAAGATATTAAGATGAATCGTTTAGTAATGCTTATGTGTTTTCCATTCAATAAATTTAGCACATGCAAAAGACCTTCCCATTTTCACCACTTTGCTGATGCTTAGGAACGTGTTAGTAGTTCAGAAGCATGCATATTTTATTCAATTAATGCATCACCTACAAAACCTGTTACATAAAATAGCATACTACTTATATGAAACTATACTTTTAGCTAGCATATAAGTACAGGTTAAAGCACGGATTTTATGTATCCATTTCTTTAAAAAATGCAACTATGCCAATTTAAACTATTTCAATTTTTTATTTATTCATTCATCTTTTACAGAATCAATGTGCAGATAAAAATGATAAAATGTTTTAATGATTGATGGATCTTTTATCTTGCAATACTTAGAAATATGGTTTATGCTATGTACATTGTCAAAGTGTATAGTTGGCTGGTGATCCCTTTGTAAAAATGATAATGTGAACAATCATTGATATTTGTTAAGGAAGTATCAATTTATTTTATTCATAAGAGGGGCAACGTCATTGAACTTTCTCATAAGCTAGTTGAGAGAGATTTTTGTTACATTTTTTGTGCCATTGCCTACTTTCTCACATTGTTTACCTCATAAACATAACTCATAGGGCAGGTGTGACAGAACCATCTGTCTGCTTGTATTTGGATTGCATTCATCTGTTTGTCTCCCGTTCGTATGAATGGCTGGTTTCTATAGCCCAGCCATTCGAATGACTCTTTTTCCCGAACAAACCTGCCGAACAAACGGCCACCCAGGAGAGAAGTGTGCTGCTGGTTAACCTATTGATCCCAATTAGAACGTTGTGGTTAACCGCAGACACTTCTCAATTAAACCGAATTCAGGGTGGTCGTCGTTCGTATGTCGACCACGAGGCAGCGGCCATTTTAAACCAAGCGAAAGCCCAGCGGTGTTTGGCTCTATTTCTATGGAACTAAAAACGGACACTTTTTCTGCCGAACACCGCTGAAACAACGGAACGCCTGGCTGCCTCCACGAAGCCATACGAACACCGGCCGTTCGGGAGTTTTGGAGCATACCGAAAGACTGTAAGAACTTTGACTCCATAGCGATTGAACTATGTGTGTGGGATCTGAGCGCTATTCGCCAATAATATGCACTCAGATCCAGGCTATCTGGGGATATGTGATACGAATGGGAAATGTTCGGTTTTTGTGAAGTTATATATTTTTATGTCTTTTGTAGTTTTATATTTAAAATGGCGACTGGCTTTGTCCTGGAGTTAATTGAGTTACTTGGTAATTAACTCCAGGGCAAAGGGGAGGGAATCATAATGCATCGTGGGTAAAAACTGTGACTGTGTGTCTGGAATGTCCCCATATCTGTCTGTCATTTAAGTCTCCCATTTGGTCCCCTAGGGGAGTGTCCACCAAGTGGGAGACCTGCATAAATACGGGCAGGTAGCCCACAGTAAAGCCAGATCCTGTTTGACCCTCAATGCGGAGCTTGGTCTCGTTTGTGGGGGGAATTATTATTGGTACAGCGCTTTCGGTATTTCTAGCTGTGGAAGGAGTTCGACTGTTTTGCTGTTCGGGAATTGCCGCGTTCGTGCACTCCGTTCGGGAGTTTGGCGGTCGACTGGATAAAATCTGCATTTCTTGAGAGGGGGATTATTCACTAAACGGCGGCTTCATCTACCTGCCGGTGAGTGTCGTAACAATTGGTGGCAAGCGACGGGATGAATCCTACCGCCCAGAAGGCCAGCTACACATCCCAGGTTGGAAATGCAGTATGAAGAGTTATGGCTTGCTACCCTTAAAGATATATTGGAACGCAGAGGACAATCAGCGAGTAATCTCAAGAAAAGAGAGATTATTGCCATATTATTGGAAATGGATGCAGCACAGGGAACGGGAAGAGCTGATGTGCCTGGCATACTGGAGTTAACACCCGAGGAGATACAATTTAACCGGGCAGTCCAGATCAGGCTGGCACACTTTGGCCCCAACCCCACAGCAGATATTGTGGTTCAAGTGCAAGCAGCAGTAGCAGCACAACAGGCGCTCCAGGGAAGAGGCGCTGCAGCAGCTGAGGTACCCTATAACAATAATGGAAGAAGGAAGGTACCCTTTGCTGCATTTAGAAATTTCGTAGAAGCCAAAGGAGAGATTGATGGGTTCCTGGCTGATTTTGAAAGGCAGTGTGCCTTACACCAGGTACCCGCGGAGGAATGGGTCACCATCCTCTCTGGGAAGTTATCCGGCCGGGCCAGTGAGGCGTTTCGGGCCATCCCAGAGGAGGAAATCACCAGCTACAGGGCAGTAAAAGATGCCCTTTTGGCCAGATACGCTGTAACCCCTGAGGCGTACCGGCGGCGATTCCGGGACACTAACAAACAAGCTGGCGATTCTTATGTGGAGTGGGCATGCTGAGTACACCGCACCGCAGCCCACTGGATGGCAGGGTGCCAAGCAGTAACTGGGGAAGAAGTGCTGCAAGTGTTTTTGTTGGAGCACTGCTTTGATCGCTTACCTGCAGGAGTCAGAGAGTGGGTTAGGGACCGCAAACCCGCTACCTTACCCGAAGCTGCTCGTCTGGCTGATGAGTACACAGATGCACGGAAACTGGACCAGACAGCAACCAAGGTCCCTACCCGAGTGGAGTACAAACCAGCAGCCCCTCCAACCACTACAGTGTATCAACACCCAGCGCAACGCACCCCCACAATGCCAACAGCGAACAATTATGTGCAGCCAGCCCGATTCAACGCCCGGGATTACTCGCAGCCTATCCGGTGCTATGGGTGTAAGCAGTTGGGGCACAAGAGACCGGAGTGTCCATTGAACAATTCCAGCCAAGCCCAGTTGTGGAGAAGACCAGCCGGCGGAAATCAGCAGCCACCCCAACCTTCCGCTCACTGCCTTGAGCAGGAGGAATTTTTGGGGTATACTACATGAGGCGGATCCAGTACAAGCAGCGCAGCAGGATAACCGACAACAGCACAGGCAGACCGTTAAACTAAATGGCAAAGCAGTAACTGGTCTGAGAGACACCGGAGCCACTATGACCTTGCTCCAAAAGAACCTTGTTTCGGAACACCAGCACACTGGAAATACTGTGGCAGTGAGGGTAGCAGGAGGTGCAGTGTTCCGTCTGCCTGTTGCCCGGGTTCATTTGGATTGGGGAGTGGGCTCTGGACATGTGAATGTGGGGGTCATGAAAGACTTACCTGCTGATGTTTTGCTCGGGAATGACTTGGCCCCTTTGGTGTCCGCTTATGCTCCAATGGGACCTGCTGATATCAACCCAGTGACTACCCGTGCCCAGACCCGTGCTGCTGGAACCAGCCCACCTGCTGCTGAGACCCAGGTAAGACCCGATTCCCCGACTGGTACCCTAAAACAGACCTTTGTTAGCTGGGATTCCCCAGAGGAGTTTGGGAGGGAAACCCAGGCAGATTCGACTCTCCAGAAGTACAGGGCCAGAGCGGATACTGGAGAGGAAGGAGTAGATGGGGAACGGTATGAGTGGGTGGGGGACAGGTTGTATAGGATCCCTAAGCTTTCCCAGAAGTGTTGCCCCTCCACCAAATCGACAGCTGGTGGTGCCCGCAAAAGGAGATTCTGCGGATAGGGCATGATGTTCCGCTAGCTGGACATCTAGGTTCTCGCCGCACAGCCTATAGGATCATGCAGAACTTCTTTTGGCCAAACTTTAATCAGGCTGTGCGGATATATTGTAGTACGTGTGACACATGTCAACGGGTAGGAAAGCGGGGGGACCACCCAAGAGCTAGGCCTATGTCTATGCCTATCATTGGGGAGCCCTTTGCCCGTATAGCCGTTGACATTGTGGGTCCACTGGCCAGGGCTAGTCCATCCGGTAAGAAATATATTCTCACTGTGGTGGACTAGGCCACTCGCTATCCAGAGGCAGTAACGCTGTCTAATATAGAGGCAGAGACAGTTGCTGATGCCCTGGTTAGGATTTTTACCAGAGTCGGGTTCCCTAAAGAGATTCTCTCTGACCAGGGAACCCAATTTACTGCTGTGCTCACCCAGCAACTGTGGAAGGTGTGCGGCATTAAACCGCTGCTTAGCTCACCTTACCATCCACAGACTAATGGTCTCTGCGAGCGATTTAATGGTACCCTCAAACAGATGTTAAGGACCTTTTCTGACACTTGCAGAGACTGGGAGCGATTCCTGCCTCATCTGTTGTTTTCCTACAGAGAGGTGCCCCAGGAATCTACTGGGTTCTCCCCCTTTGAGTTGCTATATGGGAAAAGGGTCCACGGACCCCTAGATCTCATTAGAGGCCACTGGGAGGGGGAGACAGAACAGGAAGGGACCCCCATAGTGCCGTATGTTCTGGAACTTCGGGACCGCATGGAGAAACTGTCTCTAATGGTAAGGGAGAATCTCCAGGTGGCTCAGGGGAGACAGAAGAGATGGTACGATCGGGGTGCCCGACAGCGAGTCTTCCAAGTTGGGCAGAAAGTGTTAGTGCTCAAACCTGTGAAGGCGAACAAGATGCAAGCATCTTGGCAGGGATCGTATAAGGTGTTAGCCCAGGTATGTGATACTACCTACCTTATAGCCAGCTGTTCGGATGAAAGGATCCAGCGATCCTTCCATGTGAACATGCTAAAGGAGTATCAGGAGAGACCGGAGAATGTCGCTGCAGTATGTGCCCCTGCTGCAGACGATACAGAAAGTTTACCCTTACCAGATTTGTTAGAGAGGGACTCCCAGACGGATCTTACTAGCCTGGTACAGCTAGGGGACAGATTGAGCTCCACCGAGAAGGACCAGGCAAGACAGCTTCTGTGGCAGAAGCAGGCGACGTTCTCCCAAGAACCTGGCTACACTACCCTAGCTGTCCACAAGGTAGAAACCCCTGGACAGAACCCTCTGCGACAACCCCCTTACCGTATCCCTGAAGCAGTCCGAGAAGGAATGCGGAAGGAGATACAGGAAATGACCCAGCTCGGGGTCATCGAAAACACTCCGATAGCCCTTGGGCTTTGCCTGTAGTCCTCGTGCCTAAGAAGGATGGGACCACCCGTTTCTGTGTGGACTACAGGCGCCTCAACAAGCGGACCACCACTGACACCTACCCGATGCCCCGGGTAGACGAATTATTAGATCGCATTGCCAGGGGACGCTATCTGACCACCATAGACCTGTGTAAAGGCTACTGGCAGATTCCCCTGGCCGAGGATGTTATCCCCAAGTCGGCCTTCGTCACCCCATTTGGCCTGTACCAATTCAAGGTCATGCCATTTGGGATGAAGAATGCCCCGGCTACCTTCCAGCGTATGGTAGATAGACTTCTCGATGGATTCCAGGAATTTGCTTGTGCATACCTGGATGACATTGCGATCTACAGTGGGTCCTGGGAGGAACACCTGGTACATGTAGGGGTAGTACTGGACAAAATTCGGGCTGCTGGCCTGACATTGAAGCCAGAGAAGTGCCATTTAGGCATGGCTGAAGTGCAGTACCTGGGTCACAGAGTGGGGTGTGGGAGCCAGAGACCAGAGCCAGCCAAGATAGAGGCAGTAGCTAACTGGCCCACACCAATCACTAAGACTCAGGTGTTAGCCTTCCTAGGGACAGCAGGGTCTTATAGACGCTTTGTCCCCGACTACAGCACTATTGCTAAACCCCTGACTGACCTGACAAAGAAAAATCTCCCTAAGCAGGTCCTGTGGTCTCCAGCTTGTGAAGCTGCGTTTCAAGCACTTAAACAGGCTCTTGTGAATGCCCCTGTCCTGGCTGCCCCAGTCCCTAACAAACGTTTTCTCGTCCATACAGATGCTTCCATGTATGGACTGGGGGCTGTGCTGAGCCAGGTCGGGAAGATGTCGCATATCTCAGTAGAAAGCTGTTACCCAGAGAAGTGAGTTATGCGGCCTTGGTCTGGGCATTGAAAAAGTTAAGCCTGTATTTGTATGGACAGGAATTCTCCCTTGTGACGGACTACAACCCACTCGTTTGGCTTAACCGGGTCTCAGGAGACAATGGGAGACTGCTGAGATGGAGCTTGGCACTGCAGCCCTACAATTTTACTATCAGCTACAGACCCGGTAAGCTGAACGGGAATGCAGATGGGTTGTCACGACAAACAGACATTTCCATCACCTCTTAGTCCGGTCATCCCCAAGTTGACCCGCCACAGGGTCAAGCCGGGTCTGCCGGAGTGTCCCACAAGGAGGGAGCCGTGTGACAGAACCATCTGTCTGCTTGTATTTGGATTGCATTCGTCTGTTTGTCTCCCGTTCGTATGAATGGCTGGTTTCTATAGCCCAGCCATTCGAATGACTCTTTTTCCCGAACAAACCTGCCTAACAAACGGCCACCCAGGAGAGAAGTGTGCTGCTGGTTAACCTATTGATCCCAATTAGAACGTTGTGGTTAACCGCAGACACTTCTCAATTAAACCGAATTCAGGGTGGTCGTCGTTCGTATGTCGACCACGAGGCAGCGGCCATTTTAAACCAAGCGAAAGCCCAGCGGTGTTTGGCTCTATTTCTATGGAACTAAAAACGGACACTTTTTCTGCCGAACACCGCTGAAACAACGGAACACCTGGCTGCCTCCACGAAACCATACGAACACCGGCCGTTCGGGAGTTTTGGAGCATACGAAAGACTTAACCCAGATAGCCTTCCCATGGAGTCATTCGTATACCGAAAGACTGTAAGAACTTTGACTCCATGGCGATTGAACTATGTGTGTGGGATCTGAGCGCTATTCGCAATAATATGCACTCAGATCCAGGCTATCTGGGGATATGTGATACGAATGGGAAATGTTCGGTTTTTGTGAAGTTATATATTTTTATGTCTTTTGTAGTTTTATATTTAAAATGGCGACTGGCTTTGTCCTGGAGTTAATTGAGTTACTTGGTAATTAACTCCAGGGCAAAGGGGAGGGAATCATAATGCACTGTGGGTAAAAACTGTGACTGTGTGCCTGGAATGTCCCCATATCTGTCTGTCATTTAAGTCTCCCATTTGGTCCCCTAGGGGAGTGTCCACCAAGTGGGAGACCTGCATAAATACGGGCAGGTAGCCCACAGTAAAGCCAGATCCTGTTTGACCCTCAATGCGGAGCTTGGTCTCGTTTGTGGGGGGAATTATTATTGGTACAGCGCTTTCGGTATTTCTAGCTGTGGAAGGAGTTCGACTGTTTTGCTGTTCGGGAATTGCCGCGTTCGTGCACTCCGTTCGGGAGTTTGGCGGTCGACTGGATAAAATCTGCATTTCTTGAGAGGGGGATTATTCACTAAACGGCGGCTTCATCTACCTGGCGGTGAGTGTCGTAACAGCAGGTGTATCATTTAAATGTTTTAATATGCAACTGGGATGAAGTACATGACAGGTGCATAGTCGCCATATGGGCTGGTGGAATTCCCCCCCAAGACACTTCCCTGGGCAAGCCCGCCCACCTCTGAGACTGGCGTCTACCTTGCCATTCACACCTCCCGCGCCATACCTCCTTGCTCCCCAAAGCACAACCAGCCTGGCCCACCTGCCTTGCCAGGGACCCTTCATTGCCACTCTGTACCTCCGAAGCGCGGCCTGCTACACGCGCCCGCCGACTGGACCCATCTCGACCGCATCCAAAGGCATCTATGCCCTACGCTGTGCTCCTATTCCTGCGCGGTGCAGCTAACTGCGCCTCTGTGCTACCGGAGATGCCTGGAGGGGGGCCAGATGATGCAAGGGGTGACCCTGTTACTGCGCCCCCCTGTTACTAGAACCAACCCCCCGTGCACTGCCCGAGCCCAGCGCCACCAGGCAGCGATGCCATCAAGCGATGTCGATGCTGTGCCAAACCAGCCATACTCCTAAGGCCCTCTAGGACCCCCTGACCGCCCTCTAGGCCCCCATCCCGGTCCCCTGCGTGACTACTAAAGGGTCCCAGCCCAGTCCCAGTGACACCCCTAGTGGACAGAGTAATTTCCTGGGCCCTGAAGGCCCCGGGTCCCCTTGAGCTGCATCAAACCCCCCCCCAGGAGTACCAGCTGCCCCACATCCCCCAAGGTCACTTGCCTGCTTGTGGGCTGCACCTCCAGCGACACTGATCTTGGTCCTCCTGGCAACAGCAGGCTCACCATGCCATCTCCCACCGCCAGGGGCCACCCTCGAGGCGGATGGCCGTGACCAGCAGTCGTGGGCTCCCCCTGCCAGTCGCAGCAGAGCCCGTGCCTCGCCCGGCTTCCCCCACCTGGGGAGCCGCACTGCCTTCCGCCTGGCCATGCGGCCGCGTGCTCCTGCATCCCGTGCGTGGGCCTCCAACTTCGCAGCTCCGATCTGTCGCCACCGCATCGTCTCCGCCAGTGGGCGTGACATCCCGGCCTGGGCTAAGCCTCTGTGGCAGTCTCCTCCTCTGCGCCAGGCGGCTGGTCCCGCCAGGGCTGGTCCAAGGCGTTCCTGCACCCATGCTGCTCCACGATCCCGTGCTGCCACTCTCACTTCAGCCAGAAGCTGCTCCACTGGATCCATCCTCTGGGCGTTTAACCTGCAGCAAACTAAAGCAGAAAACCTACCAGGCCCAAGTTGAAGGATTAAATTGCACACAGTTTAGGCTAGGTAAGCAGATTAAAAGTGCCTGCTTCTAAAATGGCTGCTTGTTTATACTGGGCCAACCCCCTTTACACTCCACTCCCACATGGGGCCTTCCCCCTATGCCCGCCTCCTAGCTCTGTCAAGCCCCTATTCCACTAAGTTGCACTTGTTCCATAGGGTGGAGTTATAATAACAACGGATGAGAGCTTTAAGTAATAGCTTTCTGAGGGGATCTCATGTCCCCCCTCAAAGCCACCATCCAGGGGAAGCAGGATTCCTCTAAATAATTATACACTAAGGAGCTGAACAGCCATTGTCCAACACACACAATTACCCCCTCCTCCCCTCCGGTTGTCTATGGGTCCCCAATCCTCTTGCCCAGGCTTCCCCAAACTCCGGCCCTCCAGATGTTGCTGAACTACAGCTCCTATGATTCTCAGCCTATCTACTTCATTCATAGAATTATGGGAGTTGTAGGTCAGCAACATCTGGAGGGCCGGAGTCTGGGGAAGCCTGCTCTAGCCAAACACCTAGCACTCCCTTAAAATAGGTAAACCCTATCTATCCAGCCTCACCCAAATATTAAAACTAATACTTGTAAAACAAAATAAATTATACTTACCATCTGTCTTTCTTGTAAGTCTTCTTATCTTTATCCCCCAAAAAGGCTAAATAACAAAAATAAAAACATTGTGTAACCCAACTCTTAAAAAAAAAAAAAAATCTAACACAACAAAATTAAATCTATCTTTCTCACATGAAGGCTCCACCAAGAGGAAGGCTTTAATGTGAGAAAAACTTTTGAGAAAAGACTTTCACACACTCTTCAAGCTGGACAAAGGTGGTATATAGTGTCCCTCAGAGTTCTGTTCTAAGACCGCTTCTATTTAACATATTTATAAATGATCTTGAAATAGATAATTGAAAGTCGTTTTTGAGTGTTTGCAGATGATGCAGAACTCTGTAAAGTAATACAATGTGAGCAAGATATTACTTTGCTGCAGAGGGATTTACATAGATTGGGGGACTGTGCACTTAAATGGCAGATTCATTTTAATGTAGAAAAATTCAAAATTGTGCACTTCGGGGGTAAAGAATACACAAGCAACTTACACCCTAAATGATAGTGAATTAGGGATAACAAAACACGAGAAAGATTTGGCAATTGTTTTAGACAACAAACTAGGCAGCAATATGCAATGTCAATCGGTAGTTGTTACGGCCAGTAAGGTATTGTCATGTATAAAAAGGGACATTACATTTCAGGATAAAAGTAAAATTTTTCCTCTTTATAGATGACTGGTAAGAACACATCTTGAATATGCTGTGCAATTTTGGGAACCTGTCTTAAAGAAGAATATTATGGCACTATAAAAAGTGCAAAGGTGAGCTACAAACTGAATGCAGCATTTTAGTTATGAAGAAAGGTTAACAAATGTAAATCTCTTTAGTTTGAAAAAGTAAGGCCTCAGAGGGGATATGATAACATTATACAAATATATTTGGGGCCAATGCAAACCATTCTCTATTAAACTATTTATTAAAAGGACTACACTTAGGACACAGGGTCACACATTTACCCTAGAAAAAAGGAAATTTAGTCTATGGCAAAGGAAAGGTTTTTTTATAGTAAGAACAATAAAGATGTGGAATTGTCTGCCTAAAGTGGTGGTATTATCAGAGTCTATACAGATGTTAATATAGCAATTGGATGAATATTGCAAAAACATAACACACAGGGATATAATTTTTAATTAGTGGTGTAATAACTTCTTCATCCAAGGAGATATCGGACTGCCATTCTGGAGTCGTGAAGAAATTTTGTTCCTAGTTTGTTGCAAAATTGACATTTGATTTTTTTCCCCATTATTTTGGATCAAAAGCAAAAATGATTGTGAGAAAGGTTGAACTTGATGGACTCATGTCTCTTTTCAGCTATGTAACTATGTAACTATGAATACTCATTAAAGCACTCTGACTAGTTGGACAATCAAAGAGCTCTGACAGGCAAATCTCATCTCTCCTGAGGAATATTCTTGGTAGTGAAGAGGCTAATAACTGATGTTTTCTTTGTTTTTTTTTCATCTTTAACAGACTTACATATGCCACCAGTGACAGCTCCTGAGAGAAGATCTAGGTCAATTACTTCTCTACATAGGTATTCACTGCATTAAAATATTACATACTATCATCACATACACATTTTACACAATGCTCAGGCCTTACCATATAAAACACATTTAAGTCATTAACAATCAATTTTCAAATTTATAAACACACCCCATAACTGTCAATCAGAGCTAACACGTTATCCATCATCAAGTATTAAGATGTCATTTCAAGGCCTGCATATTTGTTGTTAGTACAGTCGCCTGATTGCGGTTAAATTCTAATTTCAATCATGTCATACTTATAAATGCTTTAATAATGCGGATATGTAAGGATTTATCTATTTGAAAAGCTAAAATATATGGAACCTAATATCAGGCAGCATCACTGCTAAATAAATTGTTTATGTCTTATTTACACATAAAATACATAGGTTCATCTATGTACAATACAAATGTTCCATGACACAAATTAATCAAACATAAATGTATGGACATTAATACATTATATTAACATCCACTCATCCAATGGTAGAATGTCAAAACCATATACCACTGTTGTCAGGTATACCACGCTTGCATTAGGGCTTCACCACTGAATTAATGCTTTTTCTATGGACATTTTCAAGTTGCTGGACATTCTCATGCAGAGCTTGAGAACATCCAACATCGCTTCACAGGGTTAAACTCAGTGAAGCACCTGGCAGTGGAAGACAGCCACTAGAGGTTGAGTTAACCATGCAATGTAATTATTACAGAAAATTTAATGTTTTACATTGCAGGGTTAAATAGACAGGGAAACTGAGTGTGTGAATAACCTTCCATATATCCACAGCATTTTAGAAAAAACTGTGCAGTATGTAGAAGAAGACATTGATAGCCCTGCTACCTTATAGATCCATTCCCAGTCGGACATGCTACTAAGGTTGGACCTCCTTCACTACCACCACCATATCTAGGCACAGTGGGCTGTCACCAGTGTGCCATCAAGAAGAGGAAGACTTACTACCCACTAGGAGCGCTCCATAAAACTGTGGTGAAGTGCCCCACTGACCACATCTGTTCCTTCAAGAGTAAGTACAGTGATAGGACTATGTTCCATTTGAAAGTGAATAGCAGGGAATGATGTATTGAGGAGCAAGCGTCTGAATCATCTGTTTAAGAGGCTGAAATTATATCATTGAAAAGGAAGCCCACCCTATAGTGATCAGCTGGGCAATTGGGTGGGTGATTGTGTTAGGGTGTTGTTTTGACATGTCCATGGAGTGAAATCCAATCAGAGTGGACTAGTGGACATGTCCCTGAGATGATGAGGACTGGGAGTTCACCTGTCCCTGTTGCCTTGTGGCAAAAGGATCTATATCCCCTCTGATCTGCCTAAAAGAGGAAGTAGTGGAGGATGTATCGATGGTCATAGTTGGTTACACAGAATCAAATGCAGTATCAGTGGACCTGCTGTCTTTCTCTTTCTTCCCCCCTCAGTAATACAGACAGACTTGTGGTCGGTAAGATTTTGGGTCGTACCAGCACTAGTGAGATGTTGCCAATCCTATTAACCAAAGGCTGATTACTTCTAATAGCGAGGCAGGGGTGGAGGGTGTCGGCAGTCCTTATGGTCAAGGAACAGGTGTTCAGAAGCCATGGTACTCAGGGGCGGACTGACCACTCGGGCACATCGGTCATGAACCGAGGGCCCGAGGCAGTCAGGGGCCCGGCCGCACAGCCATGCTCCAGCTGGAGAGATCAGAGATCTCTCCAACTGGAACGGCAAAATTAAAAAAAATAAAACTATTTCATTGATAGGTTGTGGGGCCCCTGATGCAGCTTGGGGCCCCACAACCTACCGCCCTGTAAATCACCCCCTATGAGACCTGGCAGCTTCAGCAGCTCTCTGCCAGGTCTCCTTCTCCCTGTCGCGCGGTGCTCTGTGTGATGGGGAGAGGCGGGGCCAGGAAGTGACATCACTTCCTGTACTCTCCTCTCACACAGAGAGCCTGATCAGCCAGCAGGGGAAGGAGCAGCAGCCGGGGAGAGAGCAGAGTAAGCACAGGTAGGCTCTAATCACCCCCCCCTCCCTATTCAACCCCCCCCTGTCACTAGTCACCCCTCACTGTCAGTAGTCACCCCACTGTCACTAGTCACCCCCACTGTCACTAGTCACCCCCACTGTCACTTCAGTAACCCCCTCACTGTCACTAGTAACCCCCTCACTGTCACTAGTAACCCCTCCTGTACTAGTCACTCTGTCACAGTCACCCCTCTTGTCACTAGTAACCCCTCCTTCACTAGTCACCCCCCTCTTGTCACTAGTAACCCCCCCTCTTGTCACTAGTCACCCCCTCACTGTGTTACTAGTCACCCCCGTCACTGTCACTAGTCACCCCCCTACTGTCACTAGTCACCCCCCAACTGTCACTAGTCACCCCCCACTGTGTCACTAGTAACCCCCTCCCTCACTCTGTCACTAGTCACCCCTTCCCTCACTTACTCTGTCACCCCTTCCCTCCCTTACTCTGTCACTAGTCACCCCCTCCCTCACTCTGTCACTAGTTACCCACTTACTCTAGTGACAGAGTGAGGGAGAGGGTGACTAGTGACAGAGGGAGGGATGGGGTGACACAGTGACAGAGGGAGGGATGGGGTGACACAGTGACAGAGGGAGGGGGTGACTAGTGACAGAGGGAAGGATGGGTTGACTAGTGACAGTCACCACCTCCCTCACTCTGTCACTAATCACCATCTCCCTCTGTCACTAGTCACCCCCTCCCTCATTCTGTCACTAGTCACCCCCTCCCTCACTAGTCACACCATCCCTCACTCTGTCACTAGAGTGAAGGGATGACTGGTGACAGAGTGAGGGAAGGGGTGACTAGTGGCAGAGTGAGGGAAGGAAGGGGTGACTAGTGGCAGAGTGAGGGAAGGAAGGGGTGACTGGTGACAGAGTGAGCGGATGACTGGTGACAGAGAGAGAGGGGAATGACTAGTGACAGAGTGAGTTAGGGGGTGACTAGTGACAGGGTAAGGGACGGAGGGGGTGACTAGTGACAGAAGGAGGTGGTGACTAGTGACAGAGTGAGGGAGGTGGTGACTAGGGACAGTCACCACCTCCCTCACTCTGCCACTAGTCACCCCTTCCCTCACTCTGTCACTGGTCACCCAGTGAGGAAGGGGGTGACCAGTGACAGAGGGAGGGAGGTGGTGACTAGTGACAGAGGTGGTGACTGTCACTAGTCACCATCTCCCTCACTCTGTCCCTAGTCACCCCTCCCTCTGTCACTAGTTACCCCTTCCCTCCCTAACTCTGTCACTAGTCACACCCTCCCTCACTCTCTCACTAGTCACCAGCTCCCTCACTCTGTCACTAGTCACCACCTCCCTCTGTCACTACTCCCTCCCTCCTTCTGTCACTAGTCACCCCCTCCGTCCCTTACTCTGTCACTAGTCATCCCCTCCCTCTGTCACTAGTCACCCCCTCACTCTAGTGACAGAGTGAGGGAGGGTGTGACTAGTGACAGAGAGAGGGAGTGTGTGACTAGTGACAGTAAGGAAGGTGATGACTAGTGACAGAGTGAGAGAGGGGGTGACTAGTGACAGAGTGAGGGAGGGAGTGGGTGACACAATGACAGAGTGAGGGAGGGGGTGACACAATGACAGAGTGAGGGAGGGGGTGACTAGTGACAGAGTGAGGGAGGGAGTGGGTGACACAATGACAGAGTGAGGGAGGGGGTGACTAGTGACAGAGTGAAGGAGGTGGTGACTGTCACTAGTCACCCCATCCCTCCCTCTGTCACTAATCACCACCTCCCTCACTCTGTCACTAGTCACCCACTCCCTCTCTCTGTCACTAGTCACACCCTCCCTCACTCTGTCACTAGAGTGAGGGGGTGACTAGTGACAGAGGGAGGGGATGACTGGTGACAGAGTGAGGGACAGAGGGGGTGACTAGTGATAGAAGGAGGGAGGGAGTAGTGACAGAGGGAGGTGATGACTAGTGACAGAGTAAGGGAGCTGGTGACTAGTGACAGTCACCACCTCCCTCACTCTGTCACTAGTCACGCCTTCCTTCCCTCACTCTGCCACTAGTCACCCCATCACTCTAGTGACAGAGTGAGGGTATGACTAGTGACAGTTAGGCAAGGGGTGACTAGTGACAGAGGGAGGGGTGACTAGGGACAGAGTGAGGGAGGTGGTGACTAGTGACCGTCACCACCTCCCTCACTCTGTCACTAGTCACCACCTCCCTCCGTCACTGTGTCACCCCCTCCCTCACTCTGTCACCAGTCATCCCCTTACTCCGTCACTAGTCACCCCTCCCTTCCCTCACTCTGCCGCTAGTCACCCCTTCCCTCACTCTATCACCTGTCACCCCCTCACTCTGTCACTAGTCACCCCCTCACTCTAGTGACAGTGAGTAAGGGTGTGACTAGTGACAGAGAGAGGGAGGGTGTGACTAGTGACAGAGTGAGGGAGGGAAGGGGTGACTAGTGAGAGTGAGGGAGGTGGTGATTAGTGACAGAGGGAGGAATGGGGTGACTATCACTGTGTCACCCCCTTCCTCACTCTGTCACTAGTCACCCACTCCCTCCCTCACTCGGTCACTAGTCACCCCCTCTCTCACTCTGTCACCAGTCATTCCCTCACTCTGTCACCAGTCATCCCTTCCTTCCCTCACTCTGCCACTAGTCATCCCTTCCCTCACTCTGTCACCAGTCATCCCCTCACTCTATCACCAGTCACCCCTTCCTTCCTTCACAGTGACAGAGTTAGGGAGGGAGTGACTAGTGACAGAGAGAGGGATGGGGTGACTAGTGACAGAGTGTGGAAGGGGGTGACTAGGGACAGAGGGGGTGATTAGTGACAGAGTGAGGGAGGGGGTGACTAGTGACAGAGTGAGGGAGCGGGTGACACAGTGACAGAGTTAGGGAGGGAGTGACTAGTGACAGAGAGAGGGATGGGGTGACTAGTGACAGTCACCCCCTCCCTCCCTCTGTCACTAGTCACTCCCTCCCTCTGTTACTAGTCACTCCCTCACTCTGTCACTCTGTCACCAGTCATCCCCTCACTTTGTCACCAGTCACCCCTTCCCTCCCTCACTCTGCCACTAGTCATCTTTTCCCTCCCTCACTCTGCCACTAGTCACCCATTCCCTAACTCTGTCACTAGTCACCCCCTCTCCCTCCCTATGTCACTAGTCACCCCCACTCACTGTGTCTCCCCCTCACTCTGCCACCACTCAACCCCTCCCTCCCTCACTCTGCCACCAGGTACCCCCTCACTCTGCCACCTGTCACAACCTCCCACACTCTTCCACCTGTCACCTTCTCCCTCACACACTGTCACCTGTGACATATGCATTCACACAGACACTATATACAAAAAAGCACATGTAGTCATCCCAACATGCACAAGTGCATTCACACAGACTCAAATACAAACATGCATTGATACACAGGTCTTCACAATATACACATCCAAAGGAATGCTGTATTATTTATTTAACATTTATTTAATGCACATATATTTGGCCTTCAAAGGGCCTGGGATCTAATTTTGCCTGGGGGCCCCAAATGCTCTCAGTCCGCCCCTGATGGTACTACTGCTGATGGTGGATTGAGGAACATGTCCCCATCCCCTACCCTTGCTCAATTTTTTTCTTGGGACTTAGATGCAACATTGATGATGGTGAGTTTTTTTTCTTATTACAATACATTTGGGATATGATTGATTGTGTATTGTGTAAACTATATTTGAAACTGTATTCATCAGAAAGAAGTATTTATGTTGCAAAATGGGTTGGTGCTTAGTGAATTTACTACTGTGACATTATTGAGTTTAACTTTAAGAAACACAACAGTGCACACACTCACTGCATATTACTTGCACATATGCACAGTACACACTGGACTAAGCACACTCTAAAAAATAAATAAAACAATGTATCTTTTTTCTATCTTTCTATCTTTTCTATCTTCTTGAAGTTGAACCCGTCAAACTTCAAAGTGGTGATTCCAGGTTAGTGTTAAGTGGCAGTGGCATTAGGTCACAGCACTAACCATAACCACTAGTCTCACACTATCTCACATTCAAAATTTGTGTGAGTGCCAATGTACTCACTGCATATACTACACAAACTACATCCACTATACACACACTTTGCAGTCAGTACACACAAACTACATCCACTATATACACTGCATCCACTACACACTCCCTCTGCAATCATTACACATTCTGCATCCACTACACACACACTCTACATCAACTTGCTTTTTTATTCCACTGCATAGTAAAGACAATTCACTTTGGATTGATTGTAAGTTCTTTGCTATAAGAGTGAAACTTTTGTTACATGTAATGTGTATGGATGTGATCATAATTATGTAGGCAACAGCAGACAATGTCAAAGCTCTTTTCAAGAGAGTATAGCAATATCCCACTAGAATGGTCTAAACAGCAGAACCACGTTTTGAATACACCGGACGTGCGCTAAACCACAGACTGACACACCCTTGCCTCTAACAACAACATTATAGTGATGGGCAGTAGTTAAGTGAGTGATTGACTTGTGTGAGCATCAAACCTATGGCAAGTTGTCTTCTAGTGGTAGTAGGGTGCAGAGCAGCATGCATATCTCTTTAGAATACAAATACGTCACCTGAGAGGGGATATGATAACATTATACAAATATATTCAGGGCCAATACAAACCATTGTGTGGAAATCTACTCACAAACCGGACTTTACATAGGACACAAGGTCATACGTTTAGACTGGAAGAAAGAAGATTTCGTCTCAGGCAAAGAAAATGTTTTTTACTTTAAGAACAATAAGGATGTGGAATGTTCTGCCTGAAGAAGTGGTTTTATCAGAGTCCATACAGGTGTTCAAACAGCAACTAGATGCATACTTGCAAAAACAGAATATTCAAGGATATAATTTTTCAATGTAGGGTAATAGCTGCTTGATCCAAGGATAAATCTGACTGCCATTCTCGGACCAAGAAGGATTTTTTTTCCTAGTTTGTTGCAAAATTGGAAGTGCTTCAAACTGGGTCAACTTTTGGATCAACAGCAAAAAACAAATGTGAGAACGGCTGAACTTGATGGGCGCAAGTCTCTTTTGTAACAATGTAACTAAATCAGACATTTAAAGTACATTCACATGAGGAAGACTGTTGTATATCACCTTAGGATGCCTCCTCTTAGAATATTGGGGGGATAATCCAGGATCCCTTCTCTTTGATGACAGCCATCACATCAGTATTAAAGGTAGGACTCCAGATATGAGTTGATTTTATAAAAGTGTAAAAAAGAATATAAAGTAAAGTAAAATAAAATATAACTATAGGTCCTGCACGTTTATACGGTTCATACAATTATGCTTATTATTGCTAATAACAATGTTCTTCCCAATGAATTCCTGAATATTATCCCTTAATAACCCTTACAATCTTTTCCAGCCTCAGAAGTTAAGCTTGCATGTCTATAATTTCCAGGCAAACATTTAGAACCCTTTTTAAATATACGATTTTGAACCCGTTTTTGAATATAGGAACCACATTTGACTTCATCCAATCATCTGGTACAATTCTTGAAAGATTAAATACAAAGTGTTCACTTAGCTCCTTAAGTACTTACAAGTGAATATTATCAGGTCCTGGAAATGTATTTATTTAGTGCTAGGAGAAGTAAAGGCTTGAGAGGGGTTATAGTTATAGTGCTATAATATGTGTTCAGTTTAAATTATTATTATTATTATATTTATAGAGCGCTGTCAAATTCCGCAGCGCTTTACAATGGGTGGACGAACAGACATGTAGTTGTAACCAGACAAGTTGGACAAACAGGAACAGAGGGGTTGAGGGCCCTGCTCAATGAGCTTACATGCTAGAGGGAGTGGGGTAAAATGACACAAAAAGGTAAGGATAGTATTAGACTAGTGACAGTTGCAGAAGAGGAATCAGTCAGGAGCTATTAACAGTTTAATTGATACGCTTTTATGAAGGAGTGGAGACTGGGTGATCATTTAACGGAGGAGGGAAGCGAGTTCCACAGGAACGGTGCAGCCCTCGAGAAATCTTGAAGGTGAGCATCAGAGGTGGAAGTACGGACAGAAGATAGACGTAAGTCTTCAGCAGATCGTAAGGGCCTAGATGGGACATACTTGTGTATAAGGGAGGATAGATAGGTGGGAGCAGCATTATGTAGAGATTTGAAAGCAAGAACCAGAATTTTAAATTGAGCTCTATATTTTATAGGAAGCCAATGTAGGGACTGACAGAAGGGTGAGGCATGGGAGGTACGGGCGGACAGGAAGATGAGCCTCGCCGCCGCATTCATTATGGACTGTAGCGGCGCTAGTTGGGAGCACGTAAGACCACTGAGAAGTGGATTACAGTAGTCAAGGCGAGAAAGGACAGTGGAGTGGACCAACACCTTAGTGGCATCTGGCGTTAAAGGACCACTCTAGGCACCCAGACCACTTCAGCTTAGGATTAACCCTTTTTTTTATAAACATAGCAGTTTCAGAGAAACAGTGAGAAGACGCCATTGTTAATGCTTTACTATGAGACCGGCTGAATGCGCACGCAGCTCCTGCCGCGGATGCGCATTCAGCTGAAGAGGAGGATCGGAGGTGGAGAGGAGGAGGAGAGCTCCCCACCTGGCGCTGGAAAAAAGGTAAGTTTAACCCCTTTCCTCTCCCCAGAGCCCGGCGGGAGGGGGACCCTGAGGGTGGGGGCACCCTCAGGGCACTATACTGCCAGGAAAATGAGTATGTTTTCCTGGCACTATAGTGGTCCTTTAAGTAGGGGCGGATGCGCGCAATGTTTTTGAGATGGAAATGACAGGATTTGGCGATAGATTGAACATGAGGCTTGAAGGAGAGGTCGGAGTCAAAGAGAACACCTTCGGCAGCGAGCCTGCGTGGTGTAGCTGATAGTAGCACCGTTGACTTGGAGGGAGACAGACACAGGAGTAACAACACTTGAGGGAGGAAAGACCGGAATTTCAGTTTTGGTCAAGTTTAGTTTAAGGAAGTGGGCAGCCATCCAGTTAGAAACAGCAGAGAGGCAGTCAGATCCACTAGTCAAGAGGGACGGGGAGAGATCAGGAGAGGACAGGTAGATTTGCGTGTTATCTGCATAGAAATGATATTGGAAGCCAAAGGAGCTAATGAGTTTACCAAGGGAGGCAGTATAGATGGAGAACAGTAGGGGACCAAGGACTGAACCTTGGGGGACACCAACAGAGAGGAGTTGGGGAGAAGAAGCAGAGTCAGAGAAAGAAACACTGAAAGAGTGCTGGGAGAGGTAGGAGGAGCACTAGGAGAGAGCAATATCTTGTAGACCGATATTGCAGAGGATGAGAAGAAGCTGTTGATGATCAACAGTGTCAAAAACCGCAGACAGGTCAAGGAGAATTAGGATAGAGTAGTGACCACAAGATTTTGCAGCGAGTAAATCATTGGATACTTTGGTCAGTGCCGTTTCCACAGAGTGCTTAGTGCGGAAACCAGACTGAAGCGGGTCTATCAGAGAGTTGGACTCGAAGAAGTCTGTCAATCTCGCATACACAATTTTTTCAAGGATCTTGGATGCAAAAGGCAGTAGCGAGATAGGACGATAGTTGGATGGGGAGTTAAGGTCAAGATTGGGCTTCTTTAGAATTAGGGTTACTGTTGCATGTTTGAAGGGCAATGGAAATATACCAGAGGAGAGAGAGAGATTGAGAATTTTAGTGAGAGGTGGAGAAAGAGAAGAAGACAGAGTACGGATGAGATGCGAGGGAATTTGATCTAGGGAGCAGGTGGTGGGGCGGGAGGACTGGAGCAGAGCAGAAACCTCTTCCAATGTAGCGGCTGCAAATGAACATAGAACAGCAGAGGGAGTGAAGTTAGGGGAAGTATTGTAAGGGGAAGAAGAAAGATAAGAGATCTCTTCTCTGATTGTAGAGATCTTGTCAGTGAAGTGAGTTGCAAATTCTGAGGCGGTCAAGTTAGTAGGTGGAGGAACAGCAGGGAGAAGAAGAGAGTTAAATGTGTGAAATAGTCGTTTGGGTTCGCTGGAGAGTGTTGTTATGAGGGTATTGAAGTAATTAACTTTTGCAGAGGAAAGAGCCAAGCTGTATGAGCTCAGCATAAATTTATAGTGGAGAAAGGTGTTTAGTGTCATAAAAGATATTCGAAAAGATCCATCCAGACATCAACACCATCTTAGATATTCTATATGGCATCAGATACCATTTGTACATTAACTTGTATTGACATTCTATTACATTCAGACAATTAATGTGTTTACGTATGTCTTAAAGAGTACAACACCATTCGGTTTCACTTATTTCCAATTCTAATTATTTTCTCCAATTAGCAACAATATTTAAAGGTTTTTGATCTGCTAACAATATTAAGTGAGTTGCTTTAGAAGTATTTTTTTTTACTTTAGTGTGGTTGAAAATGAATTGAGTTAAATTTACTACTTTAGATGGATTTCTTAATAAAGCTTTGTTTAGAAAATGTTTAAATCTCAAATATTGAAAAAAATTCATTGTTTGGTAAATGTAATTTAGTCTTGATTTCAACAAAGGGAAGTAATTGATCTAATTGTAGAGTATCATTGATGCTCAATAGATGTTTGGACCAGTTATTCAGGGATATATCTTGCATATTATCTTCCAAAACAACTAAATGACAGGATTTAACTACTTTATGAGAAAGTTTCAATCTTTTTTTCCGTATATCCCAAGCTTGAATAGTTTGTGCTAATATTAAGGATTTAGTTATTAAGTAATCTGTGGATTTCTTGCCACTATTAAGTCATAGCTACCATTCAAGTCTATCACTGCGTCGTATTTTATTATATACCACATTTCTTCTTTGTAAATATCAACTTGTAACTTATAAACATGACCTATAATATTAGAAAAATAACAATTTCTTACATCAGGATAGTTTAAACCCCATTGTTGGTATTTCCTCGCAAGAACTTTGGCGCTTATTCTCGGTTTTCCATATAAATGATTGAAAACTGGATTGAATCATAGTTAATCAAATGTCAGGCATATGGAGGGGTAACATTCTGTGTGCAGCCAATTTAACTCCCAGGCTGGTGTTTAACTGCAAGCTAATTGACTAATGGCTGAGTGGTCGCCATTCGTATAGTTGAACACGTGGCGGCGGCCATCTTGTTTAGTCGAACACGGTCAGCAGTGTTTTGCCGTCAAGTTCATGGAACTCAAATTGGACACATGACGGCACGAACACCGTTGAACGTCTTCTTTGAAACTTCGGCGGGAGTCGAACGGCGTTCAACAATTCGAACACCACTTTAACATTGGATATTTACATGACCGGCTCCCATTCGTGCATTCGAACTGCATTTGAACTATGTGAACTAGACCGGCCGCACAGCCTAAATCCCTGAAACTATTTTGGGCACGAAAGCCATGCTTGCGGTCGGTCAAACATGACTTCCAGGAATTTCCTGAACCCCTGCTCTGATCTGGGTGATTTTTGGATATGTTGTTCACCCAGATGTGTTTTGTGAAAAATTGAGTTTTTTCTGCTTGGGGATAATTACAATACAGTATCTTACTCAATAATCTCCCAAGCAGAGGGGAGGGTTTGTGTGCATTATCTGGGAGTGTCTAAATGTACAAGTCTGTCCTGATTGGTTTTGTAACTTTGTGTCCTGTGTTCCACAAGGTCCACGTGGGTGGTAACCTTGTGGGAAAAATCTGTATATAAGAGACAATAAGCCATCAGACTGCTGAGTTCCTGTTTTACCCTCAACATAGAGCCTCGTCTCATGTGTGGGGGAAAAGGCTGCATCTACCCTGGGGATTGCTATACGCTGTATACTCCCCTGGCTATAATCACTAAGCTCTTTTAAGAGCTTGTTCCTGCTTCGCTCTCTGAAGGAAGAGAGGTTCACCCACTGGAGCCTGGATCCTTGTCGTAGGTCCAGGGTGGGTAGGAGATGGCAAGACCCCAACCAAGCTGCTGCGGGGTCTGGTGCAGTGCTGATGGTCCTTGGTAGGCACTAGGAGCATCCATCAACTGAGGTACCAGGTCGGGGTGCCAGGTGATCTGTTACACATATGATAGGGATTACTCTGGAGATGTAGGCGACAGTAGAATATCGTCAGCATATAACAATATCTTAGCATCTGCTTTATTAGTTGGAAAACCTTTGATCATTTAATTTGTTTTAATATTGATCGCTAATGGTTCTAAAGTTAAAATATAGAGAAGAGGCGATAAAGGACAACCCTGCCTCGTGCCATTTTGAAGATTAAACCAGCTGGCTACAATATTTACCCTTACTGTTCTTGCTATTGGATCAGAATAAAGGGCCATAATAGCTCAGTGGATCCACCCCACAAATCCAAAAGAAACCAATACTGCGTCTAAGAACCTCCAGCTGACCCTCCAGCTGACCCTGTCAAATGCTTTTTCCGCATTTAGTCAGGGTCAGTAGAGGGATATCCATTCGTTCAGCTCTATCTATTATGTCCAAATTTCTTCTAGTGCAGCTATCCGAGGATCTTCCTGGATTAAAACCAACCTGGTCCGGGTGAATCATTTTTTTCAATAACTAACTTTAATCTAGATGCTAAAGTTAAAGCATATATTTTCATATCTATATATATGATGAAATTGGTCTTTCGTTTTTATTAGGTTTTAATATTGGTAAGATGTTGGCTTGTAATAGATCTTTCGGAGTTTTAACTAAATTGGCCATTTCATTATTAAGATCAGTTAGAGGACGCGCTATTTATTTTTTCATAAATTTATAGGAATAGTTACTGTAGCCATCAGGACCAGGAGTCATGAATAATTCCAATCTATCAATCTCTCTTTCTACTTCCTTAGATATAAACATTTAAAGTATTGAGATCAGAGGTAGACATTTTTGGAATAATAGTTTAACAGATAACAGATAACAGTTATTACTTTTTATGTTATCTGAAACTATTCCTAAATTATATAAATTGCTGTAAAACTTATTAAATATATGACCAATTTTATCTGAAGAGGAATAAATAGTTTGACCATCAGATAGTTTATTTACCCTATTTTTCACATTATGTATCTTTAATTTTTTTGTTAAAATGTTATTGGCCCTGTTCCCCTGAAAATAAATATTTAATCTTAGCTTATTAATAGTTCTTTTAATCTTTTCCTCTATTTTTATATTCATTTTATTTTGTAAGTCTGAGAATTTTATCATAAGTTGTCTAGATGGTTGATTTTTGTTCATTTTGGACATATTAAGATATTCGATGTTTAGATCAGCAAGATCTTTATCTCTTATCTTTTTTTTTAATTGTTTTTCAATTTTAATAAGGAAACCCCTTATTACTACTTTATGAGCAGCCCATAGTGTTGAATGTTTAATATCGGGAGTTGAATTTTCTGACCAAAAAAACTTGAATAGCTCCATTAGTTTCTCTTGGTTTTCCTTAAGTTTAAAAGTGGAGTCATCCAGTCTCCTAGTACTTCTACCTTTAGGCACAGGTTTCCCTAAATCTATTATTACAGAGCTATGGTCAGACCAGGTATTATCTTTGATTTTAATTTTATTAATGCTATTTAATCTATTGGCTTTAACTAAACATAAGTCAATTCTTGAATAAGAGTTATGGACATTAGATAAATGGGTAAAATCGCAAATATCAGGATTCATAATCCGCTAAGCATCATATAACCCATGTGCATTACATATGTTAGTTAAAATTCTAGATTGTTTGTTTATTAATTTTTCAGAGTTCGACTGAACCTGTGATCTTTTATCTATTTTTTAATCAAAAAACGCAGTTGTAGTCACCAGCAATTAATAAAGTGCCTTTTGCGATTTTATCTATTCTATTCATAATTTTAGAGAGTAATGAAATCAGGTTAACGTTTGGTAGATAAACATTAACAAGAGTATATAACATATCTTCAGTATTGCAGACCATTATTAGATATCTGCCCAACGGGTCGCTGTCTTGAAATAATATCTCATGTTTTAAATTAGAATCAAATATAATCGCAACCCCACATTTTTTTTTTTATTGCTAAGTGATGACTGATAGACATGCTTATATTTGTTACCCCCCATTTTTGAACCTCTGAAATAATCCAGTGAGTTTCTTGGATAAAACCTATTTGGATCCCATTGTTTACTAAAGCATCATAAAATATCAGTTTTTTCCAACGTGAGTTCAAACCTTGTACATTAACAGACATAAATCTCAGCATTTCCTTACAAATTTATATAGATTGATTCCATCTTTATATCTCTCCTTTAAACCATTTATAGTAGATAAACTTGAACTGATCATACCAATACATATTCCATAATTAACAAACTTAGACATCACAGGGTGAAATTTAAAAATGTCCCTTACATTGAACATTAAAATTGTCTAAGGTCTTAAAATCTTGGATTCCCAAATCATCACACAAATTAGAAGATTTAGGAATAGCTGTAAAATTTTCACAGAAGGAGGGGGTTGTGTTGGGGTTCGGGAGATCAATATAACCAAAAAGTTGTTAAGGAGGGGGAGAGAGAGGAGAGAAACAAAAACAAAGAATAAATACATAAATAAATATATGCATAATTGGGATTCAATATGTCCTACAACCTATAATGGGCCAAATATAACATATCCAATTAGTGGTTGGAAAAAGAAAAATAACAGGCGCTCACTATAGTGGTCAGCCAGAAGTATACAGACAAGGATTCCCCAACCCTGTAAGTGAGTGATAGAAAAACAGAAAAAAGAGCGTATACCGCGCCACTTTTTACGGTGGCGTATACCGCGCCACTGTTTTTATATCCAATTAGTGGTTCATGTGCTATTTCTATATATTCTTTCTTTGTGAATGCTATAATCTTAATTAGTGGTGATTGTCTTACTTATAATAGTACTATAGATATTAAAGGATCACTATAGTCAACATATAAAAGCAAGAAAGACAGGTCCCCCAGCCATCTTTCTTGCTTTAATATGAACTTCCCCACATTAAAAATAATTTTCGAGCCCTTTATATAATATAAACTTACCTCAGTTCCAGCGCCGAGATCCCCGTCAGGCCATGCCCCCTTTTTCGTCAAAATGACGAAATAGCAAGGCTCAATTAGACGCTTCTCTCAGAGAAGCGTCATCGCGATCTGGTGCGCATTCGCGACTTCGCGCAGCACCAATTGCGTTCTTCATACAGCAGCATAAATGCCGCCCTATGAAAGAACACTGAGCGCTCTACCGCGCATGTGCGCGGTATACGCGTCCACGAGCTGAGCTGACTGACAGCTCAGCTCGCTGTATTAGCCCACCCCCTCCTACGGTAACTCCCCTAACCCAAAAGTAGGTATACAAACACTATATATATAGAGATACCTCTATATATAGTGTTTGTATAAAAACACACAGATTTTAAATAAATATTGTTTAACATACACACACACATTTTCTTTCTATCTATTTCTATCTTTCTATCTATCTATCTCTATCTATCTCTATCAATCTATTTCTATCTATCTCTATTTTTCTATCTATTTCTATCTATCTCTATCTTTCTATCTATGTCTTTCTATCTATCTATCTCTTTCTTTCTATCTATCTTTCTCTTTCTTTCTATCTATCTTTCTCTTTCTATCTATCTATCTATCTCTCTCTTTCTATCTATCTATTTCTATCTCTTTCTATCTATCTATATCTCACAGTCACCCACACCCAGTCACCCACACCCAGTCACCCACACCCAGTCACCCACACCCAGTCACCCACACTCAGTCACCCACACTCTCACTCAGTGACCCACCCACACTCAGTCATTCACTCGCCCACACTCAGTCACCCACTCACCATCAGTCACCCACCCACCCACACTCAGTCAGTCAGTCAGTCACTCTCAGTCAGCCAGTCTCCCGCCTACACTTAGTCACCCGCCCACACTCACAATCACTCACTAACCCTCACTCACTCGCTATCTTATATAAATGCTTGTTAAGAATGTTAATTTCTGGTGCAAACATTTTCCTTTTAATTCTCGTGTTATAAGATAGATCTGGAAGGGCAATTATGTTGGAGTATAAACCTTCTTTTATGACTTTCCCTCTATTAGCTTTTAGTACTTTTTCTTTAAATTGTAGATTATGCTAGCTTTAGTGTACCTATAATCTTAATTTTATTAATGACAGGAGGCGAGTATTTGCTTAAGTCTCTCTTTACTAGAACTCCACAGCAGCACAGAAAAAACAACCAATCAGAAAAAAGTTAGGTACTATAAAACTCCCCTCCCCATACATCATTTCCTCTTTTAAGCTGCAACAAAACAGAACAAAAGGCAAAAAACACATTGGGGAAGAAACAAAGTCCTAGATACAATGAATACAATGTCCACCATCCGAGAAGAACTGCCAAACCAGATAGCATTGATGGACTGTAAACTGAAACGAGAGAAAAAAACAGAATCGGACAGGTTGGTTAGCCAATGAAATGTACTCTGAACAAACATGTAGGTACCAAATGTAGTAACCAAAATACCTTAATATGTAGATATCCCAACCCTACGTATGAAAAACAGATATAAGAACAAGTGACAGGTAGCAGAGACAACAAGCAGAGTTGCATACATGCCTAATGAACCCAAACTCTTAAAATTAAACAAGGGAGGGATACGAATGGGTGGGAAATACTCGCCTCCTGTCATTAATAAAATTAAGATTATAGGTACACTAAAGCTAGCATAATCTACAATTTAAAGAAAAAGTACTAAAAGCTAATAGAGGGAAAGTCATAAAAGAAGCATAATCTACAATTTTATAACATGACAGGCTTCGTATTTGCTGTTTTAACGCTCAGTCAACAAATCTAACGCTGTTTGTTTCGCTGGTACCTATTCCGGGAGATACTAGAGGAATCCTAAATGGACCTTCCAACTGCGAGAAATGACAGTAGACGGATCGATGAAGATGCCAGCTGTCGAGGCAACCCAAAACACCATCCGCTGTTAGATCCCTTGTACGTGGGGTTGCGACCTGTTTCCTAGCAACCGGTCCATGAGCTGCCAAGCTGACCTATTACCTCAAGTAATGCATCTAAGTCTACCACCAATACCGAGTAACAGAACCAAGTAGGGTCTTTTCGTTCCCTCAGGACCTACCCGTGAGTGGTCTCATTTGAGAATGAATTTATTATGCAGGCAAGAGTATGGTCAAAACTAGTCGTATCCTAAGAGATTCCAGTACTCCAAATGGATTGTGTAACCCATGACTGCGGTAGAGAAGGAACTCCCAAAGGACGTCCAATCAGGGTCCCAAACTGAACTTGTGTAGTGAAACTGTGTTCAACTACTCTGGGGAACTGTGAATCCCAGAAATATCCAAAAAGGAAACGTAAACATCCGTCTACATCCGTGTCCGGTTCCTTCTATGAGAGTGGGTCACACTCGAAACATGTCCTCTGAATCCATCTCAGTCCCAGACTGAGGTAGAGGGAGGGCCGTGCCCTCTAATAATGAATCAGTGTCCGGTTCAGTATATTAGAGGGGTTCGCTCTCTACTCTTGTAAATAAAAACATCAGTCTCGGGCCGAGGTAATGGAGGGCTGCACCCTCTTGTAATCCAAACTAGAGTCCATCTCAGACTCGTGCTGGGTGAATATGATGGTTCACCCTTAAAAATATCAGTATAGAACTGAGGTCCTGAGGAGGGTCCCTCTCTGACCACGAGATCTCTCTCTGAGACACTCCCTGAGAGGTGGGATCAACTGGGGATAAACCAGACTGATGGTAGACGGAGTAGTATGTAACCTTGGGCCGTGCCCATTTCAACAATTAAAAGGAGATGACAAGAGAATGTAACATCTGGAAAAAATGATTAAATCTACCAACGGACCGTGCGCGGGATCCAGGATGACCGCCGGTAGCCTGGGAAACGCTGGAGACGTTCTCCGTGATCCACAAGAACCTGGGAAGTCGGGGAAGGCCAAGTCAGGCCTCTCGATGACCCGAACGATAGGATATGGGAAGACAAGAGAACAGAGAATCAACAAACCAAAGGATACTGTAACGGCTACCCAGTTGGAGAGGGGTACCTGCCGTTGGAGACGTCCTTTTCTAGGCAAGCTGCTGTGAAGTAATGGAGTTCTTATTCCCATCCACGATATCCAAGTGTATAATCCAGGAGTGTTGTAAAATGAGGCAGAGTAACGGTACCATAAATCCCCTCCAAGAACGAGACGAGGCCACGTTTTGAAGGGTCAAGTAGAACTGATGTTTATTGACAGGGGGTCTCCTTTTATGCAATATTGCCCTCTGAAAGGCTACACCCACATAATTATCACAACAGCCCATTACATACATGGTTCAACCCCCACGTCTCCTCCCCTCAGATAACATATAACAATTAAAACAGACACAATTTTAACTACATTATGGATGTACCCCAAAAACAGGGGGTACACTTTAATAGCTCTCACTCAGGGGAACAATATATCAAAATTTCAGTCCATTCGGTTGAGGGGTTCAGGAGTTATGGGTCTTTGAAGTTTTGACCGACCGCACAGGTTTTCTAGCCGAAAAGAGTTCCATAAGTTTTGGCCTTGCGGTCGGTCTCCGTTTCGTGCATAAAAACCCCACAAACCCCTTGCCATCCACAGTAATCTTGGTGTTCGCCTGAATCCCCATGAATGCTTAACAAAACTACCGAACGGCCGGTCGTTCGGTAGTCCCAGCACGAACTTACGAGCTCCTGGAGGTCTCAGCGGTGTTCGCCTGTTTGCGTATCCGTTTTTAGTTCCATGCCTTCACAGGCAAACACCGCCGTTCGTGCGTAAGATGGCCGCGAACACGTGTAAAATCCCGAAATGGCGGCCATCTAACCTGAGCACAAAGGAATTCGTCTGAACCATGCGAATGGCTCCACAATCACTGGAAGGTAAAATAGCATTTAACTGTTCCCCTGGGTGGTCTGATGTTCGGTCTGATGTTGCTATGTTACAGTAGCAATATTCACACGAAAACCAGCCATTCGGTTTCTGTTTAACACATCCAGCAGCATTGTTAATTAAGTCCAGGCAAAAGTATAGGCATAATCATAGTTCTGTTACAGATACGATAAAGGAAAATACGTACCTTGGGAAAACAACAGGCAGGAAAGTAATAAACAGGTAAACCAGACTGAAAGGGCCAAGAACCAAGCATGACGCAGGAATAACTATCCAGACCCAAAATGGATACCAGATATGCAGCTAAAGGATAGTTGCTAAAGATAAGGGGTTACCATGATCCCCTGTTGGTGTCTGAGCACTGGTCGCTGTATGTGCAAGAGAACGAAACTCCACGGAGATGTGCCCCCACCTGGCTGGAGCAAACCATGGCTGCCCGCCCGGGGATCTTAGTAGAAGCCTTGCCCTCAGGGCGTGAGGTTTAGGGCCTTCACACTTCCAATCATTTAAGTCAGTGTTTCCCAACCCAGTCCTCAAGGCACACCTACCAGTCCGGGATTTAGGGATTACCCAGTTGTGTCTAAGGTGTTTTTTTTCTTCTTTGTAAAAACACCTTAGACACAACTGGGTAATCCCTAAATCCTGGACTGGTATGTGTGCCTTGAGGACTGGGTTGGGAAACACTGATTTAAGTGCATGTATACCGGTGTCACCTCAGGGCATATGGCAGCCGTGTCAATAGTGGGTACTGGGCTTTCCCTTTAATAATATCCCCCCAGGCCTGCGGCCAAAAGGGGGTTTCGGGTACAGCCAGAGCAGGTCAATCCAATGGGGCACAGACATAGCAGGCCGATCAATGGGGCACAGACATAGCAGGCCAATCAATGGGGCACAGACATAGCTGGCCAATCAATGGGGCACAGACATAGCTGGCCAATCACACAAGTTGTGTTCTGCCAGAAGCTATATATCTATATATAGAATCTTGGCGTTAATTAGGTGCACAACCCACTCGATATACTAAACCCTCATGGTAGTGTGAAAGTGTGCTAAGAGCACTAAAATAGGAATTCTGGCAGTCCCCCAAACATCCTGCAGCCACTGGTCACTGGGGTATCCATGCTGCAAAAATCCCAGTGTAAAACAGATATAATAGTACCCAAACTGCATCCCAATCTAGTTTCTTCAGCACTATACCTTAGAATGGGGTGCCATGGTGGTTGGTTTGGGTAAAATCCGATGCAGGGTCACGGAAAACATATACCGTCTGATATGGTCGCATGAAAAAACTGTCACAACATGTTTGTATGTAATATGATTTAGTGTAAAAATGGTGCCATATGTTACTGCTTGTATTAAACACAAAAGGAAAAGCAAGCACAGAGAATCAAACACTCAATAAAATAGAGAACCAAGCTGTTAACTTATGACAGCCAAGTCTGAGAGCATTGTATCAGTCACCAAGAATGCAAGGTTTAGTGAATAAACCAAGTTTTACACTGACTGTAGGTACAATAAGAAACAATCCCTATTAAACAATATATCTACAGGAAGTCTGGCAGAAGAGCCTGACCTCCATCGGGAAAAGAAACCCGCAAAGAGACCTCTATAGAGGCATGTACAGCCAGGGGAGAGGCTGCGATCAAAGCGCCCTCTCCTCCACCCGGTTGGACACACGCGGTCTGGAGATGCAGGAAATGTGCAGGAAAATTCGTCCACTGGGTACTCGTGTACCCCAGGGGGCGGCCGGGAAAGCACGGGGCTGCCGGAGGTTTCCGGGGGGTCGGATGCGGCTTGAGACAGTCAGTCTCCAGTAAACCCTCGGGCGGCACACATAGAGCCTGCCATAGAAAGGGCAGAGGCTGATATAAAAATGGAGCTATAGCAAATATTGGAGGAAGCAAACACATGGCACAGTTATCCACAAACAACATGAAGTGAATCAGATATCAGTTAATGATGGATTCTGTATGCGTATCACAAAGCTGTGATAACCCTAAAACATGAACATATTGGCCTTAACACTCTGGGAGAGAGGCAGAGGGGGAAGAAAACAAGGATATGGTAAGGGCAGAAAAGGCCCACCAAGACCCCCTTGAATCCAAATGCACTACATCTAAACAAACAATGAGGCATAAAGCTACAGAACAATGTATTAAGTTCCCAGACAGATAAACATAAAATGCTGGATATAAACAAATCAATCCCAAAGCCCCCAACTAATAATAGCAAGAGGCAGTGGTAATCTGACCTGTACTGATGCTGAGCAGCAAAGAAAGAGGAAATGATGTATGGGGAGGGGAGTTTTATAGTACCTAACTTTTTTCTGATTGGTTGTTTTTTCTGTGCTGCTGTGGAGTTCTAGTAAAGAGAGACTTAAGCAAATACGAAGCCTCCTGTCATGTTATAAAATTCATAAGAATGAAAACAGACTATTATATCTCTAGGTGCCTCGGAGCCTACATTTGAAGATTTATTTAGCCTACGGCACCTGTCGATTTTTTAATCGAATTCATTAAAAGTGAGACCCAGTGCTATGAAATAGTCATGTAATATTCGGCGCAGGTCTTCTTGTTTGCCTGTATCTTTAAAATTCCGAAATCTTAAGTTTTTTTCTGCAGGAGCAGTCTTCAAGATCTTCAATTTTGTTTTAAAGGTAATTAATTGTCATTTGTATTACATCTTCATTTAATGTTTTTATCTGGAAATCCATATTTCCCATTTGATCTTCTAGAATTGTAAATGTATTGGTTAATTTTGCAATATCACTTTTGATTTCTTGTTTCATCTCTGTTGAGTTTGATAAAATTCCTCTTTTAATTTCTTCCAACATAACTTGTAAGTTTGAATTCAAGACTTTAATTGTTACTCCTTCATTTCCTTTGCTCATTTCCATTATGGAAAGATCTGAATTGGACAGTGAGTCTCTAAATGTATGATTTATTGCCTCTTTGGAGTGAGGAGAGAAATAAGAGATTTTTATCTTGTTTGCTGTCTCTCTTGTCTTTTTTTTATGTTAGTTTTAATTCTTGAGATGCTTTTTTGGTAGCCATTATTAATTGCCAATTTTGGGCTTGTACTTAATATAAATTTATCAAGTGCTGATTTTTTTTTCCCCTTTTCTTTCCTTTTTTCTACTTTCTCTTTATTTCCTTTTTTTTCTTCCCGTCTTCTGTCTTAGTTTTCCCTTTTTTTTTCTGTCCCTTTTCTTTTTTTTTTTTTTTTTACATGCTAATTAATCTAAAGTAGTAAATTCCTTTGTGATAATATTTGGCTACAGAGGGTACTTAATGAATATATACAACAACAAGTATATAGACAGCAAAAAGGAAAAAGAGTCTTATCTATCTTCTGTGCTGCAAATTGAATTGAGACTTGTGTTCGTTTTTTTACCAAGCCGTTGGATCTATCTGAAATTCACCCCAACAGACATCGTGGTTGAAATTTAAGGGTTTCAGCTGTGTAATTATATATAGTAAAGGGATAGTTTGCATCCATGAGTCAACTGTGCCATTTTAAATTAAACACTGCATCGACTGCTCACGGCATCAGAAGAGTTTGTACAAGGTTCTGGGGTACTTAATGAAATATATACAACAACAAATATAAGAAAGCAAAGGGAAAATGGTCTTATTTATCTTCTGTGCTTCAGTTAAAGTTGGGATTTGCGTTTTTTCCCTTCTTTTTTTCCAAACTGCTTGATCTGTCTGAAATTCACCCCAAAGACGTTGTGATTGAAACTTGGGTACTTCAGCTGTGCTCTGTATATCGCAGAGGAATGGTTTGCATCCACGAGTCCTCTATACCTTTACAAATTAAATAGTCCACTATATGCTCACGGGAGCAAAGAAATCTATGTGGGGCTTGAGCATGCAGCCATAAACAGGTGTCTGTATTCCCTGGCTCAGCCAAAGTCGTTTGCAGACTTACAACGCTGTATATGTGTTTGTGGGTCTAGTTGTCGTTTTTTCTGATCAAAGCGGAGAAAATTTAGTAGTCAAGCAAGGAGAGGTCTTGCATCGCGTCTTTCATCCCAAAGCCGCCAACTCGCACCCCTCTTCACGACATACGTGATGTCATCATGTCTGCACGTCCATCCTCATCGAACTTACCCCCGTTCAGTCAGCGAGTCCAGGTTCTCACCTCCGCCTGATCGTGACATCACACCACTATTTGGAGGATGATTATGGAAGGAGCACATAAATATATTATTTAGTCTAAATGAAGAGAAAACAATGTCAAAAGAAATTAAGTTGTGGTCTAAATTTAGAGGATCACTCCAGGTGCCATAACAACTTCATCTAAATGAAGTTGTAATGGTGCCAGGAGGCCCCTGGGCGCTCTCTTATCTCAAGGGGTTAAATTGTTCTCAAATGATTTTACCCCAAAGTTGCCTCCAGCACTGATCTCAACTTCCCGCAGACGGCATCCTGCTCATGAAATTTAAGAAAGTTCGATTTCAAATCACAGAAAAAACTATGAACAAATGCCCATGTAACGGAACTCCCTGTACTCCAACCGAGTACCTTCCATTGATGGGCGCTTCCTAGCCTGCGCGAGGACCACAAGCACCGCACTGGACACCACAACCACCGCAGACTCCACAACCGCCATAGCTTAACTGGAGTCTAGCTGTCTTCATCCACCCTGGATCAACTTCTGTCCTCTGGGACCGTGTGGTGAAGACCTCTCCTCCAGGAGAGCGTAACAGGAGCAAGCTCTTAAAAGAGCTAAGTGATTAAAGCTCAGGGGAGTATGCAGAGCAGTGTGAGTATAGCTGTCCCCTCCAATCACGAGACAAGACTATGTGTTGAGGGTGAAGAAGAACTAGCTGTACTGGTACTTACAGCCTCTTTTATTCACATTCTACAAACATAGTACTACCCACAGAGTTTTGAAGAACAACCAATCAACACATTACAACACAGCTAATACTCCCATTCATTACATCAGAAATCCTCCCCTGATACATGAAATGGTGGCCACCCAGTAACTCCACAGTTTGTCTGGTAGTCTATCCAGCCGAACCAACAGATGAAACACATGGGGAACAGTGCAACAAACGAAGGGAATCATAAAAAATATGGACAATAGTCATATTTGTGCACAATCTCCAGTTTTGTCACAGGGCACAAAAAGTGTTTTCAAATGCCATATATCCCAGGGCCATAGTCAGAAGGTAGGAGGCAGGCAAGCAGCCCCATCCAAGAACACGTGGCGAGGTCTGTTCCGCCACACCCCATTAGCCTTTATTAATTCTATCAGGGTTAATCACTAAAGTGAGAATTCAATGTGAATTTTAAATTAAAGACCAGAGTAGCTAAACTGAGAGCAAAGCTGACTTAGAGAATTATTCCAGTTCAGCTATTTTGACCTTAAATTTGAACTGCACTTAAGAATGTAAGCTCATTTGTGTAGGGTCATCTGTTCCTGTGGGTCCAACTCATCTTGTTACAAATACTTGTCTGTTAGTCCACCTATTGAACAGCGCTGCGGAATTTGCAGGCACTTTATAATTATTAATAAAAATAATAATTCATCTTGGTTTCTCACTTTAGCAAAAGAAGTGGCTTTTCTGATTCCAGTGCAATTAGTCGAATTTTTGAATTCTAGGGATGACTAGAGTGAGAAATAAGAGTAATACAAAACCTCTTATTAGCTGAAACAGATTTAAGTTAATTTATGTATAAATGTATATTGGTATATTTAATAAACCTAATGGAAGAATCAACAATTTAGAGTGTTTGAAATAACATGGATACAAAATGTAAGTGACTCTTTCACTTGGGAAAATTTAGGTAAAAACCAATGAACATATTTGAGCATAGAATACAAAACATTTGAGTTGCTTAATATATATAATATATATATATATTGGAAAAAGTCTGTCATGTAGACTGAAATGTTGATACATTATTTGCATAAGAAAGCTTAATAAAAGCAACATTCAGTTAATTTATTGCAAATTCCCTTGCACCTTTTCCTGGATGTAATACAATATTTGCTGGCTGGAGATGTAACTTGGATAATAATTAAAGTGCTTAGCCCTCAGAATTTGTTGTATATATGTAAGGATGGGCCTGTAGCTGTGGGAGGGGTGTGGGATTCCTTTATAAGGGCTTCCAATCCTCTCCCACTTTACCGTTGTTGGTCTGGCAAGTTGAGTGTGACTACTTCCGGTCAAGTCGCCATTTTCCTGTCTCTTACCTGTTTCCTCGTGGTCCTGGTTCATGGCTTCTGTTCTAGCTAAATTCTACTTACTTAACCGCTCAACCAAACACTACAGGCCCGCTGCCTCCTCTGGTTTACTCTGAGACTTGTCTCGGAACTGCTCATTTCAACCATAAATTAGACCCATACCGTCGCATTCTGGTCGCACTCATTCAGCATCATGGTTTGGCACTTTAACAGCGCGGCTGGGCCCCCTGTGATTACATCACAGAGCTTGCACGTCACTCCTCCCAGCTAACACTGAGAGCCACCACTGGACCCCAGGGAGAGTCACCCTCCTGCACCTTAAAGGTAGGAAACAGGAGGGTGACTTAAATATAATGTGTGTATTTGTTTGTGTGTATGTGTCTTTGTATGTATGTCTTGTGTGTGTGTGTCTTTGTATGTATGTCATGTGTGTGTGTCTTTGAATGTATGTCTTGTGTGTGTGTGTGTTTGTATGCATGTCTTGTGTCTTATGTGTCTCTGTATGTATGTCTTGTGTGTATGTGTGTGTCTTGTCTTTGTATGTATGTTTTATGTGTGTGTATGTGTGCATGTCTGTGTGTGTGTGTGTCTGTATGTGTGCCTGTATGTTTGTATATATGTGTCGTGTGTGTGTATGTGTGTTTGTATGTATGTGTGTGCCTGTCTGTTTGTATGTATGTGTCTTTGTATGTGTGTCTTGTGTGTGTGTGTCTGTATGTATGTGTGCCTGTCTGTTATAGTGGGCTACCTAGCTCAGCCTTCCTACTGGTCATTGCTATAAGTAAGGTAAAAAAATAGAAAAAAAGGAAAAAAAAGTGGGGAGGGAAATTGAGGAGGGGAGCTGATGCACAGATGAAATCATATTATGCGCAGAGAAGTCGTCTGAATATTACAGAAAGAGGAGACCTTAGTTTGTTCCTTACGAAAATCGAACCAGATATCAAATATTTAGTCTAGCAGCAACAACCTCAAGGATCTCATTAATCACTAGTAAAGGTAATTTCAATTTACTTTATTGTTTTCTCATTAAACTTTATAAAGTTAAGAACATTATAAACATGCATTAAGTAGAAATAAAAAGATAAACGTTTGTACATTTTATTTTTTTTAAACTCCCTCCTTTCTAAAAAATATTCCGGACTTGCGCGAAAACTGGTGGGCGGTAAGGAAATTTTTCCATCAAGAAAGATGCATTAGTGGGTGGTAGGAAGCAAAAGGTTGACTACCACTGGTCTAGTGAATTGTATTGGAAACATGCGAGGAACTATTTAAAAGAGTAGGCTGTTCGCACCATTCCTCCCGATTGCCTGCCTGTTATAAGCTATTTCCACTGATACACGAATTTAGACGAATTGTAGGTATATCTGTAACTTTTGAGTTCTGGTGCCCCCTACCGGTTACGGATGATATTACGGTTTTAATTTAAATTTTGCACATGGTTATTTCTCTTCGATATATAGAGTTGTTATTTCTGGTATATCAAACCTGCTATTTGGCTGACATCTTATGTCCTTTTGATGTTCTACCCGTAGGTGCATTTCAGAACTATTAGTCTGAGGAATTGTTCCTGTTTTGACAACTCCACTAAATTGTCATTTTAGGTTGGTAAATTGGTTTAAATTTGGTTTATTTAGATCATCCCTCCTGGTTTAATGTTAATATCTCAAATTTCTTTAGGTATCAATATCAGACCAGACTGTTTCATTCACAAGGGTTCTTCTTTAATTCGTGGCAGCATTTGCCAAACGTTCTCTCCTCACATCTAGGATTTGGGTAGGTTACTCTATTTTACTCTGGTACATGGTCTGGCCCACATATATTTCTATATACTCAGATACTTTATTACTGTTTCATCTTTAGGTTGAAGTACGTATCTACTCCCACCCTCCTTACCCTATTTCTACTGAGAATCATAATTTCTGATTTCAGGTACAACATTTACAATTTCCTATATCTTAGTCCCTTTTAGCAGAGAACACTGGCATCAGGCATTTAGGTTGTCCAAATATGTTTCTGGCCCACCCTCATATTCGGAGGTATACACCCATCGATCCAAAGCATAGTTATTCACCTCACATAGTTGCATAGAGAGGGCCTCACATGTCACTCTTCTGCTTTAATTGTCACAGAGACATAGAGACATAGAACCAACACCCCGCCACAATATTCGGTGGCCTCAAATCCCTTCAGGCCAAAGCATAGTTAGTGCCTCTCAAGCCGCATGGTGACTAGCAGGGTATCACCTGTCACTCTGTGGTAGTATAATATTTTGCCACTTTGGCCTTAGCTAGCCAGCCAGTACCAGGCTACATTGTCTCACTTATGGTAATTATATATATATATATATATATATATATATAGTCTGGCGAGTTGAGTGTGACTACTATATTTTTTTTTTTTTTTTCAGTATGTCTAAAGTTCCCAAAGTACCAGAAGAACTGTCCCTTCCTAGTACCCCAGCTAGGTCCTGTACCCCTGCTCATGGTGCAGATGCGACTAGTCCATTTTCTCTAAGATCGTGGACTATTCCACATCTCATAGCAGAGCTCCGTAGAAGATGTATTCCATTTGAGGCTACTGCCAGGAAAGCAGAATTATACAGACCTCTCAATACCAACACCGACAACTCGGATGCAGGAGAAGGACCTAGTGGTCCCAGATGCCGGATGTTCATGCTATGATGACCGTGTTAGTGTCTTCCATTGGACTAATAAGTGATAGACTGGAGAAATTAGAAGCAGTCTGTTCCTTTACTGTGCCTGCAGAGCCTGCTATTCATGATTCTGCGGGTTCATCTGCCACACCTGGTAACTCTCTTATCCCATTTAAGGTCCCTGAAAGTGTCAACCCATTGCATATGGTCCCTCCCAGGATGTCATTGAAAACAGGACGTATGCGTATGGGGACATATCAGTGGTGCTGAGGGCAAAGGATCTATTGGTGTTGTCACGGGTAAAACTTCACATAACTGATCATCGACACATGATCTTGCATTCTAAAAAAAATATTTTGTCCGAACAATTGTTGCGAGCCCACAGATACTGTCCATAGGGGATTAATGATTTCAGTTTTTAGGGATGGTGACTTTCCCAGTGTAGAAAGCAATTGTTCGGACGGCACTTTCTTTTTAGAATGTCAGGAACTCAGAACCAGAAGCTATCTCAATAGAGTATTTAAAGGGGCCTATAAGAGAGTGTGCAAGATGTACAGGTCCATAAGTCTAAGAACCACTAGACCCCCCTCGAAAAGAGTCACGGGATGTATTGCCACTTTTGATGAAGGTTGGCCCTTGATGACAGATGCCATCAGAAAAAATTGGCTTATCCTCAAACATAAACAAATAATCAATGAATCATTGATCATTGCCAACATATCCAGCACTGACTGCAAGCAGATCTAAGAACTTGTTAGTACATTATCTTGAAAAGACTTCTGATGTTCTAACTTGGTTATGAACCATGAAGGGAAATTGCAAGTGTGGCCACTGTGAAGTCTGCACCTATATAAAACCTTCAAAGATGGCTAAGTCAAACCAAACAGGCATAGAAATTGTCACAAATGCATTAATTAACTGTAGTACCACTAGAATTGTGTACTTAATAACCTGCACTTGTGGCAAACATTTCATTGGTAAGACCTATCAACAGAAGATGGATTCTCCAACATGTCGGTTCAATTTCTAGCACTGGAATTAATTGGGCAGATGGTCGGCATTGACTATTAATTGACAGTTAGATATTGGCTTGCACTAGAAAGCCGGGGTGCCCTTGAAGGCTCAGAGTAGCAGATATCTCAACAGTGCCTGACCATATTCCGTTATACACCTAGTACAATTATTATCAGGAATCCTCAGCCTAGTTAGGCTAGTTTTTGTCTCTTTGGTGCCCTTGCAGGCACAGATAGCGAGATATAATCGATCCAGGTGGTTTTAGCAGTTCATCATGGATTCCTTATACTTCTAAAGGTAGTATCAACAATGTATTTAGACAATTTTAATGTTCCTAATCTATTTTTCAGCACAACTTAGTGCCAGATCATACAGCTTGCATTCCTACACACTTGAATTGCAACATCTGTTGCTCTTTGGTTTAAGTCTTTGTTATAACAATACTAGTTACTTGGGTTTGCATTATAAACACTTCTATGTTTGCTGATTCTGATCGTTAAGATATATATTTATTCCAGAATGTTAGGACATGTATACTAACACCATTTGCTGAGTCTGATCTTTATGATTGATGCTAACTCCAGAGTGTTAGGACAGTTATACTAACACTATTTCCTTCTATAACGACTTTTCGTTCGTCGTTCTTACTGTATTTACATATACTGCACACTGGCAGCATACTGTCTTGCTGAAGTCCGATCATTGAGATTGATACAGGTTCTACAGCATTAAGACACAATACGAATATTATATTTCTTTACTAGGACTTTCCAGCTTAATTTTTATAGTGGCTAAGTGTGCTGCACACTGGGTAGATTTCACTATCCATTTGAATCTTTCTTTGATACACATATATTCTACTTATACATCACTCTTCCCCTTCTTTATGGGGATTTTTTACCTAGAATAAATTAAAAGTTACATTTTACATTAACTTGTTGACTTTTTGGTCAAGGCACCTTTCCAGTTCCTTTGCCTATTAGACCATTGGATTTATGCCCTTTAGCCCTTGGACCATTCACTATATATCCCTTTCTCCCCCTTTCTTCATACAACAAAACATTTTTTTAAAGACATTAATGTCATCTTCTTCTGGAACATCATCATAGCTCTGAATTTCGGCCTGAGTTTCTTGCAACTGCATTTCTTGTAGAAGCTTTGATCCCAATCTCCCATACCCAGCAATATAGCTCTCCTTAAATGAGTACTTCTTGTCTATGTAGCCTGCTTGTAGTGCATTGACAACACAGCTGTCAGTGATTTTATCCCATGAATTCTTCACCCAAATTACAACCTCTTGCAGTCTAGGCTTCACAAAGTTTCCACGCTGATTTCTCTCTGTTCTTATTTCAATGTATTCATTGATTTCCATGTGCAGATGGCTCTAGAATTGCCTGTTTATTGCAATATCAAAATCATTACTTGATCTATTATTTTCTCTGCAAGGAAGTTCTTCATGTCTTTAGCGTGGTGAGTGTTGGCTGAATACCAGACTAGCATACCTCTTTGGCCACCTCGCAAAACAAGTGGCAGCATTAAATCCTTATAGCTGCTTGTGTGCACCAGGCTTTTTCAGTTTCAAGAATATAATCTTGTCTTTCTTGCCCTTAATGACGAGTAGAGGCTTCCTTTCCATCCAGACGAATTGCCATAATGCAGATAACAGTGAAGGGAATGTAGATTGACAAGGCTCCTTGGCCCATAAACACTGCTGTTTCATCCATAGCAATCATGTTGGAGAGTCGATGTGATCAACAAAAGACTTGAATGCAAGTGCACACTTAATAATTTCAGTATTTTCCAGCTTGAACAGTGTTGTTGATCTTTTTAGCGACAGTTCATGTCGCTTAAAGAAGTCATCCAGCCAGTGTTGTGATACTTTGAAATCTTCTGTGGTTAATACAAACTGTAGTGCCATTGCAAGGGCAAATGCTTGAATATCAGCCCTGTGCACACCCAAAGCCTTTGCACTCCTGTCAGCAATCCATTCACAGATGATGCCTTCCAGCTCAGGAAATAATGGTTGTCGACCTGATCCACACTTGCGCTTCTTGGCATTTCCCTCGTCCACCTGTTGCTTGAGATTATCTTACTCTGCTCACCATTTTCACACGATTTGGACATCCAGCTTCATCTCTTTGCAGAAAACCATAAGATTCTTGCCCTGGGAATCCTCCACAATTCCTTTCTTGTATGCAACAAAATCGCTCTTTCTTTTTGCACTAATTTTATCTGGGTGTCAAAATAATACAGACTTCTGTTTGTACAATACTGTCTGTAAGTGAGGATGCACTACTGTAGCAAGCATATGCCAGAAAGCAGGTCTACGAAATTCCCCCGAACATAAACCAGTTCAATAGTGCATGGAATGCTGCAAATCTATGTTTCGGGAAACTTCACAGAACATAGATTTGCTTACTCGTCAATGGAATCCTGCAAATCTACTTTCGGGGTAAATTATCCAAACATAGATTGGTGAATGCCGACTAGAGCTTATTTTCGTGTTAGGGCTTATATGACGAGCATCCCCCAAAAACAAGCTTGGGCTTATTTTCGGGGGATGTCTTATTTTTCTGGGGAAAGACTGTAAAGGGGAAAGATGATTAACTCACCATACACCTGGGTGCCTGCTGGCATGTTCCATTATTCAGGAGGCATGTGCCGATTTCAAATAATACCCACTTCATGACGTTCATCATGGAGACTCTACTCTAATCAGCTACACACGCATTCCCATAGGTACCAGAACGCATCTAAGGGCAGCTGGTGTGAATAAGTAAAATCCCAATATCCGATCGGGCTCAATGAGGTGCACACATGATGCATCTGGACGTACTTTAACAAACTGCCAGAAAAATGCAAGAAATGATCTGTAAATGTGACTAAGTGCATGACCAGTGCCTAACTGTATATAGTAAATGGAGGTCTACATTTATAAATGTGCCCAACTGCACACAGTGTAATAAACAAATAAAGCCAAACGTATACAAGTGCTTATCCTGGTGCTTCATATAAATAAAAAGCATAAAAAGATACAACTAAATATTTAAAATATGCAATTGCTTCAATGTCTACAGTAGCGAAAAGCTAAAAATATCATTGTTAAAGTGTTTCTAAGTGCCTGGTTCATCTAAGTGCAAATAACAAGTTTATAAAGTGCTAAAATATGTTTGGTGTGATATTTTAAACATGTCGACCATAGAGAACCATTGTATTGTATGGCAGAATCGTAAGTGCATTGTGGGGAACGCTGTGCATGCACCTAAGATCCCCAATGCTTACTTATGAGGAACATTGCATTGGACTGTCATCCTGGAAGTATGACACCAGGATGATTCAACCTGAGGAGGAGGAGGTCGGGGCAGCGCCAAGGGAGACTTGGTACTGGAGATAAAGTGAGTAATGTTTCATTTTTATGTATTTCGTTTTTTCTTTTATACAAGAGAGGGACCTAAGTAGAAGAACTATCACTTTTGGGGGTCCAAGGGTAGCCCATGCACTTAGGTCCACATGATGGGTATAATTTCTTTATTGCTGGTCAGGTGCCACGGCCCTTTATGAGCGTGACCAGGCTCATGTGATATCTGCCGGCTGGGAGGAAGTGACAGCCTGACACTTTCTCCCAGCTTCATACAGTGCACCACACTGGAGGGAGGAGGCACCAGAAACACAGGCAGCTGGAGTAACAAGGAAAGAGAGTTGCAGCAGACCCTTATATTCTCTCCCATCAGCCTTAGCCAGAAGTAGCAGGAACCTAGGCAAGCCACCCTCCTGGACACAAAATGTATGAGGAGGGTGGCTGCAAATATAAAAATTATACCATTTATTGTGCTTATGTATGTTTGATTTTGTGGATGTATCTGTGTCAAGGTGTTTATATGTATCAGTGTGTGTGCAACTGTTTGTCAAGGTGAGCATCTGTGTATGGGTGTGTACATGTATGTGTGTGTCAGAGTGCGTGTAGCCGTGTGTCAGGATGCATGCATGTGTCAAGGTATGTGCATGTGTCAGTGTATATATGAATTTGTGTGTATTTATCAGTGTGTTTATATGTGTCTGTCTGTATATTTGTGTAAGTATGAATATATGTATGTGGCATGGTATGCGCATACAATCACCGAGCAATAATCACCAACACAGCATTCAAACATATTCCTGCAATCTAACACAAATATTACATACAAACTGACCCTCACATTTAAACTCCAAAATAAAATACAAACACACCCCTTCACTCAAACACCAATGCTACACACAAATGCATATACACATTTAAAATAAAACATTACATACAAACACACCCCTGCAATCAAACACAAACATTACAAACACGTCTCTGTATTAAAACACTAAAATTAAATACAAGCACCCCTTCAATCAAACACCAGTACTGCAAACAAAAGCACACCTGCATTTAAAAGTCAACACTACATACAAACACATCCATACATACAAGCGCAAAAACTACACATACGTACTGTAACAGAGTGTTGGGGATGGTGGTCAGGGGTGTATATCTGGCACCCAGACTTTTGCACAGCCACTATCCTGACATGTGGGTAAGCACATGCAGCCCCAGGGAAAGTTAAGTTTAAATGTAGTTTTTTTCCTCTGTTGTTATTTGGGTCCCTGGGGTGGAGTATTCGGAAGAGCAGGGTGGGCCGATTCTCCACCCACTGTCAGAGTGGTTGTGCATGAGTCCAGCCCAGGTTTCCCATAGAGTTCTGGCTCACTGCCTAACGAGGTCATTAGCCTCACCTGTAGGGGCTGTGAGCAGCTATATAACTGCAGTTAAAGCAGGGTGAAGGGAGGGAAGTGTTTTGGAGGAGAAAGAAGGTGTTTTTGTGGAGAAAGAAGATTTGCTGTTCATTGTATCCTGTTACTTCACAACAACAGAAAATAAACAGGCCAGAGGCCTTTTGAAACTGGACTTTGTCTTGACCTGGTTTTCTTACCCTAGAGGGCTGTGCGGTTGCCAAAAGATCCTGGACAAACACACACAGGAAAGTAAGTTTGTCACATATGGTGGAGAATGCGGGCACTGCACTAAAGAAGCCTGTGGGTATTAACTGGAAGCCAAACAAGCCTGTAGAAATATGGAGGAAGTTGTGAAAGTCTTGTTGCAAACTACAGCTGCACAGCAAAAGGCTACAGCCGTACAGCATGAGGCTACAGCCGCACAACAGGAAAATATTACAGCCCTACAGCAACTGGTAATTACGCAAAAGGCCAACACAGATGCTTTGATCCAGCAGGTTATGGCAGCCTAAGCTGAGGCAAACCGCCTGCTCAGAGAGGAGCAACATCAGGCCACCAGTATGATACAGAAGGAGATACAGGCTTTGACCAAGGGACTGACCAGAGTCTCGGATGGGACGCAGTCCGAGGTTAAAATGATCAGAGCCAGCCGTTACCTGCAGAAGATGACACCTACAGATGATGTGGAAGCATACCTGCTAGCTTTTGAGAGGACAGCTGAGAGAGAAGAGTGGCCGGTGAGTGAGTGGGCAAGCATACTGGCACCTTTTCTTATTGGAGAACCCCAGAAGGCTTTCTATGACCTGGAACCAGCACAGGCAGGGGTCTACTCCAAACTGAAGGCTGAGATTCTTGCACGACTTGGTGTGACTAGGGCAGTTCGTGCCCAAAGATTTCATGCCTGGTCTTTCAACCAAGTGAAACCTATCCGCTCCCAGATGTTTGACCTGATACATCTTGCTAGAAAGTGGTTACAACCAGAAATAAATACGGCAAGCCATATCATGGAACTTCTTGTGATGGACAGATTCCTGCGGGGCTTGCCTGCTTCACTGCGTCGATGGGTCAGTCAGAGCGATCCACAAACAGCTGATGAGTTAATTGGTTTGGTGGAAAGATATGTTGCTGCAGATGACAGACAGTGGCTCAATAGTGATGTCGCGAACCCGAAATTTTCGGTTCGCGAACGGCGAACGCGAACTTCCGCAAATGTTCGCGAACCGGCGAACCGCCCGAAACGCCATTGACTTCAATGGGGAGGCGAATTTTAAAACACACAGGGACTCTTTCTGGCCACAATAGGGATGGAAAAGTTGTTTCAAGGGGACTAACACCTGGACTGTGGCATGCCGGAGGGGGATCCATGGCAAAACTCCCATGGAAAATTACACAGTTGATACAGAGTCTGGTTTTAATCCATAAAGGGCAGAAATCACCTAACATTCCTAAATCACAATCAATATGGATTGACACCTGACATATGACATATTGACACCTTGACATATGGATTGACACCTGTCCTCAGAGTCCCTGATGCACACGGACACAGAGCAGAATAGAGACTGGTCCCCCTACATAGGGTCACTTGGCAAATATGGATTGACACCTGTCCTAAGGATCCCTGATACACACTGACACAGAGCAGAATAGGGACTGTTCTCCCTACATCGGG
>OW240913.1:207946727-208010925 GCA_933207985.1 Pelobates cultripes | reverse complement strand
TGACTGTCTGTGTGTGACTGTCTGTGTGTGACTGTCTGTGTGAGTGTGTGACTGTGTGACTGTCAGTGTGTGACTGCCTGTGAGTGTGTGACTGTCAGTGTGAGTGTGTGACTGTCTGTGTGTGTGAGTGTGTGACTGTCTGTGTGTGACTGTCTGTGTGAGTGTGTGACTGCTTGTGGGTGTGTGACTGCCTGTGAGTATGTGACTGTCTGTGTGAGTGTGTAACTGTCTGTGTGAGTGTGTGACTGTCTGTGTGTGACTGTCTGAGTGTGTGACTGTGTGTGACTGACTGAGTGTGTGACTGTGAGTGTGTGACATACTCTGTGAGGTGTGTGACTGTGTGACTGTCTGTGTGACTGCCTGTGTGTGTCGCGTGACTGTCTGCCTGTGTGTGACTGTGTCTGCCTGTGGTGTGCGTGACTGTCTGCCTGTGTGTGTGACTATAGATGTGACTGTCTGTGTGAGTGTGTGACTGTATGTGTGTGACTATCTGTGTGAGTGTGTGACTGTATGTGTGTGACTGTCTGTGTGAGTGTGTGACTGTCTCTGTGTGACTGCCTGTGAGTGTGTGACTGTCTGTGTGAGTGTGTGACTGTGTGTGACTGTCTGTGTGAGTGTGTGACTGTCTGTGTGACTGTCTGTGTGAGTGTGTGACTGTCTGTGTGTGACTGCTGTGTGTGACTGTCTGTGTGAGTGTGTGACTGTGTGTCTGTGTGACTGCCTGTGAGTGTGTGACTGTCTGTGTGAGTGTGTGACTGTGTGTGACTGTCTGACTGAGTGTGTGACTGTGAGTGTGTGACTGTCTGTGAGTGTGTGACTGTGTGTGTGTGCGTGACTGTCTGCCTGTGTGTGCGTGACTGTCTGCCTGTGTGTGACTGTCTGCATGTGTGTGTGTGACTGTCTGCCTGTGTGTGAGTGTGTGGCTGTCTGCCTGTGTATGTGTGTGGCTGTCTGCCTGTCTTTGTATGTGTGGGTGTTTGCCTCGGTCTCAGTGACTGTCTGCCTGTGTGTGTGTGGCTGTCTGCCTGGGTGTCAGTGACTGTCTGCCTCTGTGTGTGTGCACGCATCTGCTAGTGAGGGAGCCTCTGTGTGTGTGTGTGTGCCTGCTAGTGAGTTTGTGTGTGTGTGTGTGTGTGTGTGCCTGCTAGTGAGTGAGCTTGTATGTGTGTCAGTAAGCTTGTCTGTAGGGATCATATGTGTGTGTGTGTTAGTGAGCTTGTCTGTAAGGAGCATGGGTGTGTCGGAGCCGGTCTGTGGTGAGCATGTGTGTACAGTGAGCTTGTCTGTAGTAAGCATGAGTGTGATTGTGAGCTTGTCTGTAGTGACCATATGTGTGTCAGTGAGCTTGTCTGTAGTGAGCATGTCTGTAGTGAATCTGTGTGTTAGTGAGCTCTTCTGTAGGGAGCGGGTGTGTCAAAGGGCTTGTCTGTAGGGAGAGTGTGTGCGCATCAGTGAGCTTGTCTGTAGTGAGCGTGTGTTTGTGACAGTGAGCTTGTCTATAGTAAGCTTGTGTGTGTGTATCAGAGTTTGTCTGTACTAAATTTGTGTGTGCGCCAGTAACCTTGTCTGTGTGTGTCATTGTCTGTCAATGAGCCTATTTGTGTGCATCAGTAAGATTGTCTGTCTGTGTGTGAGTATGCTTTACTGTATAATTTAATTACCCTAAAAGAACTAATATTTTGAATTAGAAGAAGAAATGTATCAATAAAAAAAAAAATATATATATATATATATATATATATATACTGTTGCATCACCAGGGCTCCAGTATCCAGTATATATATATAAGCAATTGAAATAGTTGGCTGCACTCTCGGATTTCCTTAAAATTTTACTTTTATTGAAATATTTAAGAGAAGATCAACGTTTCAGTCCCTCTTGTGGACTTGCATCAGGATCATGACGAAAGTTCACAAGAGGGACTGAAACCTTGATCTTCTCTTAAATATTTCAATAAAAGTAAAATTTTCAGGAAATCCGAGAGTGCAGCCAACTATTTCAATTGCCTATATATTGTTTTATATATATATATATATATATATATATATATATATACACACCCTACATAGCACAATGACTTATGGGGCTGGCATAGATTTTTTTCCAGGGCTGCTTCGTATCCCCAGTCCGGCCCTGATGTTACATTTTTTTGTTGTTTATGTGATAATTCAGTATGACTGCACTCTGTAACTGGAAGCAATGTACTATTTCATTTTTTGTTGCAGAGCGCTGTTAACGGTTTGCCACATCTGGCTTCTGCCAGTCCTGATGGTTAGTCATTGTCTGAAAATATCATCTGAATGCTCTGAGCCAATGAATGAAAATAATTGCAAAAAATATGCACATGCAATATATGCTTTCATTCTGGACTGGCTAATGACACTGCAATAGATGGAATTACACATCTGAGAGCAATATAAAAATATCTCAGCATATGCAGTGGTTTGTAATAAAAATTACACTATGATAATTTTAAAACACAGAAGTGGTCATGGTGCTTAGAGTAAGAGCACACCTCTTAATCTAAATGAACAAAGTAGGAAGAAAGCTATCTTTCATTCATTAAAACATAAAAGGACCTGTGTTGTAACATTGAATTAATGTTGAAATGTGGCATATTAAACAGTTTTCCCCCAAAGTAATAAATCGATAATAGTGCAAACAATCTCTCATGATAGCCTGACATTACTACATTTTAGAATCACATACAATTTGAGACATTTCATTTAAGCAGTTAATTTTGCTCATATATGATATCAATACAAAGTTCTCTAATGGAGACATGACATATCTTTACCTAATAAAATAATAACTGGTAAAAATGTACAAATGTCAACATAAAAATTTCCATCAAGGGTATGACAAATAGAACAAAGAACAAGCAAATCGAAGCTTTGTATACCTTGACAAGGTCACTGTCTCCTCAGTGACATGACAAAACAAATTATTGCATTTATAAAAAATATATTGAATGCAGCATGACTACAAAATAAGAATTCATAAAATAGCCAGCATTTTGTTTGACCCAGAGTCAAAAGACTTCTCCTAAATGTTTAAAGCAATGTAACGCTGAAAATGGGGAATGAGTAATGGCATAAAGTAAATATAGGTCTGTTACAGCACTCCAGTTGTAATAAATGTATAAATTTATATATAATTAAAATAGTCATAACCTAGGTGATAACTTTGCCCTTTGTTCAGTGGAGGGGGTTTATTTAATTGATTGATATATGACTGATGTTATCAAAAAGTTTAATTACCGCACTCGGACATATTAGTTATGTCTTAATAAAGAAAAAAAGTCTCAGCAAGTATCAAACATGTATTTTATTGAATAGAAAAAAATTTAAACAAATTAAAAAAAAGGCTGATTAATTTACAGAAGGGTGCAAAAATCATAAAACAGACTGGATATATGGTATGACATATAGTCTAAATATGGATGAATACATCTATTATATACATCTAATATGTAACTTTCCTATACACATATGTACAGTACGGTAGTATAAATAATAGAAAATCAGTCCGGTGGATCCACCAAGTATAGATGAGCTCTTTTTTAAAAAATACTCCATTCTATGTGTAGAGATCAATACACACCAAAAATTGTAGTGCCAAAGTCTCTCAGTAGAACAAATAGATGGAAATGTACAAAAAATGGCTGAGTATATGATCTGTGGATAATCCAATATACAGGTATAGTGGAGATCAGTCCGTGCCAATTCTGTAATGCTTCTATAGCTGAAGGCAGTCTGTGTATGCTGGATTAGATGTCAGTTCTTATCCGGTTCTGTAAGGTGTGGGCTGCGCGCTCGGGACTGTGGCGTCTCTTTGAAGGCCCTGATTGAGAACATCCTGAATATTTATATAAAATACAGATAATGGCAGCGGACGCCAATGTATGTGACAAAATCCACCCCCTACCATGATCACTTGAAGACACAGTGACGCCTAAGATGCCGTCATGGCGTCCCACGTGATGACGTATTCAGAACAACTTTATTAAAAATGTACAAACAAAAAAGGACTTTATGTCTAACTCTTCATCATTAAATTCAAAGAATGGAATTAGTATACAAGCAGGCAAATTCAACAATAGAAAAGGGGAAATTATAATTTTCTGGTTTTATAATAGCCCAAATGGGATATACAGGAAACGAGGAATAAAAAACAATATATATGTCCAAATGATGTAACTTCAGTAGAGAAACCTGCATACTATGTCAACATTATACACTTATATGGTGATAAGGAGATAAGGCATAAAGTCTTACCTGGTGGATTGAGCATTGCAGGTGATCAAGGGGGTCTAAGGACCAAGAAGCAATTATCACTGTATGCTATACTAAAACAATAAAATTAAAAAAAAATAGATTGTGACAAATAATGAAGAAAAAAAAGAAATGAAAAATTGTCCAAACAAGGGAAAAAGGGGGAGAAAACAGGTAAAACAGGGCAAGAAAAAAAGGGGAGAGAAAAAAAAGTTTTGCTTTCCAGTTATGTATATTCTGGAATATGACGTCATATTCCGGCACCCTGCATCACTAAACTGCGCGAGGGAGCAGTGCGGAGCAGGAATGACCCCTGGGAGATCCCCACATTGGCTCCATAAGGTAAGGAGCAATAAATAAAAGTATGTGTGTGTAAGTGTATGTGTGTCTGTCAGTGAGTATGTGTGTGTGTCTGTCAGTGTGTGTGTCTGTTTGTCAGTGTGTGTGTGTGTGTGTGTCAGTCTGTCTGTCTGTCAGTGTGTGTGTGTCAGTGTGTCTGTGTGTGTGTGTCTGTCAGTGAGTGTGTGTGTCTGTGAGTATGTGTGTGTGTGTGTCTGTCAGTGTGTCTGTGTGTCTGTCTGTGACTGTGTCTGTCTGTCTGTGAGTATGTGTGTGTGTGTGTCTGTCAGTGTGTCTGTGTGTGTCTGTGACTGTCTGTCTGTGAGTATGTGTGTGTCTGTCTGTGAGTATGTGTGTCTGTGTGTGTGTCTGTCAGTGAGTGTGTGTGTGTCTGTCAGTGTGTGTGTGTGTCTGTCAGTGTGTGTGTCTGTCTCTCAGTGTGTTTGTCTGTCTGTCAGTGAGTATGTGTGTATGTCAGTGAGTATGTGTGTATGTCAGTGAGTATGTGTGTGTCTGTCAGTGTGTCTGTATGTGTGTGTGTCTCAGTGTGGGTGTCTGTCTGTGAGTATGTGTGTGTGTCTGTCTGTCAGTGAGAATGTGTGTGTGTGTCAGTGTGTGTGTCTGTCAGCAAGTATGTGTGTGTCTGTCAGTGAGAGTGTGTGTGTGTGTGTGTGTGTCTGTCAGTGTGTGTGTCTGTCAGCAATTATGTGTGTGTCTGTCAGTGAGTGTGTGTGTGTGTGTGTCTGTCTGTCTGTCTGATAGTATGTGTGTGTGTCTGTGAGTATGTGTGTGCCTGTCAGTGAATATGTGTGTGTCTGGGATTTAGTAGAGGGGATGCTGTGGTTTAGTAGAGGGGGATGCTGGGGGGGGAGGGTTGTACTGAACTTTTTAAAACAAACCTACGTTTCTATGAAAATATAAGTTTTTTGGTTTTTTTTGCAGCCCACATAAACTTAAACCTTGTTTATGTGGCCCGATCCAGACTTTGAGTTTGACATGCTTGGTCTAATAGGTATAATGGAGGGAGTACAGGATAAATACAGATTAGTGCATACATCTGATATATTGTGGGGATAATGATTCATAAGCAATGCTTTAGGTCATAGTCCTCGTTAAGTCCAGATGGTGATAGAGTCTCTCTTTGTAACAAGAGTTTTTGTCTGTCACCTCCTCTCCTCAAGGGGGGGACTCTATCAATCACCTGGAACCTCAACTGAGTGACCCCATGGCCATGAAGCTTAAAATGCCTGGGTACTGATGCTTCACACACCCCACATTGTAAAACCATCCTAATACTCCTTTTGTGTTCACCTATCCTTTCTTTAACGGGTCTGATTGTCTCCCCCACATAAACGTACCCACAGGGACACTTCAGGATATACACGACATAATCCGAGTTACATGTATAAAAACTAATTACCTTTGTACTTTTTGCCCAAAAGGGGATGAACAAAAAATTCCCCCTTGATCACACTGCTACTATACAAGCAGGCAAGGAAAAGTGCATTTTTTTGGTTCAGAAAAGAACCTGGTTTGTTTTTTGCAAGTCTCAATGTCTGATTTTACCAGTAGATCTTTTAGGTTTGATGCCCTCTGGTATGAGAGGAGTGGTGGATTGTAAAATTCACTAGGTAAACTTGTATCTCCCTCAAAGATTTGCCAATGTCTACTAATGCTTTTACGAATATCTCTGTTGAGTGGAATATAGGGCGTGACAAACGGGATTCTATCAAGTTTGTTTTCCTTCTTCGTCCCATAGAGGGTGTCCTCTCTCGATAAACTAAGGACCCTATCCTTCTGTGCTTGGATTATATGAGCCTATCATCTATCCTCTGAGTTTATCATCTATCTTCTGTACCTGGATGTCCAAATATGGGACAGTGAATTTGTCACAATACATAGTGAACTTGATGTTGGCACCTTGATTATTTAATGAGTCAAAGAACTCTTGTAGTAGGTCTCTAGTGCTGCTCCAACACATGAAAACATCATCAATATAACGTATCCACATAAGGCACTTGGGAAAAAGGATGGCTGTAAATACATGTCTCTTCCAATCTATATTGGCATATGTTGGAGCGACATTAGTGCACATCTCTGTACCCCTTATTTGCCTATAAAATTTGTCTCCAAACAGGAAGTAATTCTCTGTTAGAATTAATTTGAGTAGATCCATAATGTACTTCTTCGTGTCACTATATTGTTCCATGTCTGGATCATTACTTAGTGTCCAATCTACTGCCTCCAGACTCTTCTCATGATCAAATGAGGTATACAGGGATTGGACATCCATGGTAACTAACCAGAGTTCACCTTCTGGTATCTGGATATTGTCTATCAGAAAGGTGGTAGCATCCTTAACGTATTACTTTTGAGAGGAAAGGAACATATTTTATAAGAAGTTTGTCTAAAGTCTCTGCAGGCTGCTGCAGAATGGATCCAGTGCCACTTACAATGGGTCTCTCAGGTGGAAATAAAGGCTTTTTGTGAATTTTAAGCAGAGTATAGAAAACAGGAATTCTAGGGTGTTTATTGTTCATGTATCTATACTCTCCCTCTGATATAATACCCTTGTATAAAAAACAGGGATTCTAGGGTGTTTATTATATAGAAAACAGGAATTCTAGGGTGTTTATTCATAGAAAGCAGGAATTCTAGGGTATTTATTGGAATTCTAGGGTGTTTTGGCTTTACAACGTGGGGTGTGTGACGCACCACTAACCAGGCATTTTAAGCTTCATGGCCATGGGGTCAATCAGTTGGGGTTCCAGGTGATTGATAGAGTCCCCCTTTGAGGAGAGAAGGTGATAGACAAAAACTCTTGTTATAAAGAGAGACCAAATGGATCAGCACCTTAGAGACTCTATCACCATCTGGACTTAACGAGGACTATGACCGAAAACACTGCTTATGACTCATTCGCCCCACGATATAGCAGACGTATGCACTAATCTGTATTTATCCTGTACTCCTTCCAGTATACCTATTAAACCATAAGTGGTCCGAATCTCTGCGTGGTATCACTTTGACCATCAAAGGTCCACTAACTGGCAAACACTGGGGTCTCTCGCATGGAGTATCTTTATACACTTTGGGAATATACATGACTGGTAAGCAAAACAGAGTTAGACAGAATGTCGTTTTTTGTTTGTACATTTTTAATAAAGTTGTTCTGAATTACGTCATCACGTGTGATGCCATGTTAGGCGTCACCGCGTCTTCAAGTGATAATGGTTGGGGGTGGGCTTTGTCGCATACACTGGCATCCGCCGCCATTATCTGTATTTTGTATAAATATTCAGGATGTTCTCATTCCAATCAGGGCCTTTGAAGGGATGCCACAGTCCTGAGCATGTAGCCCACACCTTACAGAACTGGATAAGAACTGACACAGACTGCTTTCAGCTATAGAAGCATTACAGAATTGGCACGGACAGATCTCCACTAGACCTGTATATTGGATTTATCCACAGATCATATACTTAGCCATGTGGTGAGATCCATCCATTTTTTGCAAATTTCCATCTATTTTTTTCTACTGAGAAACTTTGGCACTACAATTTTTTATAATTTTTTTTCAAGTTTTTCACTTTTTTCTTTCTTTTTCATTTTTTTATTTTTGTGCTGTGTTAATCTCTACACATAGAATGGAGTATTTTTAACAAAGAGCTCATCTATACTTGGTGGATCCACTGGACTGATTTTCTATCATTTATACTGCTGTACATACGTATAGAGGAAATTTACATTAAAGATGTGTATAATAGATGTATTTGTCCATATTTAGACTATTTGTCATACCATATATCCTGTTTGTTTTATGATTTTTGCACCCTTCTGTATATTAATCAGCCTTTTTTTTATTCATTTAAATTTTTTTCTATTCAATGAAATACATTTTTGATACTTGCTGAGACTTTTTTCTTTATTAAGACATAACTAAAATGTTCGAGTGCGGCATTTACACTTTTGAGATTCACTGGGGAGTAACCTCTAAATACCTGCATCATACTGTAGTAGAGTGCCAGCACATTGAATGCAATTGATGTTATGAAATTTTTTTTTTCTATTTAACTGTCGAATGTGGTCATGCCACAAAGATCCAGATAGTGTGAATAATCAGTCATTTATTCCAAACAACGAGTATATGATTGTTAGTGTGAATGATATGAATTTCAATGGCAGCCAAATTAATGTAATTTGGTTTCAACTAGCTATCTGATTGCCTCTCCGCGATTTCCAGCTGGATGGCTGCTCACTTCCTTAAACTCAACCTGTCCAAAACAGAACTTCTGGTCTTTCGTCCCTCAAGTGTTGCTACTCCCATGTCTGACTCCCTCCAAGCAACCATTACCTCTACCTCGCAGGCTTGCTGCCTAGGTGTTCTCTTTGACTCCGACCTCTCCTTCACCCCACATGTCCAGTCGATTGCCAAACTCTGCCGCTACCATCTCAAAAACATAGCTTGCATCTGCACTTATTTAACAGCAGACGCGGCTAATCCATGCTGTTTCTCTTTCTGGCCTTGACTACTGCAATTCTCTTCTCAGTGGTCTTACATGTTCCCAGATTGCACCTCTGCAATCTATAATGAATGCAGCGGCAAGGCTCATTTTCCTATCCACCCACACCTCCCACGCCACCCTCCTCTGTCAATCCCTACATTGGCTTCCAGTTAGATATAGGGCTCAATTTAAAATTTTGGTGCTTGCTTACAAGTCCCAACATAATGCTGCTCCAACCTACCTATCCTCCCTAATACACAAGTATGTCCCATCGAGGCCACTGCGCTCTGCCGAAGACCTACGTCTATCTGTACTCTGTACTCCCACATCTAATGCTCGCCTTCAAGACTTCTCCAGGGCTGCACCTTTTCTGTGGAACGCCCTTCCCTTCTCCTTTAGACTTTAACCCAGTCTCCACTCCTTCAAGAAAATCTTCAGGAAAGCATTTCATTTAAATTGTTACTGGGTTTTCATTCCCCCCCCATGACTCCTTTCCTGCAACTGTAAAAAATAACCTATTAAGTTCTCAGTGAATACTTTTCTAGCAACCTATTTCATTACCCCTACTTATACCCTTTGTGTCACTATACCCCACTCCCTCTAGCATGTAAGCTCATTGAGTAGGGCCTAAACCCCTCTGTTCCTGTGCGTCCACTTGTCTGGTTACAATTACATGTCTGTTAGTCCACCCATTGTACAGCGCTATGGAGTTTGCTGGCCCTGTATAAATAATAAAATAATAATAATAATAATAATATATGGTTCAAGTTACCAATTTGGTTTATGTGAAATATCATAAAATGCATAAATGATTGAATGATGGTAACAATATATCAAATTAAAATCTCCTAAACTATGGGTAATGAAATAATGATAGAAGAGCCAATTAATGTCTTTAAAAGTGCAGGAAACCAGTGAGCCAAGGTAGACATTGTCCCTGGCCAAAAGTTCAGAAAGCTGAACAAAGCAGTAAAATGGAGGAAACCAGCCAAGAAATAGGATAGGCAAGGGGAAGCGGAGGGATCAAAGGATTCAGGGAGATGTGGGGAGGAAATGTGCCTGAAATGTCAGCACAGATGATAATATAGCACTGGTTACAAAGCTGTGTCAGCACTCCAACTATATTTTGGTAAGAATAGTAATACAGTCGACATAGTAAAGAATTGTTAAATACAGGCATATAAATTAAACTCTGTGAATGCCATGTATGTCTGTACAACATGTGCTTTATCTTTTAACCTCCATGTACAAGTAAGCTTTGTATTTATCTAAAATGCTGTATTGTTCCATGTGATTTATCTGTTAACCCCCAAGTGCTTTGAATCTACCTAAAATTATGTGTTGAAATAAAATGTGCTCCTGTCACTATTAACCCTTAACAAATCTATATTTAGATTACCTTGCATGGTAATGGTTGAAATTTACTGTTTCAGTGACATGAAATTTAGGATGTGTAAGGTTACAACAGTCATGCAGAGATGTTAACTAAACTGAGAATTGGTATACATTCAAATTGAATGTCAAATGTAAGGCCAACATACAAATCAAACTTTGAAAATTTATTCCTGTCACCTATGCTTCTAGTTTAGCTATAATGACATTATATTTGAAATGAAATATTAATTTCTGAAAATTATAACTTCAGTTAATAACCATGATGTATATAATTCATATATATAATGTGTATACATGCTTGCTATGCTCACGGCTGTTTTTGCCATATACTGCATCCATAGCATGTCAAATTGAATCCACATAATTGTGTGCATGTAGTAAATGTAGTACTGTAGTAAAATGTTTCTTTAATGTAGGTATTTCTACTTAAAGGACACTGTAGTAATCAAAACAATGTATAGACAATGCCTCTGAAGTCTCACTGCTCAGTTCTCTACCATGTCGAAGTAAAATCACTTTTATTTCTGGTTTTGCAGTCCCAACCACACCTCTCCTGGCTGTGACCCAAACATCCAGCATTTAGAAGTAATTATCACCTGCTTTGTAAATGTAAATCACCTGCTCTGTTAACTGTAATCACACACAGAAGTCACCTGCAGGCTCTAGTAAACTATTAACAGTACAGGAGATAATACATTCTAAATTAAACTGAATTCAATAAAGGAAGTGTAAAAGTTAAATCTCATTTTACAGGAAGTGTTTAGGAAGGCCACAGAGGTCCTAAGATATAGCTGTGCTGTTCAATTTCCTGCAGGCTTATCAAGCTGAAATGTAACTGTCTGAATGAAACATTAAAGATGTTTGTTACAAACTGCTATTTGTAACTGGCCCTTTAAATGGCAAATTGCCCTGCTTCCCTGGGTTGTGGAGAAGTCTATTTGCCAGCCTCCTTCCACATGACTATGGCCCCTGGGAGATTGTGAGAACTTATGCACTTTTATTGAGTGTGTATGGCCCATTAAGACAGCCAGTGGGCATATTGGGGCTTATGGACTCTTTATGGGACTGGTGCTGGCCCTTTAACTACCTTTTTAGGACATCAAGAAGATTGGGACACTGCCCCTTTAAGACCATGTCCCCAGACTTGTTTGGGACACTGCCCCTTTAAGACGGTGTCCGCTGTGTCCCCAGACCTCTTTGTGCCGGGCTATTTCCCACTTGGTTCAGTAAATGGGGCTTACTGAACCAAGTACCACACAGGCAGACCACCCAGAAGTGGAAGTGTGCAGGCAATTTACCTCCCAGAAGCTGCGGTTAACCGCAGCTTAATTGACAATGCTGGGTGGCCTTTGTTCGTTTGCCGAACACGTGGCGGCGGCCATCTTTGTTAATGCGAACGAGGTCAGCGGTATGTGTAGCCAAATTCATGGAACTAAAATCGGCTACACATTTCCGCGAACACCGCTGACCTCTACCTTCTCCCATATTGATTTTAGAGCTGCAGAGACTAAGTCCCATTCGGCGATGAAATAGACGACCGCACAGCCCAAATCTATGGAACTGTTTTGGGCAGGAAAATGTGCTTGCGGTCGGTCATAAAGGGACCTCCAGGTAACTTTTTAACCCCTGGATGGATTTGGCTGATTTTTGGTTATGTTTATGTTTAAAGTGTGCTGATTCCAAATATGTAATTTTATGAAGATTGAATGTGTAGTTTTAAAGATATAGTACATGTATAAAAATTGTATTTTTACTGCCTGTGTTTAATTATGTTAAGCATTGTGTGCCATAATTAGATCACAGGCAGAGGGGAGGATTTTTGTGTGTAATTGCTGGGAGTGTTTCTGTAATGTACGTTTATGATTGGTTATTCTGTAAACCCCTGTGGGTGGTCCTATCTCAGGGAAACCTGCATAAAAGAAGGCCCTTTGGTGCCAAGTAAACAGATCTTCTTGACCCTCAATACGTAGCCTTGTCTCGTTATTGGAGGGAACTGCTATATCACACTGGGGATTGCTATGCTCTGCATACTCCCCTGAGCTTTTGATCACTTAGCTCTTTTAAGAGCTGATCCTGTTACGCTCTCCTGGAGGAGAGGTCTTCCCCACACGGTCCTGGAGGACAGAAGCTGATCCAGGGTGGAAGGAAGACGGCGAGACTCCAGTTAAGCTACGGCGGTTGTGGAGTCTGCGGTGGTTGTGGTGTCTGCTGCAGTGTTTGGAGTCCTCAGGAAGCCCTAGGAGCATCCATCAACGAAGGGTAGTCGGTCGGAGTACAGGGAGCTCCGTTACAATGATGATGGCATACAGGGGTATTGTTGTATTTAGACGACATAGCTGAGCAACATATAAAATATTATACAGTCGTAGCACACATAAGATTTGTAAAATATACTGTGCAAACTCACTTGGTGTGTCAAAAAGACAGAAAAAAATGCTTACTACCATTACACTTGGTACAAGCTAGTGGAAAAATTATCTCGCGCCAGGTTCAAAATATACCATTTGAAATACCCTGAGATGTCTTCTTTAAGAAATGGTATGCTTTTGTGCGGTAGTTGGAATATGTAGCCTGCTAAAATACTCCAAAATAGAAACAAAAATCACAGTGTAAAAATGCAAAGTTCGGAAAAAAAATGTAATAGCTGTGTCTCAAATGTGCTCCTTTAATGTCCACATATACCTGGCAAAGGTACATACTGGGGTATTGCTGTACTCAGATGACATAGCAGAGAAACATATGAAGTATTATACAGCCGTAGCACATATAAGGTTTGCAAAATATACTGTGCAAACGTACTTTGTGTGTTAAAAAGGCAGTAAAAATGCTTATAACCACTACACTTTGTACAAGCTAGCGTAAAAATTATCCCACGCCAAGGGGGATGTCTTCTTTAAGAAATGGTATGCCTTCATGGTGTAGTTGGAATATGTAGCCTGTAAAAGTGCTCCAAAGTGGGACACGGACGCATCAAAACTATTGTTATACTCAGCAGATGTAGCTGAACACAATACAGGGTTCTGTGCAGGAATAGCACACACCAGCTTTACGAAATACACATTAGAAAAACCTTGTTTTCTCTATTTTGGTTAATGCCAAAATAGAGAAAAAACACAATTTTACTTCAATATTTAGCAGAGATTGACGATGAAATGGCTACGTAAAAAGTGTCAAAATAACCTTGATGTCTACTTTATATAAATATATACTTTTGTGTAACAATTTTGTTTTTTCAGTGATGGCTACTAAACCTACAAGACAAACATACCAACTTCTAAAATTGTTTCACATTGTAATTTTATTTTAGTCTTTATATTTTGTAACCTGTAACTTTTTTTAAAATAAGCTGAAATCCTATTCATATAATGTACTCTATAAATCAAGACACACAAATGAATTTATTTTGCATTATTTTTCCTAAGTTGGACACATTATGCACATGTTGTTAATTCATAAACAGTGAAAAAAAATATTTTTTTTGCTTTTTTCCAATTTTTTTGATTTTTTTTATAATTAATAAAAAAAATGTATCTATGTATGTGTGACATTGAATTAAAGCCCTTTTTGCTCTCTAAAAATGGTATATGATATGTGTTAGTGCAATAAATGACAGAGATGCAAATTGCGTTTGAACACAAACAGCAAAAAATGCAAAAATGTCCCTTAAAGGTACACTCCAGCCACCCAGACCACTTCTGCCCATTGGAGTGGTCTGGGTGCCAACTCCCACGACCCTTAACCCTGCAACTGTAATTATTGCAGTTTTTATAAAGTCCTCCTCTTAAGTCCTCCTCTAGTGGCTGTCTATCCGGTGCTGGACTCCGGTAAGTCACTGAAGGAGTTTTAACCCCTTCAGCAACTTGGGATGGGGGTGGGAGAGAGGGAGGGAGGGAGGCAGGGAGAGGGGAACTAATATGTTTTCCTGGCACTGGAGAGTCCCTTCAAGGATAAGACAAGCTTTTGAAGCTGTGTCCTTAAGGGGTTAAAGTCATGTGTTTGTAACATCAACTTCATTGAAAATCACACTAAATTGACTGCAATTCATTTTTGGCCAATGAAGTGATCGCTTGAATTTCAGAACTCTGATTCCAAGAATAGATGAATCACAGATCAAGTCTGAGAAGTGACCAATAGGGGGGGGGGGGAATGATGAGCAGTATCTGGAGGTCCTAAGCACTGTCTTATCTTCTGGGGTTAAACTGTTTTCAAATGTTTGAACCTCGAAGTGCCAGTCATGACGCAAATCCTCATGTCCTTTTGTCTACTCTTTTGTCTCCTTCAATGCCGATGCTTTTCCTTTGGGTGCTGGTGACAGCAAATGCCTCAAATCAAAGGCACAATCTTCAGAGCACACAGGGCACCGCAAGATCTCACCAGAGAGGGATGCCATAAAAAAGTTTTTAACTTATTCACAGCCACACGTGCCAGAATCTAAAATGGTGGTTTTCACTTGCCGAGATGATGCTGATGAGGCCTTCTCTGGGGCTGTCAAGAATATTAAATTAGTTCTGCATTGTCTGCCCACTATGCTATGTTGAATAAGGTAGAATCATCAGCATGAGGTTGGTTACTGACTTGCTACTGAGGCTTGGTAGTACTAACAAATCGAATACGAATCAAAAACTAACAAAGTTATTGTAGGGAAAATTTTAGATTGAAAACCCCTTCCACCTGAAGTCAGTGGATAGTCAATACTGTGTTAAACACGGATTTTCATACCAGTCAAGCCATAAGACTAGCTTTTGCCACAGAAAACTCACATTTGCAGAGATGTTACTACTGCAAATGACTTTGTGTGGTCATATGCAAATTAGTTTAACAAAGCATAAATTTTTTTACTTATTATTCCATTTTAAACATGGATTCCTTGGTGTTTGTGTTTGCTGTATACAACATTCTTGGTTTTTGCTTTGCATGTACTGCCAAGCCTCTATAGCAAGCCGGTAACCAACCTCATGCTGATGAGTTGCATTTACAATAAAACAGCTACCCATGAGTGGTTCACTGGCTTTGCATCTCTTCCTGAGTTGTGTTTCAAAGCTACTGTATACAGCAAATACATGTGTGTATATATGTATACACACTCAATTTGTGTTGAATGTAAGAATGTTATTGTATGAAGTATGTGTGTAGATGTTGGTGTTTGAATGTAGGCATGCATTTGTGCGCAATGTATACACTTCCACGCACATTTATACATATACACACAAACAGATACACAGACACACATGCTGACAAACACAATGACACATAGTTACACACACACATATACCCACACTGACACACACAGATACAGACACTCATACACATTGGTACAGAATAAACACATCCACACACAGATACACACACACACTGACACAAAGATACACACAGACATTCTTGACACACATACATTCCTAGATATGGAGGTGATCCAGAAACATGTAGAGGGTTCATTAACAAAATATAATTTTATTTCTAGATGTCTCCTGGATTTTTCCATACTGACAGGTGTAAGGTTGAATTTTTCATGCACCAACTTACTTTTTGGTTTTCTAGTGGGCTAATACTTTATGGGAAGCTAATAGGTCTCTGGTATATGGTTATCAAAGTTTAAGTTTTGTAATAGCTGTACATAAAGTGTTTGATCCACCAGGTAGGAAGAGAAGTGCAGCCCTGATAAAAATCAAACAGCCCTGATTAAACAAACCAATAGCTGGTTATGCTATTAATTTTCATACTCTTGTATCTGAGGTGGATTGTAAAATAGTGCATTTATGAAATGGGTTAATGATCATATTCTAGATGAGGTGACATCTAGAGATATTCCAGTACATTTGGAGGACCTTATCGATTGACCAATAGATATAGATAATTGTTTAAGGGAAAGACATCTAAAGAGGAATAGAGTCAGACATACAGTTGTAGCTGTAACTTTTAGGGTCACTCTGCCAAATTTTATGAACAAGAATGGGCAATTCTTGACAACCAGAGAATTTCTTTAAAGGTTTTTCAGGCTGTTCTGCAAGTCTCCACCATTCATAGCTTTCTACAGATATATTGCTGCCCAGCCACATCATACAACACCAGGGAATAAAATAGTGCCCTCCAGAGCATCCATTTGTGGAACCACCCCTGATGTCCCTCTGAGTCTACCTGGCCCTTCACTCTGTACCGGGCTACATTTACAGCAAACTTCTAAGGCCAAATGCTGCTTCTCGAACATATCCTAACCTTTGCCATCAGCCAGACAACCACCATATCTTGCTCCCACATCTCTGTATTTTACAGAAGCCAGTGTCAGTGAGTAAGATTTTGGCTATAAGCAATATACTATGAACATAAGTACCCTGCAATTACAGCTATTTCCTTTGGGACTCCTCTTTTCACACCAATTCCCAGCTCCTAAGGCCTTCAATTATCTTTGTATAAGGCCACAAGACCTATTTAGACTCACATTTGTCATTTGTCATACTTTACAGTGGCTATTCGCCATCCTTGGGGCCAACACTTTAACTTTTTGGATCCAAATTGTATCTCCAAAGGAGTCAACACCAAGGTACTGTATATTTACTATTAGTTTTACTTTGGCACTAACTTAGGGAGGCTGAGGCCTTCCTAAGTTAATGGACTTTCCATTGTGGGTCACTTAGGAATGTGTCACCATTCTCTATCAGTACTAGTGGACTATACATTGTTTCAAAAAATTCTCATTTTCTGCGTGCTAATTTGCTAAATAGTACATTTTTGGGCCTGCTCTTCATATCTGAGAGTCAAATAGAAGCGTCTAATAGTGCGCTTAGAGCGCAGTTGTAAACATTCTTATTGTTTTGGTGCTAAACTGCTAAATAGTACATTTTGAGGCACATTCTTATTGTTTTGGTGCTAAACTGCTAAATAGTATATTTTGAGGAGTGCACTTCATATCTGAGCGTCAAATCGAAGCGTCTAATAGTGCGCTTACAGAGCAATTGTAAAAATTCTAATTGTTTTGCTGCTAAACTGCTAAAGAGTACATTTTGGGCGTGCTCTTCATATCTGAGAGTCAAATAGAAGCGTCAAATACTGCGGTTACAGAGCAATTGTAAACATTCTAATTGTTTTGCTGCTAAACTGCTAAATAGTAAATTTTGGGCGTGCTCTTCATATCTGAGAGTCAAATAGAAGCGTCAAATACTGCTGTCACATTGCAGTTTTAAAACGTAAAAAATTTTGGGTGCTAAACTGCTAAATAGTATTTTAGTGGGGTGTACTTCATATCTGAGAGTCAAATAGAAGCGTCTTATAGTGTGATTGCAGCGCAGTTGTAAAAATTCAAATTTTCTGTGTGCTAATCTGTTAAATAGTACATTTTGGGGCCTGCTCTTCATATCTGAGAGTCAAATAGAAGCACCAAATACTGCGGTTACAGCGCAATTGTAAACATTCTAATTGTTTTGATGCTAAACTGCTAAATAGTACATATTGGGCGTGCTCTTCATATCTGAGAGTCAAATAGAAGCGTCAAATAGTGCGCTTACAGCACACTTGTAAACATTCTTATTTTCTGGGTGCTAATCTGCTAAATAGTACATTTTGGGGCCTGCTCTTCATATCTGAGAGTCAAATAGAAGCGTCAATTACTGCGATTACAGCGCAATTGTAAACATTCTAATTGTTTTGCTGCTAATCTGCTAAATAGTACATTTTGGGGCCTGCTCTTCATATCTGAGAGTCAAATAGAAGCGTCAAATAGTGCGCTTACTGCGCAGTTGCAAACATTCTAATTGTTTTACTGCTAATCTGCTGCTTACATTGGAGTTTTTTTTTTATTTTAAGTGTTTTTATTCATTTTCAAATAAGCATATACCAGTAGAATTCAGTGTACATCAAGATAACATTTCTTCAGAAGTTACACAGTGTGGGAGCGGTAAGCAACACAATACATTTATATACAGTCATGGTTACTTACAAACCGACGGTAATTGCATATTACATAAGATCAATTACAAGTAGACAAATTCGTCTGTCAGAGGCATTACAACGCCTATGTCTGTATTATGGTCAATGTGCCGGTTTGGTATCTAATAGTCGCGGTCGGGAAATAGACTGGCCATATTCTAGAGCGTGTCTGGGAAGGGAGGTCTTAAACCATTGTCTAATATATGTGTAGATATATATATACCATTTTGTGAGTCTCTCTCCTAACTTAGAGTACAAACATTATTGAGAAATTCATTCCAAGGTTGCCATACGAGACTGAATGTCTGGTATTTCTTGGATATAGCGTATGTGAGTTCTTCCATTTGTTTTATTCCTTCTACCTTATGCATCCATTCCCTCAGGGATGGAGGATGCGGATTTTTCCACTTGGCAGGGATCAATAGATTTGCCGCTGTGAGAAGGTGTGTTATGAGAGATAGTCTCTCTTTCTTAATGTCAGGGGGTGGAAGTAGGAGGATCAGGTATTCCGGGGCAGGCGATATTGAGGTTCCCGTGATTATTTTAATTAGCTTAAGAATACGTAGCCAAAAGGCTCGTATATAAGAGCATTCCCACCAAATATGTGCAGTATTGGCATTCGGTCGGTGACACCGCCAACATGTGTGTTGGGTGGAGTTGTATATTTTGTGTAGTTTAAAGGATGTGTAGTGCCATCTGGCTAGTCTTTTGTAGTTACCCTCCTGTATGATCGTGCATGCGGATGATCTGTGGGTTCTCATGAAAACCTGTTTCCATTGGCCTGGTGTGAGTTTAACCTGGAGTTCTTGGTCCCATTTGCCAACATAGGGAGGAGGTGCATGCGACTTGAGTTTTATGAGTAGTTTGTACATGACTGAAAGTATTTTACCTTTGAGGGGATGTTCTGAGCATAGGTTTTCAAAATCTGTGAGGTCCCTTACTCCAGCTGGGATCAGTTTCATGGAGTGGATAAAGTGCGACATTTGTGTATAGTATAGTTTCTGGGGCCATGTTGGATCATGGGATGCCGTGAGTGTGTGAATTGGTGCAATGGATACATCTCTCACCCCCTCTCTAAGTTGGACATGTGGGTTTGTGCGAACCTGGTCCAGTAGTCTCCCCATCAGTCTCGGTTCGAAGAGTGGGTTGTGAGTGATGGGGTAAAGCGGTGAGGGATGTGGTGAGAGTGCGTTTTGTCCACGTAGCGTTTGCCAAATCTTTAGAGTCGTCCCTATTGTGGGGTGTTGGTTATGTGATAGCCATTGTATCGTTGTTTTATGCCATGGCGCGGTATGGAGAGGCACTCTGAGGAAGGATCCCTCTATTGTTTTCCATTGTAAAGATGATGAAGTTTTAGTCCACTCATAGATTCTGGCTAGGTGTATGGCTTTGTGGTAAGTGTCGAAGTCAGGCAGGCCTACTCCCACTTCCTCGCGTGTGGTCGTTAGAAGGGAGTATGCTATTCGGGGGCGAGTGTGGGCCCAAATGAATGTTGTGATGGACTTGCGAACTGCGGTTAGGAATGTATTCAGGATGGCTATGGGCAGGGTCTGGAGAGGATAAAGCAGGCGAGGGAGCACATTCATTTTAATGATATTTACTCTGCAGAACCAGCTGAACCCCGGTTTGTGCCATTTTATTAAATCAGAGGATATAGCTTTTAAGAGTGGGGGAAAGTTGAGCTCGTAAAGGTGATTTAGTCTCCTAGGCAGGTGTACCCCCAGGTATTTGATGGAGTTGGATGCCCAACTGAAGATAAAGGAGCCCTTAAGATGTTCCTCTAAATTTTGAGTGACATTAAGTGGTAAAATTTCACATTTAGTGAGGTTAGCTTTGAAGTTCGAGACTCTGCTATAGAGGTCCATTTCATGAAGTATCTGGGGGAGGGATGAACTAGGGTCTGCGACAGTGAATAGAAGGTCATCTGCGAACGCAGACACCTTATACTCTCCCCTATCCGTTTTGAAGCCCCTTATCAGGGGGTTATCTCTGATCCCCTGTATGAAGGGTTCTAGAGTCAATATGAAGATGAGGGGTGACAGGGGACACCCCTGTCGGGTTCCATTACGTATTTGGACTGGGTCGGAAAGTTGTCCATTGATTTTGAGTCTAGCTGTTGGGGTTGAGTAAATAGCTTCCAGCCATTCCACCCACTTCTCCCCAAATCCCAAACCCCTCAAAGTGGCGAGCATAAGGGACCAATCGACCCTATCAAATGCCTTTTCCGCGTCTATTGCTAGAAGGACGTTAGGTGAGTGTTTGCCTTTGGTGGTCGCCCAGTGTATTAGATTTATAATTTTGGTGGTATTATTTTTGGCTTCCCTACCTGGGATGAAGCCTGCTTGATCATCATGTATTAGTCCCTGAAGGAGAGGTTTCAATCTGTTGGCTAGGATTTTAGTAAAGATCTTTATGTCTATGTTTATTAATGAGATGGGCCTGTAGCTACCACAGTTGGATGGGTCCTTCCCCTCTTTCGGTATTAAGGCTATGTTTGCAACCAATGCAGAGTGGGCAATGGAGTGCTTTAGGTCTCAGTCATTGAAAGCCTTAAGAAAGGGTTATTCCTGTTCTTGGGCCAACGTTTTGTAGTATTTCCCTGTTAGGCCATCTGGGCCTGGACTTTTCCCTATTGGGAGTGTCTTAACAATGTAGTGGAATTCTTCTGCTGAGATGGGGCTTTCTAGGAAGATTCTCTCATTAGCCGGTAGTGTGTGTTTGATTCTCCCTCTAAGGAAGTTTTGTATTTCCGAGGGGTTTGGTGGCGTCTCACGGAGGTTGTATAACCTTTTACATTGGAGTTTTAAAAAGTAAATTTTTTTAATTTATTTTTTGGTGCTAAATAGTATATTTGGGGTGTTCACTTCATATCTGAGAGTCAAATCGAAGCGTAACTTTGATTTGAATTTACTACATCGGTCACTTGTAATATTGTTTCACACCTACAACACTTGTTACACAGATGTAAGTGATAGAAAACGGATTAATATTTTCTACACTAGAAACTACCAGATAACAAGCTGCTATATTTAAACCAGTTATTAATAGCTAAGAGGTACTTAAACAATATTGTAATTCTGGGGCAATACCCTCACAAGTCAAACTGAGAGGTCAGTTTATAGGGAAAACTGTTGCCTGGATACAATTCTAAAACAATTTCCATATGTCCTTTGCAGACTTTACATGCTGGAAAAACACAGGTGCCAACTGCAAAGTTCAGGTTCGTACCAGATTTAACGATCCATTCGTAGTTTCACAGTCAGGTGGGCAGTCCGGTGACCAGGACCCAGACACTGCCTGGGCGGCGGTCGGATGACTGGGACCCAGTATGCCTGGTGTTGAAGTTAGGAGTCACAGTGTGGAATGGATTAGCAGGGTCTGGTGCAGGGTAACCACACGCTCCCTGATGTTGAGCACCAGCGTTTGTGCGGCCACATACCAGGACCCTGATGCAGCTTCAGTAAAAAGAGTACTGAATACCAGAAGCCATCACCAGACTGATCCGCAACTTGGAACAGGATGTGACATTCACTGTAGCGGCTGTGTGCGCTTTTGGCGTTCTCGCCCTGCTGCTGCTCGCCTGTCTGTGCTGCAGAGTAACTTCGGCCTTCCCACTCACGGCCTCATGAGACTGTGCGAGCAGCAGCAGGCGATTGTGGAGTTTCAGCTGCAGCACGCATGGGTCAGTGGCTCTGCACCAGACTTCCCTCCAATTGATCAGAGTTAAAGGATTTCAAGTGGACTCATTACAATTACAGAGCCTCTAAAGAGTCCTGTATTGTTATTTGTCATCACTACCTTCCCGCGTCGGGAGTGGGTCATTTGCGCGCCTGCTGCCTTCCTTGCATGTGGTAGCTGTTTCTCAGGGTCCCTGTACGGAATGGAACCCCGATTCCCCGTTACCCGTGGTCACCATGGTAGGCGCAGAAACTGGCATCGAAAGTTGATACGGATGACATCCGAATGCAAAGTTGCCGTCATGGGGATGTGCGATTTGCCCGAGGTTTTCTAGAGTCAACAAAGTGCCTGCACAACTATAATGTCAACAGCTACTCTGTGGAACAGAGTTGTCTTTTTTATATGTCCCAATATTTTGGGGGCTACCCCAATTAAAAAATATAATTATATCTAAAAAAACAGTGTTGGCTACCTCATCCTCCTCCTCCACCGCTGCTTCCACCTATACCGCAATGGTCACCACCTCCTCAACCTATGGGTCACTTAGTATAGACTATGTACACAATAGCAGAGGCTTGTGAAGGCCTTTTCTCCATGTGTCAGGAGTTGAGCATTTCTCCATGCATCAGGACTGCAAAAAATGCACTGCAGGCCGCAAATGTTACCTTTTTTGTATGTCCCAATATTTTGTGGGCTACCACAATTAAAAAAAAAAAACTTAAAAAACAGTGTTGGCTACCTCCTCCTCCTCCTCCACCGCTGCTTCCACCTACACCGCCACGGTCACCGCCTCCTCAACCTATGGGACACTTAGTATAAACTATGTACACAATAGCAGAGGCTTGTGAAGGCCTTTTCTCCATGCATCAGGAGTTGAGCATTTCTCCATTCATCAGGACTGCAAGAAATGCACCGCAGGCTGCAAATGTTTCTTTTTTTGTATGTCCCAATATTTTGTGGGCTACCACAATTAAAAAAAACCATAAAAAACAGTGTTGGCTACCTCATCCTCCTCCTCCACCGCTGCTTCCACCTACACCGCCACGGTCACCGCCTCCTCAACCTATGGGTCACTTAGTATAAACTATGTACACAATAGCAGAGGCTTTTGAAGGCCTTTTCTCCATGCATCAGGAGTTGAGCATTTCTCCGTGCATCAGGACTGCAAGAAATGCACCGCAGGCCGCAAATGTTACTTTTTTGTATGTCCCAATATTTTGTGGGCTACCACAATTAAAAAAAAATAAACATAAAAAACAGTGTTGGCTACCTCATCCTCCTCCTCCACCGCTGCTTCCACCTACACCACCACGGTCACCTCCTCCTTAACCTATGGGTCACTTTGTATAAACTAGGTACACATTAGCAGAGGCTTGTGAAGGCCTTTTCTCAATGCATCAGGAGTTGAGCATTTCTCCATTCATCAGGACTGCAAGAAATGCACCGCAGGCTGCAAATATTTCTTTTTTTGTATGTCCCAATATTTTGTAGGCTACCACAATTAAAAAAAAATAAACATAAAAAACAGTGTTGGCTACCTCATCCTCCTCCTCCACCGCTGCTTCCACCTACACCACCACGGTCACCTCCTCCTTAACCTATGGGTCACTTTGTATAAACTAGGTACACATTAGCAGAGGATTGTGAAGGCCTTTTCTCCATGCATCAGGAGTTGAGCATTTCTCCATGCATCAGGACTGCAAGAAATGCACAATTTAAAAAAAAGAAAAAACATAAAAAACAGTGTTGGCTACATCATCCTCGACGTCCACCACTGCTTCCACCTACACTGCCACGGTCATCGCCTCCTCAACCTATGAGTCACTTAGAATAAACTATGTACAAAATAGCAGAGGCTTGTGAAGGCCTTTTCTCCATGCATCAGGAGTTGAGCTCAGTTTGAACAATGAAAGAGAATACCCTGCACTCCAACCCTCTCTCAAATGGATAATTCTGGTGATCCTCCTGACAGCAATGCTTTAGATTTTGATTTATGTTCTTCCAAAGCTAAAATCAAAGATTCCATCTAGTGCTATTTTATGGCTCAGCTGTATTTTTAATTGTTATGTTATTTTAATTGATTTCCCTATCCACATTTGTTTGCAGGGCACTTGTCCTACTCTTACCCCCATTTTACTTTTGCAGCTCTCTAGCCCTTTCCAGGAGTTTTTTAGAGGCAGTTTTTGTGGCCAAAAGTTCGGGTCAAGTTTGAGCCCGAACCCAGACTCTTTTTCAAAGTTCGGCCGAACTCGCCGGACCCAAACATCCAGGTGTCTGCTCAACTCTACTGGTGACCTTCTACACCAAGATCATAAATATCTTAAAGATCATAAATATTACTTGGCCAAAGTCACAGCACAATGTAAAGATCTGCAATCTGAAAAATCCTAATGGATTGGTAATACAAATTCCTACTTTATGTCTCGGGAGTCATAACCCAACACCCAGAAAAGAGGAAACCACAACAGGTGGATCCGAAAGACGTATAACTGAGCCTTGGCTGGACTTAAGGTAACTAAACAACAAGAATCAGGGTCAAGAATAAATCAAGGACAGGAATAACAGGAATACTCAGTGTCAAGACAAAGTCGGTGTCAAGATACGAGAAATCACAAGTCAAATAAGAAGTCGAGGTCAGGATACCAGAAATCATGAGTCAAATACAAAGCCGAGGTCAGGATACCAGAAATCACGAGTCAAATACGATGCTGAGGTCAAACACAGGAAATCACAAGGAGCACTAAACAAGGTTTAGCAGAAACTCTGATAGCACAATAAATGTGGACTAAAACAAGGCTTAAAGAGGCTTACTTATGTTTTCATAGGCCCACATCATCACTGCAATCCAAAATAGATTAGGATTGCAATGATGACGTGGTCACTTTAAAAGTGGGCGTGACGTCTACATCTATTTATAGACATAATGCCGCCCCAGCCACAAAGTTCAGTCAGACCCGTGGCAGGAGGAGGTTGGTTAGGATCGAGAGAGGTAATTTCCCTTAGTATGCCGCATGGTCGGATGGAGCGGTCGGACCGCGCGGCAGGACGGGGCTTGGCAGAGGTAAGTATTGACACATTTTAAAATCCAATATTCCATAATTCACTCACCTGAGTGTTGATTAATTATTCTATATATTACCATATCTTCACACATTAAACAGTTGTTAATATATAAGCTCCCAAAGAAGCCAAAGAATTATGTAATAATAGTAGCTCAGTAGTAGTTCAGATTGTTTCACCCATGTGAAAAATCTAGATCTGAGGGACTAGCCAGGAGCTACTTTCTTCTGAGCTACTATTTTTAGATAGTTAGCTATATGGGATGAATGTTTTGCAGGAAATAAAAAACCTTCCTGATGTTATCTTGAAACTTGGTGATTAATTCCCTTGAGTTTTAGGGACTGTTTCCTTATATTATGTTGTTAAACTTCATCCCCTTATAAACTGGGTTATGATTAGTATGGCTGAAGAGGATAGGAGTCTGTACCCTTTTATTGCCTTTACCTCCACTGGAGTTTGGCTGAAATTGATGGAACAAAGTTAGCAGTCATTTCTGTCAGTGATCATAGGCATGAATGATCAAAGCCTGAATTGCACACTTATACTGTTAAATATTTTAATGTATCTGCTACATTGTATACACTGCTGTTAGTTAATTTATATTTAGTCCCATTACACAACTATGCTGACTGAGTTTAGAATTTTAAACTGTGGAGTATTTCGTATTACCAGACTGGGTATCGTTGTTGTGGGATCACTCTCTTGCTTGCAGTTTAGTTTTTTATCCAACATGCCCAGGATAGTATAGTACTATCTGCATTGGCAAATTGCAATTCTTTGGTGCCTTTGATTTTGTTTTTGTTTGTTGAAAAAATTATCAACAATTCAGATGGCAGATAGTGCCATGATGGTGATCCACATAACCTCAACTTTTAAGGCCATTGAAAAGATAAAGTTGAACTCCAGAAGTCATTATAAGTCATTATAAGATTTTCAGATGAATTAGGGGAAACCACTTGAAGCATTTGTTGTGTTGAGCTATTTCAATCGCTTTTCTTTTATTTGTTCATTGCAAACAACTGAAAGGCAGTACATTTTGACAATAAACCTGATCTTCAATGGGGTTTGAATAATTTTGAGTACAACTGTAGATGACCTTTTTATAGTCAGACTTGAACCCAGCTGTAGTTTGTGATTGAACAGATTAATGCACTGAAGAAAAACACTCAATTCATAGTGAATGTAAATTCAGACTCTGCACTTTCTAGTCCATCCTACCAGTAAATGTCCTTGGGCATAACACTTAATGACAATGTATATCTACCTACCGTAGATTGTAAATGCAAATAATAATAACAATAATCATAATATAATAAATATCACTTGAAAGTATGCAAAGAATTACATTTGTAACACCTCACTCTCCTGTTGATTTCAGAAGATGTCAACCAATCAATTGGTTAGAGCAGACATTGGCTCTGGTTATAAGATTTGCACCTGATTTCTTTCAACACCATTGAAGGTAACATTTCCAGGACTTGGATCCACACTGTGAAGGAACACGGTTAAGAGATGTTTTCTTTATCTTTATGCAGGCAAAAAGCCACAATATCAAAGACTCTTTCACTTAAAATGCATCTCCCCAGCTGGCCCGATGGTACATGATAAACCTGGTAAACAACTCCACAGGCAACCTCCTCATATATATACATACACAACCAGCCTACCCTACACACAACACCACTAGCATCCTCCTTCCCACACACAACAACCCTATAAGGAGTCTACACACATGGAGACACACCACTCCCTGCATTGTCCCTCTTTTTGTCCTTTAGTATCAACTGCTTGAAAAATCCTCAGATAAATATTCTTGGTAAGCACATTTAGCTGCCTTTGTAATGGCAGATACATTTAATTAAGTTATTGATCATTAAAAAGTAAAAGATTAGCCACTGGGCAAGCATTGCTGCCCATTTGCTAGTAACATACATGGTGAAGATAGTGGGGCTCTAAATAAATAATTTAGCGTCCTACGATCCATCTTTGTACTATGGGGGTCTTATTGAATAAAATTGGCTTTTTTAAAAATATTTGCTTGCTGGCTGCAAGTGCTGCCAGCGGGTAAATAGTTTTAATAAAAAGCATTTTTCGATGTTGCTAATTTCAAGGCCATTTATTGAGGATCATGGCCTTAAATTAGTTAGATTTCCAAATGATTCAATAATGTTAGAAAAATTCCTAAATGATTTAACTTCAAAAATCCCCATAGACTTCAATGGTGACTTCTGTAGCTAAATCACTTTTTTTTTCTAACAGTATTTAATCATTTGAAAAACTTATTAAATCAGGGCCTAGGTACTCAATAAATGACACTGAATAGCAGAATCAGTTTTTTTTTTTATCAAAGCCAAGTATAATATGGATTTTTAATATTTTCCAAAAATCCATATTATTCAAAGCAATATTTGCAGGCTCCTGTTGAGCCTTTATCCAGATTTAAGTAAATTCAAACTGATAAAATGTATCAGCTGCAATGCAATGTAAGGACATTGGTCTCTATTTAATAAGCTTTACAACTGTTTCAATATTGTTAGAAAAGTTTCCAAGTGAGTTAATAGCAAAAGTCACCATCAAAGTCTATGGGAATTTTTCAGAATAAATAATTTTGAATTTTTTCCAACAGTATTTAATCATGTAGAAAGCTTAGCAAATAGAAGTTATTTGTTCAAGAACAAATTAGGAAGGACATAAAAGATTATATTCCTAGATGTACACAGACTTTTTCATATTTCACTCAATAATATAACCTATATTTTACTTTAGTAAAAGATATGCTTTAAGCTCAAATAAGAGAAATGTCTCCAGACCTATCTTAGTGCAGCTTATCACTCTTTGCAAATAATTTTAAATCAGTACACTTAACTGAATTGTGAGCTGCAGTACTTACTATCATTCACAACGTAAACTCTGTAGAATTCAATCACATCTGAAATGAATAGTTTTTATCTAAAACGAGATTTTTCTTTGCACAGAATATATGGTATAGGACATTTAGTATACTATTATGTTTGAATCCAAACATTTGTTGTCTAAAAATATAGATATACAAATATGCAATGTTGTAAGCACTGTTATTTACAAGAAAACTTTTCTACAGATCTGCTGAACATCAACATTTTCTATTTAGAAGAATGACAAATCATTGCAGAAATATTCAGTCTTGTCAAATAGATATATAAAAAGAAATATGAATACCTCCGTTATACGGAAATACATTTTTGTATATGTTTACTACAGTCATATGCAAATACTGCAAAATAAGATCTAATCATAGGTATATTGAAAAGCGAGGAAAGCTTTTGGACCTTTTAGAATTGATTATATTCTTGTTTTACTTTTACTAAAAATATGATTTGATCTGTAGCTAAATCATACAATCATAACAAATATATAAATTGAAATTAAAGGGACACTAAAGCATTAGAATTACAAACCTGAGCTTCAGTGTTCCTGTCCCTAGGTTGTGATGTCCAACCCACTACACACACACACACACCTCGTTTGGCATAAAATCATTGCACTCATTGCTTTAATATGCGGGGTGCAGTCATGTGACTGTGGTTTATTGGCTACTGTAGTAGGAAGTACACCCAACATTGCAGGCTTATACAGGACCACAGCACCCATTTAATTGAGACAAAGTGGCCTGGGCGACTTTAGTGTTCCTTTAACAGTGTTTGCATAATATTATGCTTTACTTTTTCATGTGTTTGCTGAGAACATTGATCCAACAATTGGATTGTGTTGGAAAAATCTATGATCCTTTAAATTTAACTAGTATAACACAATGAAGAAGCAGAATACTAAATTTGATACATAGCTCCACCCCCTCTCCATAATGCTGTCTTAGTAACTAGCTTCACATCTTTCATAGTAGATGGGTGGGAATGTAATAATTCCATGTATAATAATCAGGAAAATAAACTTATGGTAAATATGAAACAATTGTCCTAATTCTTGATCAAACATGACAGCATTTATGTATGGGTAATACCCAAGCAGTATATATAGAAACATAGAAACATAGAAACATAGAACGTGACGACAGATAAGAACCATTTGGCCCATCTAGTCTGCCCAATTTTCTAAATACTTTCATTAGTCCCTAGCCTTATCTTATAGTTAGGATAGCCTTATGCCTATCCCACGCATGCTTAAACTCCTTTACTGTGTTAACCTCTACCACTTCAGCTGGAAGGCTATTCCATGCATCCACTACCCTCTCAGTAAAGTAATACTTCCTGATATTATTTTTAAACCTTTGTCCCTCTAATTTAAGACTATGTCCTCTTGTTGTGGTAGTTTTTCTTCTTTTAAATATAGTCTCCTCCTTTACTGTGTTGATTCCCTTTAGATATTTAAATGTTTCTATCATATCCCCCCTGTCTCGTCTTTCTTCCAAGCTATACATGTTAAGATCCTTTAACCTTTCCTGGTAAGTTTTATCCCGCAATCCATGAACCAGTTTAGTAGCCCTTCTCTGAACCCTCTCTAAGGTATCAATATCCTTCTGAAGATACGGTCTCCAGTACTGTGTACAATACTCCAAGTGAGGTCTCACCAGTGTTCTGTACAATGGCATGAGCACTTCCCTCTTTCTACTGCTAATACCTCTCCCCATACAACCAAGCATTCTGCTAGCATTTCCTGCTGCTCTATTACATTGTCTGCCTACCTTTAAGTCATCAGAAATAATCACCCCTAAATCCCTTTCCTCAATTGTTGAGGTTAGGACTCTATCAAATATTCTTTACTCTGCCCTTGGGTTTTTACGTCCAAGATGCATTATCTTGCACTTATCCACATTAAATGTCAGTTGCCACAATTCTGACCATTTTTCTAGTTTACCTAAATAATTTGCCATTTGGCTTATCCCTCCTGGAACATCAACCCTGTTACATATCTTAGTATCATCAGCAAAAAGACATACCTTACCATCAAGACCTTCTGCAATATCACTAATAAAAAAATTAAAGAGAATGGGTCCAAGTACAGATCCCTGAGGTACCCCACTGGTGACAAGTCCAAGCTTCGAATATATTCCATTAACTACAACCCTCTGTTGCCTGTCACTCAGCCACTGCCTTACCCATTCAACAATATTGGAATCCAAACTTAAAGATTGCAGTTTATTGATAAGCCTTCTATGTGCAACAGTGTCAAAAGCCTTACTGAAATTTAGGTAAGCAATGTCTACTGCACCACCCTGATCTATAATTTTAGTTACCCAATCAAAAAAATCAATAAGATTAGTTTGGCATGATCTCCCTGAAGTAAATCCATGTTGTCTCTGATCTTGAAATCCATGTGTTTTTAGATGTTCAACAATCCTATCCTTTAACATGGTTTCCATCACTTTCCCCACTACTGAAGTAAGTGTTACTGGCCTATAGTTGCCCGACTCCTCCCTATTACCTTTCTTGTAAATGGGCACAACATTTGCTAATTTACAATCTGCTGGGACTACTCCTGTTAACAATGATTGGTTAAATAAATTTGTTAATGGTTTTGCTAGTACACCACTAAGCTCTTTTAATAGCTTTGGGTTTATTCCATCAGGTCCCATTGACTTATTTGTCTTTACTTTTGACAGTTGAAATAGAACCTCTTCCTCTGTAAACTCACGTGTAATAAATGACTCATGTATCCTTTTTCTCAACTGAGGTCCTTTTCCTTCATTTTCATCTGTAAATACAGAACAAAAATATTCATTGAGGCAGTCAGCGAGACCTTTATCCTCTTCTACACACCTTCCTTCTTTTGTTTTTAATCTAACTAATCCTTGTTTAACCTTTCATTTCTCATTTATGTATCTAAAAAATGTTTTGTCCCCTTTTTTACTGACTGTGCTATTTTCTCTTCTGTGTGTGATTTGGAAGCTCTTATAACTTGCTTAGCCTCTTTCTGCCTAATCTTATTGATCATTTTGTCTTCCTCACTCTGGGTTTTTTTATAATTCCTAAATGCTAACTTTTTGTTTTTAACTATTTTGGCCACATCTGCGGAGTACCGGAGTGGTTTCTTGAATTTTTTGCTTTTACTGACAAGCTTAATGCAATTTTCTGTTGCCTTCAATAGTGCAACTTTTAAATAATCCCATTTCTCTTGGACTCCATTTAAATTGATCCAGTCTGATAATGACTACTCTACACATATTCTAATTTTAGAAAAGTCTGTTTTTTTAAAGTCTAAAACTTTTGTTTTTGTGTGGTGTTACTCAGTCACTGTTCTTATATTAAACCACACTGACTGATGATCACTGGATCCTAAACTTTCACCTACAGTAATATCTGATACCAAATCTCCATTTGTAAACACTAAATCTCGTATGGCCTCTTTACGAGTTGGCTCTTTAACAACTTGTTTTAGAGACAATCCCAGTAGTGAGTTTAGAATATGTGTGCTCCTGGCACAAGTAGCTAATTTTGTTTTCCAATTTACATCAGGAAGATTAAAGTCACCCATGATGATAACTTCCCCCTTCATTGTCATTTTAGCTATTTCCTCAACTAGTAGATTATCTAACTCTTCAATTTGTCCTGGGGGCCTATAAATCACACCTACACGAGTTACTGTGTGATTACCAAATTGTAACGGAACCCAAACGGACTCTATGTTTGTCTCACTAACTTTTATTAGGCTAGATTTTATGCTATCCTTCACATATAGGGCCACCCCTCCCCCTTTCTTGCCTTCCCTATCTTTTCTATATAAAGAGTACCCTGGTATTGCTATGTCCCAGTCATTTTTCTCATTATACCATGTCTCAGTAACAGCGACTAAATCTACACTATCAGTTGCCATTATTGCCACAAGTTCATGGATCTTTTTCCCTAAACTGCGAGCATTTGCAGACATGACTCTAAGCTTATCATTTTTTAACACACTTGCTACAGGCACCTTCTGTCCTTGTTTTGGGGGACAATTGGATTGATGTTTTATCACCCTTTTGCCCCCCCCTCCTAGTTTAAATACATCCTAGCAAAACCTCTGAACTGCTCACTGAGAACATTTGTTCCCTTTTGAGAAAGATGCAAACCATCTTTTTTGTACAGCTTATTTCCATTCCAAACAGAGCTACCATGAGAAATAAAGCCAAATCCTTGCTCCCGACACCATTCACCAAGCCACAAATTAAAGTCCCTAATACGCATCCGCCTGTCGTTCTGAGTGTTATGCACAGGCAGAACTTCAGAGAATGACAGTATGGAAACAACCTGCCGTATATCATTGGCAAAAACACTAAAAACTTCCTTAACCTTTGAAACCTCATTGCAAGCCAAGTCATTTGTCCCTAGATGGACAAGTACATCCAAATACCCTTCCTGCTTTGCTTGCTTAACAATATTACAGATATGTCTCCTGTCTCTGTGAGCAGTAGCTCCGGGAAGACACCTCACAAGACCACCATTGTCCATCTCCACACCTCTTATGATCAAATCCCCCAACAACAACTGCTTTCTATTAGGCCTCACCATAGTCTCCAAGCCGGTCTACACAACACCATTAGCCTCAGTGCCTCTCTCCACAAAACCACTAGCCTCAGTGCCTCTCTCCACAAAACCACTAGCTTCAGTGACTCTCTCCACAACACCACTAGCCTCAGTGCCTCTCTCCACAACACCACTAGCCTCAGTGCCTCTCTCCTAACTAACCAGATGTGGTGAGCCAGAGCTCCTGACTAACTATTTGAAAATTGAGGAAAACCTAAAAAATACAGCTACCACACAAAGTCAAACATGTCCTTCAGGTCAAGGGAGCCCAGGTAAGCTGACAAATACCTCACTCATGAGTCTCACACATCGAGAACTTGGGCACCCTGATGTGGCCTACCTGGAGCGGAGCTGGGGGGAGGCGGCCAGTCCCCCCTTTGGGCTGGGGTCTGGAACCTTGGCACTCCTACCCCCCCTCTGGACCCATGGGGGTCATCCCAGTCTTCCTAAAAGCAACTCAGAAGCTTCACTAGAGCCCATAATACTAACTGGGCAGCATTACCTTTATCCTGATAATCTAAAATGATGGACGCCAGCACCCTGCTACCACGAGGTGTGTGCCTCGAGTGGAGGACACAACAAGACTGCACAACGGACCCTCTGAGGAGACTGGAAGCAATTTTCCAGCATTTTGGAGGAACATAACGCAATGAGGTGCAGTCACAAAAGACAACCCCCAGCCGGGGAGCAGGGGAGTACAGCAAAAACAGCAGAAGTGGTCCAGTGGTGGAGCAGCACAGGGCAGGACGCCTGCACACCCTGCGGCATGCTCCGAAGCTAAGCCATAATAGGCCTCAGATCCCGGTACACACCCTTTACTAGAGCTGAAAGCCTCAAGAACCCCAAACCAGTGGCCCAAGACACACAAGGGTCAGAGCTCCTACCGGGACTTAAGCGACAGCTCCATGGGGCCTGTCACCCTACCCCATGAGCAAAGCACCAGAAGCAAGCAAGCTCACGAGCACCAGATAGGCTGGGGCATAATCAACCGCTTCCCCGGGTCAGGGACGATCCATCATCTGGGCAACGCAGTGGCAATCTGCACTCCAACTTGGGACTGTGGCCCTGCAAAGGTATGGGATGACTGTGCACTCACTGGGACCAGGAGGGCCTACAGTGTGACCCACAGACTCTGTTCTACTTGGAAGATGCGGGACTGATCTCTATCTTAATGCCCCTGACATTAATGTTACGAAGCTTAATGATTAATCTCTTTTTTTACTTAGAATGTCTTTATTTACACAAACAGCATATCATAGCATAGAAAGAGGGACAACCCAGCCTGTACAAATAATCCTGTTCATAATCCCACACGCTTGACAACTGTACAATGTTTTTGCTTCTGATACTCCACTCATCGCATGTTATACCATAAATATTTTATATTAGAGCACAATCTTCTTAATATAGATAACCAACTTCTAGCTCATACCATGCCTTATTGCTGTACGTGCTTTTTTTTTTTTTTAAAGTGCAGCAACGCATTATTACCCATTCCTTACATTGTTATATACCATATATGCTATGTTTTACTACTAAAGCATGTATTTCCTAATCTGCACTACAAAAGTAAAAAATAAAAATAAAAAAAGGCAGCTGAGATATTCATAATCGCATATGTCAAACACTTACTGATATGTTTTATTCCTGATTACCATTAGCTCCTCAGTTTCCTTATTTTATTTTCGCTACTTGATACTAAGTTAATTCACATTGTCATGGTAATGTGCTATATAGCCTGTACTCGCAAATGTCTCAGCATTACTACTCGAGTCTACAAGTTTTGTTGAGGGCTGACAACAAGGGAGGCTGGGACTCTCCATCATTGGGCATTGGCTGGGGGGGGGTCACATGAGCTTGTGTAGCAGTTTGGCTGATATTAGCCTGATATGATGCAGCTGTATTAGTTAAATATTATGCTTTAACTGCTTGCATACTATGACACTGCACGTGAACTCAGTGTTATCTTTCTGTTTTGTAATAGCTATGTAATTAAGCTTGTTGTATAATTTTATTAAATTTTTTCCTTACATCTATCTGCTCAAGTGAAGTCAGACACCTCAACGTGTTAATATTTCTGAAATCTGAGGCAATGTGAGGAGTAAAGGAGAAAGACATAATATAGTGTTGCATATTTAGATAGTTGGAAGTGAAAAATAAAACGAAATGCACTTTCAATTTTTTGGAGCTTATTCTCAGCTCCAGATATATGCGCCTGGATGGTATAATCCCCATCTGTGGATATATTGGTGGTCTCTGTTCAGGATTAAAGCATCTTCAGTAGAGTTGAGCGAACCTGGACTGTAAGGTTCGGGTTCTTACCAAACATTAAGTTTTTTGGACCCCCGACCCGAACACGGACATATCAGTGTATGTTCGGGTTGGAGTTCGGTGTTCGGCGATTTAATGGCGCGTTTTGAAAGGCTGCAGGGCAGCCAATCAACAAGCGTTTGACTCGTGTGACCTTAGAAGCCATCACAGCATTACCTACTAATGGCATGGCTGTGATTGGCCAGTGCATCATGTGACCCAGCCTCTATATATAAGCTGGAGTCGCGCAGCGCCGCACGCACATGAGGTCTTATTAGTGTAGGGAGAGGGTGCTGAAGCTGTGAGGGACAGATTAGGAAAGAATTCTGATGTTGAATCTGCAAACTACAGCAATTATTTTTGTGAGTGCTATGATACTACATTTGTGTACCCTGCCCTGAGCCCAGTGCAACAGAGAGTGCAGTGCATTTGCAACTGCATGTGTGCAAGGCACATTACTTTAATCCTGTTCTGGTAGCTCAGTGGGCAACATCTAGGCATTTTTAAATACTGCAATGTTTGTGGTGCTAAATAGTACATTTGCGTACTGCATTTTTTGCAGTCCAATAAAATCCTTAAATACTACTGTTACATAGTTGGTTTAAAAAATCAAACTTTTTGGTGCTAAATAGTACATTTGTGGCCTGCGGTGCACTTCATATCTAAGAGTCAAATAGAACCATCAAATACTGTGCTTACAGCGCAGTTTTAAAATTTCACATTTTTTTGCTGCTAAATAGTACATTTGCGGCCTGCGGTGCACTTCATATCTGAGAATCAAGTAGAGCAGTCAAATACTGTGGTTACAGCGCATTTTTAAGCATTCAAATTCTTTAGGTGCTAAAAAGTAAATTTGGGGCGTGCACTTCATATCCGAGAGTCAAATAGAACTGTCAAATACTGTGGTTACAGCGCATTTTTAAACATTCAAATTTTTTTGCTGCTAAACAGTAAATTTTGCGGCCTGCAGTGTACATCATATCTGAGAGTCAAATAGAGCCGTCAAATACTGTGGTTACAGCGCAGTTTGAAACATTTTAATTTTTTTGCTGCTAAATAGTACATTTACGGCCTGCGGTGCACTTCATATCTGAGAGTCAAACAGAACTTTTAAAACTGTGCTGTAAGCACAGTATTTGACGGTTCTTTTTGACTCTCAGATATGAAGTGCAGGCACCAAATTTAGTTTTTAGCACTTAAGAATTCAAATGTTTAAAACTGCAATGCAAGTACAGTACTTGACGGTTCTATTTGACTCTCAGATATGAAGTGTAGGCCCCAAATGTACAATTTAGCACCTACAAAAGACTAAAAATACCCCACTTTCAATACCTTGGGTTGTCTGCTTTTTCAAATGGTATGCCATTATGGGGGTAATTCTCATCGCTGGCTAACCACACCGTCTCAAAGGTAACATTACTAATCTGGCAAATTTCAATTTGAAAATGGAACGTTCTATATTTGACCCTGTAACTTTCCAGTACTGTTGTACTCATGAGACATCGTTGATTACAAATATGTGCATGTTTTTGCAGTAAAATCTAACAGTATTTTATGACATACACAGCTAAAATGTCAGACGTAAATACAAATTTAAAAAAAATCTTATTTTCTCACTTTTTTAAATTTTATTCATAATGTCGTTCCCTATATGAATAGTTAATGATAAATTAAAGCCCTGTTTCACCTGAACAAAATGATATATAATAAGTGTGGGTGCACTTAATGTGAGTGGTGAATTACGGTTGAACAGACATATAGCGCAAATTCCAGTTTTTGTTTACGTTTTGTTTTGATCAGAACGTGCACTATTGACTCCGTCCTGAAGGGGTTAAACTGAACCTTCCACTATATCAGTGCTCTTGTTATAATCCGCAAAAGAGAATATATTTCAAACAGACAGCAAATATAAATGATGACAAATTCAGAATGCATCCCAGTCTAATGCAAACTGAATATGTAAGGCTGGAGCCCAGACCCAGTTTGCTCATTTATCATATGAAGACTAGAAGGGAGGTTTGCATAACTACTGTCATATGAGTGTCTGGTTTAACACTTTGCAAGACACATTACTCAAACAGGGTAAAATGTATCAAGGGGATAAAGAGGGAATTATCCGCCAGGCCTAGTGTACACACTCATCCCAGACAAGCATTTATCCATAAGTCTCCAACACATGAACAACTTGAATCGTGAATGCAATAGGCATATATTTTGTGCAAAGAGGTATTCAGACATAGATAGGTTTAATGTCTGTGTATCCCAAGCAAAAATGTGTTTAAGGTCAAATTACTGTAAAATTCTAACTTCAGACATTATTAATTTCAAAGGTATAATAAGATCTAGAAAACATAAGATACGGGTAGGTTCATAATAGTATAAGATGAACTACACTGAACAAAATTTTAAATGCAAATTGTGCCCCCATTTTTCATTAACTGATTTCAAAGATCTAGGGCTTTTTCTATGTACATACAAGTATGATTATTGCACAAGTGTGCCTTAGACTGGCCACAATAAAAGGCCACTCTAAAATGTGCAGTTGTATCCCACAGCACAATGCCACAGATGTCGCAAGTTTTGAGGGAGCGTGCAATGGGCATGCTGACTGCAGGAATATCCACCAGAGCTGTTGCCCATGAATTGAATGTTCATTTCTCTACCATAAGCCGTCTCAAAATGTGTTTCAGAGAATTTGGCAGTATATCCTAACAGCCTCACAACCACAGACAACGTGTAACCACACCAGCCTAGAACCTCCACATCCAGCATCTTCACCTCCAAGATCGTCTGAGAGCAGCCACCCGGACAGCTGCACAAACTGTCAGAAACTGTCTCAGGAAAGCTCATCTGCATGCTCTTCCTCCTCACCAGGGTCTTGACCTGACTGCAGTTCATCATCATAACCAACTTGAGTGGGCAAATGCTCACATTCGATGGCGTCTGGCACTTTGGAGAGGTCTTCTCTTCACGGATGAATCCCAGTTTTCACTGTACAGGGCAGATGGCAGACAGCGTGTATAGCATTATGTGTGTGAGTGGTTTGCTGATGTCAACATTGTTAATAGAGTGGCCCATGGTGGCGGTGGGGTTATGGTATGGGCTAGCATTTGTTATGGAAAACGAACACAGGTGCATTTTATTGATGACATTTTGAACGCACAGAGATACCGTGATGAGATGTTGTGGCACATTGTTGTGCCGTTCATCCACGACCATCACCTCATGTTGCAGCATGATAATGCATGGCCCCATGTTGCAAGGATCTGTACACAATTCCTGGAAGCTGAAAACATCCCAGTTCTTGCATGGCCAGCATACTCACTGGACATGTCACCCATTGAGCATGTTTGGGATGCTCTGGATCAGTGTATACGACAGCGTGTTCCACTAAGTGCTCACTAACACAGATTTAGACAGATTTGTAAACAATATTTGAGAGAAATAGACCTGTTGTGTACATAGAAAAAGTTTTAAATCTTTGAGTTCAGCTCATAAAAAATGGGGGCAAAAGTGTTGCATTTATAATTTTGTTCAGTGTATATATAAGATTTGGTCAGTTAACATAAATATGAATCACTGAGTAAATAAATACAAGGACATTTCATTGTCCTAAAACACACATAGGAAATACACTTAAAATAAATAACTAAATGTGTGCTTTATACATATACAGAATAGGAAACACATAAGATTAATTTGAAACGTGGGGTCTGCATAATTTACAGAGTTACTAAAAGCACCATGACCATTTTAGTGATTTGAAGTGGACATGTTGATTCATACCTCCCAACACTGCAAATGGAGATAGAGGGACACTATCATTTTAGGAGTGTGAGTGGGGTTTTAGTCAGGGGCAGGTGTAAGGTTACCTGTGACATATAACTGTACTTTCTTAAATTCGCATCATTCTAGTGCAGGCAGACACTTGTCTGCCGCATTCCATTTTAGTATAAATGTTGACACTGGATGCTCTAAACCTGCATCATTTAATTGTTTATATAACCTCTGTGAAAATGAAAATGCAGAACAGTGTGCCTCATTCTGGCAAGAAGGAAGGTGCACATTATGACATTAGAAGCAATCATGGTACCAATCAATAAACCCTTTGAGCCCTGTTATTGTTGCTTGATGATCCCAATACCGCATTCCTTGTGGTTGTGATCTATTCTGCATTTTGACATGGTTTAGTCCTGATTCTTCCAGGCTGTCTCTCTTATGTATTCTGGTGTTCCACACAAGAGACAAGTAACCAGCAAACACAGAGCAAGAGTGTCATTCAATTTGCTTGCACTGTGCTAAACAGGTTATTCTCTTCATTAGGGAGGCCAATTTTTTTAAATGATCTGTTAAGTATTTACTGAAAATAATATCATATACCTAGCCAGCCTTGTATAAAATATGTGGCTGATGAGCTTATAATGTTTAGCTATAATGCCATTATATATTAACCATAAAACAATACATCGAAACATAATGGGTCAATGAGGCGCTTTGATTTGTATGAACTTTTTTTAATGATAATAACATGATTGGCTGATAGATATTTCAGTTGAAAGGATAATTACATGTTTAGGAAAATGAATTACATCTCATTGTCCACCCCTTAAATTATGGCAAACCCCTGATGAAGAGAAAACCTTATAAATGTGAAGGGGGAGGCAATAAGTCTAATACAGACTGCAATATAATAAGATGTTTTTACATGTTTTGGTTTACTATTTTAGATTATTTGGCCCCTCCTCACTGTTATTAGGGTGGCTTGGCTAGGAGCTTGGAGTCTGCTAGCCACCCATTGGAGTGGAAATAATCTTTTGAGAATGTGGAAAAAAACATGTTCATCCACTGATATATTTAATTTGAGCCCTAATTTACCATACATGAGTAAGGCCTGGGTGGGATAACAGGTCTCCCTGTTTATCAGTATTAGAGCCCCCACCCTCAGTCCATGGGTGGAGACTGTGAGCATTTACCTCCCCCCCCCCCTCCACCCCCTCCATTGTATTAATTAGAGCCCTTACCTCCTAAGACCCCCCTGTTCATTGTAATTACAGATCCCACCTCATGGACAGAGATGTACCCCCACTTTAGTTTTCAATTGACAGACCTACTGTGGGGCGAGTAGGTTAATTGGAGTCCCCAATAATTCCCAGGTGGCCCCAGTTACTAGTCTTTTATTACAGTGAGAAGCCACAAAATGCTTGGTGTTTAACAGACATGCTTCCACTTGCAGCATGACAATTGGAGGTATGGGAGAGGTATACAACTTGCTTGCACTAATTTTGGGGTCATAGTGACCTCAACAGGCTGTTTCTAACTAATTGTCTTCTAGAACAGGGTTTCCCAACCCAGTCCTGAAGAACCCCCTAACGACCCAGAATTTAGAGAGTATCCTGTTGTGTCTAAAGTGTTTGGGGTTTTTTCTTTCTAAAAACACCTTAGACACAACTGGGTAATCCCTAAATCCTGGACTGTTAGGGGTTAGTTGAGGACTGGGTTGGGAACCACTTCTCTAGATGCTAGTGCTGAGTCATGAAACAAACAAAACGTCTCATCCACTGGCCATTTCATTTGCATTTTGGTACAGTTATATGGTGGCTCCAAATTTGGATTTTTGCATGAGTCACCTATCACCATAAGTTTGGACAAATTGAAATTCTAATTTCATTAATATTATTTTTTGATCTTCACTCTCTCAAATGCATTTTGTTTCTGTATTACACACTCTTTAGTTGCTGCAAAAGAATATACTGAATTGTACTAAAGTACTGCAATGTTAATACAATTTTATGATTTGTTCTCATTTATAGTCTTGCCCTCATTCTCTCCAAGAGTTTATCTTTATGGTTGTTGCTGATGAGTTCCAAGAACAAAATAATAACATGGATGCACTAAAATATGCAATATAAAAGGCAAACTTTTTGAAGTGGGATAAATTATTTAGTTGAGTTTAATATCCTTATTTATCTTTTTAGTTTAGGAACTAACACTAGATATAAATATACCTAGCTTAAAATTTCAAGTCCACCACTACTAGCCAGACCTTAAAAGTTACTTGCCATTGCAAGCCATAGCGTGATCAACAGGGGTGACTTTCTACTCCGCATGGGTTTAATAAAAATATGACTGGTAACAGAGAGCTTGTAGGAGATTTGAAAATGGAAGAGCCTTATAATTCTGTACCTTTAAGGAGAATATGAAGAGATTTCAGTCTGGTTTCTAAGCTAAGCAATCTGTGGAAATGGCACTGACCAAAGTATCCAATGATCTACCCACTGCAAATCTCGTGGTCACTACTCTATCCTAATTCTCCTTGACCTTTCTGCAGCTTTTGACACTGCTTCTTCTCATCCTCTGCAATATCGGTCTACAAGATATTGCTCCCTCCTGGTGCTCCTCCTATCTCTCCCAGCGCTCTTTCAGTGTTTCTTTCTCTGGCTCTGCTTCTTCTCCCCAACTCCTTTCTGTTGGTGTCCCCCAAGGCTCAGTCCTTGGTCCCCTACTGTTCTCCATCTATACTGCCTCCCTTGGTAAACTTATTAGCTCCTTTGGCTTCCAATATCATTTCTATGCAGATGACACCAAACCTATCTGTCCTCTCCTGATCTCTATCCTGTCCCTCTTGACTAGTGTCTCTGCCTGCCTCTCTGCTATTTCTAACTGGATGGCTGCCCACTTCCTTAAACTCAGCTTGACCAAAACTGAAATTCTGGTCTTTCCTCCCTCAAGTGTTGCTACTCCTGTGTCTGTCTCCTTCCAAGTCAACAGTGCTACCATCAGCTCTACCTCGCAGGCTCGCTACCTAGGTGTTCTCTTTGACTTCGACCTCTCCTTCATGCCTCAGGTTCAGTCAATCGCCAAATCCTGTTGCTTCCATCTCAAAAATATTGCCCGCATCCGACCCGACTAAGGTGCTGGTCCATTCCACTGTCCTTTCTTGCCTTGTCTACTGTAATCCGCTTCTCAGTGGTGTTACGTGCTTCCAACTTGCGCCATTACAGTCCATAATGAATGTGGCGGCGAGGCTCAACTTCCTGTCTGCCCACACCTCCCTCACCCTTCTGTCAGTCCATACATTGGCTTCCTGTTAAATATAGGGCTCAATTTAAAATTCTGGTTCTTGATTTCAAATCTCTACATAATACTGCTCCCACCTATCTATCCTCCCTAATACACAAGTATGTCCAGTCTAGGCCCTTACACTCTACTGAAGACTTACGTCTATCTTCTGTCCGTACTCCCACCTCTGATGCTCACCTTCAAGACTTCTCGAGGGCTGCACCGTTCCTGTGGAACTCCCTTCCCTCCTCCGTTAGAAGTTCACCCAGTCTCCACTCCTTCAAAAAATCCTCAATTAAACTGTTAATAGCTCCCGGCTGATTCCTCTCTTGCAACTGTCATTAGTCTAATACTATGCTTACTTTTTGTGTCACTTTACCCCAATCCCTATATCATCTAAGCTCATTGAGCAGGGCCCTCAACCCCTCTGTTCCTGTGTGTCTAGCTTGTCTGGTTACAACTACATGTTTGTTCGTCCACCCACTGTAAAGCGCTGCAGAATTTGTTGGCGCTATATAAATAATAACATAATGAGAATGTGAACTATAAACCTATTGTTCTAACAGGCTATTAGATGTATTTATCTTTTTCAAAGATGACTCTAAAAAGCATAAATCAAGTGAAATGTACAGGGAGTGCAGAATTATTAGGCAAGTTGTATTTTTGAGGATTAATTTTATTATTGAACAACAACCATGTTCTCAATGAACCCAAAAAACTCATTAATATCAAAGCTGAATATTTTTGGAAGTAGTTTTTAGTTTGTTTTAGTTATAGCTATGTTAGGGGGATATCTGTGTGTGCAGGTGACTATTACTGTGCATAATTATTAGGCAACTTAACAAAAAACAAATATATACCCATTTCAATTTATTATTACCAGTGAAACCAATATAACATCTCAACATTCACAAATATACATTTCTGACATTCAAAAACAAAACAAAACAAATCAGTGACCAATATAGCCACCTTTCTTTGCAAGGACACTCAAAAGCCTGCCATCCATGGATTCTGTCAGTGTTTTGATCTGTTTACCATCAACATTGCGTGCAGCAGCAACCACAGCCTCCCAGACACTGTTCAGAGAGGTGTACTGTTTTCCCTCCTTGTAAATCTCACATTTGATGATGGACCACAGGTTCTCAATGGGGTTCAGATCAAGTGAACAAGGAGGCCATGTCATTAGATTTTCTTCTTTTATACCCTTTCTTGCCAACCACGCTGTGGAGTACTTGGACGCGTGTGATGGAGCATTGTCCTGCATGAAAATCATGTTTTTCTTGAAGGATGCAGACTTCTTCCTGTACCACTGCTTGAAGAAGGTGTCTTCCAGGAACTGGCAGTAGGACTGGGAGTTGAGCTTGACTCCATCCTCAACCGAAAAGGCCCCACAAGCTCATCTTTGATGATACCAGCCCAAACCAGTACTCCACCTCCACCTTGCTGGCGTCTGAGTCGGACTGGAGCTCTCTGCCCTTTACCAATCCAGCCACGGGCCCATCCATCTGGCCCATCAAGACTCACTCTCATTTCATCAGTCCATAAAACCTTAGAAAAATCAGTCTTGAGATATTTCTTGGCCCAGTCTTGACGTTTCAGCTTGTGTGTCTTGTTCGGTGGTGGTCGTCTTTCAGCCTTTCTTACCTTGGCCATGTCTCTGAGTATTGCACACCTTGTGCTTTTGGGCACTCCAGTGATGTTGCAGCTCTGAAATATGGCCAAATTGGTGGCAAGTGGCATCGTGGCAGCTGCACGCTTGACTTTTCTCAGTTCATGGGCAGTTATTTTGCGCCTTGGTTTTTCCACACGCTTCTTGCGACCCTGTTGACTATTTTGAATGAAACGCTTGATTGTTCGATGATCACGCTGCAGAAGCTTTGCTTTTTTAAGAGTGCTGCATCCCTCTGCAAGATATCTCACTATTTTTGACTTTTCTGAGCCTGTCAAGTCCTTCTTTTGACCCATTTTGCCAAAGGAAAGGAAGTTGCCTAATAATTATACACACCTGATATAGGGTGTTGATGTCATTAGACCACACCCCTTCTCATTACAGAGATGCACATCACCTAATATGCTTAATTTGTAGTAGGCTTTCGAGCCTATACAGCTTGGAGTAAGACAACATGCATAAAGAGGATGATGTGGTCAAAATACTCATTTGCCTAATAATTCTGCACTCCCTGTATAGAAGGGAGATCCAAAAACAAGGTTTACTAATCAGCATTCATGTCAGAAACTAAAATAAAGTAATCTAAAGAGGTGTAGCAGGTGAATGTGAAGCTGGGTAAGTGAACAGTTTAATGGATAATCCAAAAATCAATGTTTGTTAGTCAATGGCCAGGTTGGAAGTCAGGAAGATAAGTCAAAGTTGTGTAACATAAATCTGTGTTAAGTAAAAGTCAAATCAGAAGCCAGGTAAAATAACACCATAGCAAATAATCTGTAAATCAATGTCCATTATTCAGGAACTAGGAGATAAAAAAAGTCAAAAATGGAGCTCAAGGTAACTTACTTGGAGTTAAGTTAACCTTTTGAGTTCTTAATGATGTATAATGTTGTTAACATACAGTTTAAAATCATGACAGTTTGGTATGGCTTTTAAAGTGCGATGGATGTTATATGTTGCACTGGTCATATCTTTTTATTTATTTCTTTATTACAGGTATTTATTAAGCGTCAACATATTCTGCAGCGCTGTACAATTGGGAAAAACAGACCTATACAATGGGTAGCGGGTCCTGTCTGTGAGCTTACAATCTAAAGGTAAAACTGTGGAAATGAGACAAAAGGTAGCAGAGAAATTTGTATGTGATGGAAGAGAGAGTTAATAGTATAACTGCAGCAGCTGATATCATGTGAAGGTAATAAGGAGGTGATTGGCTGTGGTTCCAAACAGCTGGAAGAGCATGCTATATAGGTAGAAGGAACCAGGGTGGGTGGGTTGAGTAAAATTAAATGGGCACGTTGCAGGGATGTAAAATTGGCCCTAAAGAGTAGAGAAAGACAGTTATTTATATATTAACCCCTTAATGCAGTTACGGTGTTCTATGCCGTCCCCATTATAATGGGCTTTAACCCCTTAAGGACCAAACTTCTGGAATAAAAGGGAATCATGACATGTCACACATGTCATGTGTCCTTAAGGAGTTAAAGCCGTTGCGGTGGCATAGAACGCATAGCTGGCAGTGGATCTGCCAGCAGGGGGAGTGTATGGACTGTCAGACAGTCCCCCTGCTGATGGTAGAGAGAGAGAGAGAGAGAGAGAGGGAGAGAGAGAGAGAGAATAGATGTAAAGATAGCACTCCAGAGTCTTAAAAGTAAGGTGAAAAAAAACTTATCTTTTATTCAGGCATCTGCCATGGTGAATCAACGTTTCAGTTCTCTAATGGAACTTTCATCAGGATGCAGTGCAATGCAACAAACACTGTTTAAATAGCATGAAACAGTAATGAATACATTGTATACAGCCTGTACTTACAATTAACCCCTGTCATGCAGCCAGCTGAGATGAAAAAATTGCGGGCAAATTTGACCCGGTATTTCTAAAACCGATGGTGCAGAAGTGTGCTGGAATGAGCTGTTTGTGTTCCACTGGTTGTCTTAGTAACCAGTTGGAACGCATGGGGGCATGGTTTACGGGCATAGCAGGCAGCCGATCATACCCGTGCGGCTTATGATAATACTGAGGATCGGGTTAGGCTGTGAGAATAATTAATTGGCCACTCATAGTTAGAGATCCCCAGCAGCAGTGTCTGGTGGAAAAACACCAGGGGTGTCATAAAATAAAAAACTGCAGCTCTCGAGTAGAAATAAGGAAGGAGCATTTGACTATCGGACAGATAGATAGGATACTATGTCTCTGTGCGTGCCGTGCATAAATGGCAACATGAGAGCACGGAGATCCGTGCATTGTTGGAGGATGCACATATCTGTGCAGAAATTGGAGAAGACGGACATATTGCTGGTCTGCAAAAAGTGTAGTACCGAAGATAGGGGGGTTGGTGTGATAGTCAGAGCCATGAGGAGCCGCAGGCTGGGCAACTTAAAGGGATAACTATATACAAAGGGAATAGCAAAGCTATATAGTAGAGGCTTAAAGAAAGTTGGGTACCTAAAGCCAGCATATTAAGCATATCAAGCAGGGCATGATCACAAAGGGGCTTAAATAAGCATGTTGATGAGCACATGAAGAGCTTATTATAGGGGGTATTACTTCCAAATGGATTCTCTCTATGACTCTGTGATCCTATGCAGAAGTCCATACTTTCTGTAACGGCTTCCTTACCTGGTCTGGTGATGCACCTATATTACTAAAAATAACAGAGCTTTTCTTCTAAAGGTACAGGAACTTAAAGGCTCAATTAATTGTTGCTGACAAACTCCAAAGTGGTGGAGAATGTACAGAATGTGTTGGTTAATTGACTCCCCGAGTATACATATCAATTAAATCTGGCTTGCTCACAAGGAAGTTTTTAGGTTAGTGTTTGTCAAAGACATCTCCTATATAAAAAAAAAAAAAAAAAAAAAATTATCCTACAAGCTCAGTTAACTCATTTGAATAATCTAAAACAGTGTTTTCACTATGCCCAACTGATGGGTTACATCCTCAGATCCTCGTCTTTACCCAAAGTAACTGGGCGGGAGCATTTCTAGATAGGCAGCGTAAAGTAAACAAAGTTAATCTAAGATTGCCTACATACTAGACAATATAGGACATTTTTTTTAACCATGCTACTATTGCTTCTGCTTTTGCAACATTCTATTCCAAGCTATATAATATGTGAGAGGAGGAGGGCACGTATCGTTCATTCCCTTCGGAGATTGCAAGGTTCCTTAATTAAGATCTACCCCTACTGGGGGGTAGTATGTGATCCAATAATGTGCCTTAGTGATAAGCAGCTCAGCACCTAATGTGGAATACCCTTTAATCCACAGTAAATTAAAACAGCCAAATTATGGTATAAAAATACCTTTTAGTGGAGGGCTATACAAATCTGACTTGTGCAGGGGTTCCTTTAACTTACCCCCCAAAAAATAGTGTAGGTAGTCTAAAAATTGCAATCAATTGTGTAGAAAAAGCTTGAACCACTGACATGTTCCGGAGCCTATAAGATACTGGCTCCGTAAAATAAACCTCTTTGCTCTTAGGGCAGCAACACACCACTTGCACTGTGACATCTCCTCCAAAGGGGATATAAGAAGAGAAGCGACCAATGGGTGGTATTATAGACTTATATACTTAAAAGCCATATGGTACGTATTAAGCTCACCATTTTTAGAGTCTTCAATTCTTGGCTCTAAGGGTAATAGGCAGAGTGCCAATTTGCTGGGGATGGCACCACCCCAACGAAGATTCTTTAAGGCTTCAGCAATTTATAGGAAAAAAGGGAACAAAGGGAAAAAAACATTAAATATATAGAATATACACTTGAATATAATAAAATAAGTATTTATAATATAGGTTGATATTTTATTTAAACCATAATCACAAAAAATACATTTTAGGAGAGAGAGATATAGGAACACCAGTAAAAAAAAAATAGGATAAAAATGTAAAATAATAATAATAATAATAATTGAAGATGAGAGATTAAGATTTTAAGATTTTTGTATATAATACCAAAATTGTAAAAAGACATCTTAAAAACTTTGTATAGGAAACACTGTAAAAAAGTAATAATATTTGGTATGTATTACATGAAACTAATACTTATATTAAAATTTAAATAATTCAAGAGGGAATTGTTTTAGAAGAAGGAATTAAATTAAAGGGAGTTTTAGAGGAAATTGCACAACTCAATATCAATATTCAAACCTTGGGGCTGTAAAGTCCCAAGGTTGAATATCCATCTCATTTCGTTCTGGCCTAGGATTTTATTAAAATCTCATCCTCGCCAGTTTCCCAAAACTTTATGGATACCTAAAAATTGTAGTCCCTTGGGGTTGCTGTTGTGTATATTTTTAAAGTGGTTTGACACCTCTTTAAAAACATCCTTTTTTTGGTGTTTCTTATATGTTCTTCCACCCTTGTATGTAAATTATGTTTGGTATGGCCCACGTATTTCAAACCGCACAGGCATTCCAGTAAACACCTAACACAGTAACACCTACAAGCCCTTATGGCATCTATTACATTACAGGAGGTGTTAGATACAATCATTTCATTAAACCAGCACACTCTCCAGTGCCCTCTCCACTCTACTGAGACTGCTCTTATCAAACTTACTAATGACCTAATTGCAGCTAAATCCAAAGGTCACTACTCCATACTAACTTTCCTTAACCTCTCTGCTGCCTTTGACACCAATGATCATGCTCTCCTCCTTCAAACTCTTGAATCACTTGGTCTCTGTGACTCTGTCCTCTCATGGTTTTCCTCTTATCTCTGCCAATGCTCATTCAGTGTCTCCTCTTCCAAGGATACCTCCTAACCTTGTCCTGTCTCGGATGGAGTTTCCCAAGGCTAAGTCCTTGGTCCCCTTCTATTTTCTCTTTATACTGCCTCTCTTGGCAAACGTATTGCCTCTTTTGGATTCCCCTACCACCTGTATGCTCATGACACTCAGATATACCTCTCTTACCCGGACCTCTCCCCTGCTGTCTTGCAATGTGTCACTGCTTGCCTTTCTTCCATCTCTGACTGGATGTCCTCGCGCTTTCTGAAACTCAATCTCTCTAAAACTGATCCTTGCTCTCCCTTCAAGTCAGTGATATCCACATAAGCCCATCCTTGCAAGCACGCTGTCTTGGCATCATACTTGACTCTGGCCTTACATTTGAGCCTCACATCCAGTTTGTTGCCAAATCCTGTAGATACCAACTTAAAAACATAGCCCGCATCCGCCCCTTTCTTACGCAAGGAGCTTGTCCATGCTCTAGTAATTTCCTACATGGATTATTGTAACCCTCTCCTGATTGGTCTCCCCAAAAGCCGTATTGTCCCGCTACAGTCTGTAATGAATGCTGCCGCCAGACTTATTTTCCTCTCTAGTCGGTCCTCTCATACCTCACCCCTCTGCCAGTCCTTACATTGGCTCCCTGTATCCTATAGGAGTCAATTCAAAGTGCTAACCCATACATTTAAAGCACTGAACAATTCTAGCCCCTCTTTTATCTCTTCACAGATCCAAAGGTATGCCCCTCCTTGTTCCCTCTGCTTTACCCGTGACCACCTCCTGGCCGCTGCTCGCACCCATACGGCCAACTCGCACTTGCAGAACTTCTCGCGGATGGCTCCTTTCCTATGGAATAGCCTGTCTACCCCCATCAGACTCTCCCCTAGTCTTCAATCCTTTAAGAAGTGCCTTAAAACCCATCTCTTTAGGAAAGCTTATGGCCTCCCAGAGTAACCTCTACCTTACATACCTGTCTCTTGCTCTCTCCTATAGGGCAGTGCTTTACTCTGTCCTCCAGCTTTGCTTCACTCCTACCCTATTTGATTGATATTTCCTGTCCTAACGTGTCTTATACCCCACCTCCTATAGACTGTAAGCTCATTTGAGCAGGGTCCTCTTCAACCTATTGTTCCTGTAAATTTTCTTGTAACTGTCCTATTTATAGTTACATCCCCCCTCTCATAATATTGTAAAGCACTACGGAATCTGTTAGCGCTATATAAATGGCAATAATAATAATAAATCAACAGTTTCTCTGGAGCCTACTATACACAATTTACCAGCACACTGGGCCCTTACTCGGAGAGAGTGTTTAACAAGGGGGAAGAGTCTGGAGCACTGCCATTTGAAAAGTTGATATAACTCTTCATAACCCTGGCAAAACTCAGTACCATTGCCACGATTTCTGACAAATCCCACTTTTAAATTGCAATGCAAAAATATATGTAAAACTTTTGGCAAATAGACTAGTGGACATCATTCACTCGGGTCAAACAGGATTTGTAAGAATGATACAAGGTTCTGATAACTTCAGAAAATTAGTTCACTTACTCCATATATTCCACACATCTAGCATAACCAGTCTGCTCATGAAAAATACTTTGACCAGCTACACTGGCAGTACATGAAGATGGCCTTGGAGGCACTATGATTCCCCTCTACTATACTCCCAGCCCTCCATCCAGATATACTATTCAGGTTTTACAGGTTTATTAACGGAAACAGGTAGAGATGTCCTATCTCAGCCACACTATTCATATCGGCTTTAGAGCCCTTAGCACTTCAACAATGTCTGGATATTTCTGGGGTTTCCGATTGGGAATCAAAAATTATTACTTAATCTCTTTGCTTCTTGTTCCCCGTTTGCTCACTGTAGTGTTGGTGCCCCTTCCGTGTGTGAGGTCTCCATTTGTGTTGTTTTAGTTGGTGTGGGCATCTGGAGCATGGCCCCTATGTCTCTGTCAGGCTTTTGTGTCCGGAGTCTCATGCTCGAGGAGTCTGATAGTGAGGTAGGTTCAGGCTGTTCTGGCTTGCTTGGGCTGTGTGCCTCGAAGAAGTGATCGAGGAACGTTTCCAGGCCTCGCGGTGTCGGTGGCTGGTAGGCCGCAGTTTTATGCCTCTGCTTATTTTGTCGCTGAGCATACTGGAAAGGCATCTTGCTGTGCGGGTAGGCTTCCCGGTGCCAATTCTTGGGGTGGCAAGGCTAGATGGCGTTTCGGGGCGATGATATAAGGCCATTGTGACAGGGCCTGTGAGGCGCTTTCAGGAATGGCATCTGTTCAGGTTCATGCGTTGGCTCCGCCCCCATGTTTATTGTATATTTTTGTATGCACTGTGACTATTTTTGCTCATAATAAACATTCATTTATTAAGTTCTGCCTTTGGTTAAGAGTCACGCTGAAGAGACTAATTAGTATTTTGCAATTACATAGATATTGTGCTAAGTAATATTTGGTGGGTTTTTATTATTGATTTACCTGGGGGACCAAGGCACCCTATTTATAAATTGTCTTGGTGGTGGCAGTGTTAACATAGTAATAGTTATATTATCATGTTTACGTGTGGGTGGTTTTAAGGGGGATTTTGTCATTATTTTCAGTCTAGTGCAGACAAATAGTGAACTTTAACCCTTTCACCACCACAACTATGTCACGCACACTCTTGGAGTAGGGTGCGTTCATAACACCAGGTGCTGCCCTTTGGGATATTCCCCTCAGCCCTATCATCTCATATACACCTATGAATGGAGTTTGGACTTTATAAAATACTTAGTAAAGACAAAAGGGGCACACCCCAAACATGCATTTTGCAGGAATGGTGTTGCCGTAGTGACCAAAATATATACATAATACAGATTAAGGAACACGTAAAAATAAATTTTTAAAGTTTATAAGGCTACTTAAAATCACCTATCTCAGCAAACAAATATGGGGATTCCATTCCACTATATGGCCATATTGTGTTAAGTCCACCACTATGTCACAGTACCCTAATATTGGTGGGTCTTACACTAATTTTAACATGGAAGATTCACATGCTAATTTGCATAATATATGCTTTCCTGTAGTCACCTCCAAAGGTATAGTGGATGGGTGGGGATTTTTCTTTTTTTTCTCATGCTATATATCATCAATTATAGTAACCCAAAATTGGAGGATCCTACAATTTTAATGGCTTTGAAGGCCCCTTTGGAGGTGACCACATTAATATATAAATTTGAGAAGGGCTTGGATAGTAATGTCACTTTTATTATAACTTTTATAGAGTAGATATATGGTATGCATTGTGACTATATACACCAAATTTTTTGCCCATGCACATACCTACTTATTATCAAATCTATATAATATGTTTGAGGTTTTAAAACAGGTGTGTCAGATCAGTTAAGATCATTTTTATCTGCTCTTACAATCCAATATTGTATGTTCAATAATGCAATTACACATGCCACTATAGTAAAACAACCTACATATAGGATCTCCGTAAGCTTTGTTAGAGACACAAACTTTCTGCAAGGAGGAGACCTGCTTTATATACTTTGTTTAACATATTCAGACAAGCAGGAGTTGAATATGTCATATGAATTTATACTGTAATATTTTCTTTCCTACTTTTTTAAACTATGTGTTGGAATTACTCATAAGCATAAACAATTGAAGGCACACAAACATACCATGCTTTATACAAGACAAATAATATGTATAAGCTTGTTTACAATACAAAAAACGGAAAATAGATATTTGGTTTTATAGCTTGGTGTTCAGGAGATCAATTATACTGCTTACATGTTTTTGATCGACATACTTTATTGCAGAAATAAGTAGATTTGCAATCCCCCTGCTTATTTCTATTCATGCTTGTTTAGGCACAGATTGATACAAACTACAATTCAAACTACATTAAACCAATATTATCCAGTGTTCTTAATGCGTATATCTTTATCCATTGTCTGGTGTGACCCATATGTTGCAAAAGCTGTGAAGTAGGCCTATGCATCAATGTAGAGTTTTAAATGAACCTTACCATGTTTAATGAGAAATCACTAATAAAGCAACATGATCATAGATCGCTATAATTATTTATACAACCCTTTTTAATGTTTAATAGATCATAGTAATTATTAATGCAACTTATAATGCTTATTGTCTAGTGGTGATTGAAGGATATCAGTGACATTAAAGAAACACTTGCTTCTTTAGCTCTTTAATGCTAAGTTTTGTTAATGGTATACTGTAATGGTTTGTCGTGAGCTATGTTTTGTTAATGGTATACTGTATTTAAATGATGGAGCTGAAATTTGACATCATATCTTCTGAGTCAGAGTGTTTTTATCAATTCACAGTTCCCTCCTTTATGCATTTACTCGTGTGTTAAGAAAAACTTGTATGTTTTTGCCCTGCACTTTATAATTAACAAAAAACAGCTTTACTGACCTTCACACTAATGGAGTTATTCACTAAGCCAGGGATTACAAAGATTTAAAAGGAATTACATTTTTTTTCAAGGGAGCTATACATTTGTAGGCTGTCTCCACATACACTAGTATGTGCTTCATTAAAGTTAAATATTCTGAAAATTGGGTTTTAAGTGAATAGGTGATATCTGGTTTGGGAATTTGTATCTGAGAAAGAATATTGGGTTTTGCTGATCTGATGTCTTTATTGTTTGTTTGTTTGTTTTTCACTAGGAATTTTAACCACTTAGGGAAGGACAGTTAATATTGTACATGCTTTCATAAAAGGGACACTATAGTCATTAAAACAACTTTAGCTTAATTAAGCAGTTTGGACATATAGAGCATGCCTCTGCAGTCTCACTGCTCAGTTATCTGCAATTTAGGAGTTAAATCACTTTGGTTTCTGTTTTTGCAGCCCTAGCCAACCCGCCCCTGCTTGTAACTCACACAGCCAACATGAAAAAATGGTTTCCTTTTACATCAGATGTTACCTTACTATAAAAGTTTTTTTTATCTCCTTCTCTGTAAATGTAACTGTAATCACACACAGGAGGCTCCTGCACGGTCTTTCAAGCTATTAACAGAGGAGGAGATACGAAACTCTAACTTAAACAAAATGTGCAATAAAGGAAGTATAAACATTAGCTTTCACTTTACAGAAAGTGTTTAACAAGGCTTTGCAAGTCACATGCAGGGAAGTGTGCCTAGGGCTGCATAAACAAAGTGATTTAATTCCTAAATGGCAGAAAGCTGAGCATTGGGACTGCAGGGGCATAATCTATTCACCAAAACTGCTTCATTAAGATAAAGTTGTGTTGGTGGCTATAGTGTCCCTTTTAACATAGCAAAAACAAATGAACACACAATATGCTTGTCACAATGTCAAAAACAAATGTGACCCGCTGTGTTTCCTGGAAAATTAGAGTAGCCCAGTGATAGTAAGATACTAAATACAAATACACAACAACCTCTGTTTAGAGTGAATGAAATGTCAAATCTATCTCTATTTGATCGTAATAGAAATAGCGTAGTAGTTTGAGTTGAAAGATAGTAGAAATAGAAAATTCAATAAATTCAATATTGCTCGAATGTACATAAAAGTATATAAATAGTGAAATATATAGAATTATAGTGTAGAATGTCTATGGTGCAAGCTTTATTGTGTCTGGATCTATAGACATCAAGACACTGCCTATTATATAGTCTTTTATAATATACTCAAAAAGAATGTAATAATTGGATCCTCCTTAATGATATCTAAACCTATCTAGGTATCAGTGTATCAAAGAGTATATAAAGAGGCACTCTGTCAGGTGGAGTCTGGTTAGTAAGAAAGCATATAGATAGTGAGTTGGCAAAAAAGAATGGCAATATAATTTAAATTAATAATGATTCTTATGTAGCCAAATAACCACAAGTAAAGGTAAATCAAAGAGGCTGCTTTCGTTTGAAAAAATATTCCTCCTTGAGAAATGTTCTAATAAAGATTACCTAATGATGTGCCTACTAACAAGGTATCAGAGGGTCCAATCTGTCAAGAGATTAACAGGGTTGAGGATAGATAAGTAGGAATAAGTAGAAATATACTGCTAGAAAATCTAGCAGTAGAGATAAATTACAAAGCCACTCTCCCTGTAAAACTAGCTTAGACCGAAAAGGAGCAAAAAGAATGAGACATAGTTACAAATTAATCAAAAGAACCCATGTGTGGCAAACTTAATGTGCCGTGCTAAGTGCTCATAAAATCAAAAGAAAAGCAAAACGCCCGACGCGCGTTTCGGTGCTGTGTAGACGCGCATACCCAATAGAATTGAAAGATAATATAGATGAAGCCTTTTCATTGTCACTTATTTCTAAAGATGAACATCTGTTCATGTACAGAAAAAAATCTGGTAACTGCTACGTTCTTTTCATTACCTAAGGTGCACAAACAACTACCGATATTAAGTGGTAGACCAATTGTTTCAGGCAATTCTAACCAAACTCAAAATGTGAGTACCTATGTGGACCAGATCATCAGAAAAACAGTCACTGATCTACCTTCATATTTAAGGGACACCAAACACACCCTGAAAATCCTAGATGGAGTACATCTCCCTGATAACGCCATCCTATGCAGTTTGGATGTAGAGAGCTTATACAGTTCCATTCCACATGAAGTAGGCTTAGCACATCTAAAAGTTTTTTCTTGATACTAGCTCAACAACTCCAAAAAGGCACAACCAATTTGTACAGGACCTTATGCGTTTTATCCTTACGCATAATTATTTAATTTTTCAGAGTAAATACTACCACCAGGTGAGGGGGAGGTCTATGGGGACGGCTTGCGCCCCCTCATATACCAACTTCCACCTGGGGTGGTGGGAAAAAAAATAATTGTGTTTGGGTCTCATCTAGATAGATATCCCAAGTACATCAGTGTCTGGAAGCGTTATATTGATGATATAATAATAGTATGGATCAATACCACCAAACTCTTCAAGGAATTCGTCGAGACATTGAATGATAACGATATAAACCTTTAGTTGACTTTTGAAATAGGCAGAAAAAAGATTACTTTCCTAGACATATCAATTATGATTACAGGTGAGGGACACCTGACGACCACACTGTTTTTGGAAACCTACATCAACTAATAACCTATTAAACTGGAAGAGTTAGGTATACCAGTGGGACAATACCTGAATTTACGACGCAATTGCTCCACAATTGAGTATTTTAAGTTTAAAGCTAAAGTACTGAAAGAACAATTTAAAAATAAGGGTTACCCAAACAGATGCCTAAAAAATGCATATAAACGTGCACTCCTAGTTGATAGGAAGGACCTATTGACAGAAGATCTAATCAGGGAAACCACACAGACAATCAGATGCATTGGGAATTTTGATGCCGGCTGGCACCCAATACTCAAAATCCTGGGGAGATTCTAGCCTCTATTACTTCAAGACCCCATGTACGGAAAGCAATAACTCCACATGCCTCTGTAACAACAAGAAGAGGACAAAACATAAAGGATATGTTAGTTCCAAGCCACCTTTAAACTATCATGAATAGGTCCACATGGCTAAAATCATCAGTGTTTGGCACCTACCAATGTGGTAGGTGCAAAGCCTGTAAATGTATTCTTCGCCCTTCAAAAAAACTTTTGGATTCTATGAATACATATGATTTAAATGTAAAAACTTTCTTCAATTGCCAATCCAAAGGTTTGATCTACTTACTTACGTGTTACTGCAAAATGCTATATGTCGGAAAAACCATCCGTACCTTTAAATGTAAGATCAGAGAACATGTGACTTCGGTTAACCCTAAGAGATTGATAGACACCCCCATCTCAAAACACCTAAAATTACATCATGGAGGTTCCGCCGAAGGTATTCGCTTCTGTGGTGTAAAAAAAGTTACACTCGGAACCCAGAGGAGGTGATCTAGATAAAAAACTGTTACAAAGAGAGAGTTTTTGGATATACAAACTCAAAACTCTCTGACCCTGGGCCTAAATGAGTGTTTCTCATATACACCATTCATCTCTGACTAGAATCATAACTATCATTATTGTTTTTTTATTATTTATATGTTTTATTTGTTTTCTTGACTGGATACACTTGTATATAATGTAAATAAGTAGCTTTAGTTTTGTATATATTTGGTTATTCTTTTAAGTTCACAAATATTCCTTCATTTATTGAAATGCAACTCCTCTAGAAGGATTTATAATATACCTTATACATATTCCCTGACTAAGATCGCTAACCATGCATTGGGTATTGATATATTCCTTATCCATTTATCTCATCTTTTATTTTGTCTAATATACATGACTGACTAATGACGGTTGGAACTTATCATTTTGCATCAGAGGTATGCTAAATTATGAGATTTAATGAATTAAATCTGCATATAATTAGTAAAAGTCCTCTTCTGCATATTATGATAAATATATATGTAAAACTTTGTGCCCAACATTTAATTGTGGGACACACGTATACATAAGATAGATCGTTTCAATTTTTGGATCAATATCTTTATCTTAAAATATCATCATGATAGGTTTATAAGTCATAATGTCCAAAATATCATAGACACTTAGAATTAATTTATCAAGGGACATGTAATCCCAATATTGACATATGAGATCGATAATGGATGATGATGATGGGAATAATGCTACTTATAAAACTACCTCATTTTAGAGGTTCCAAATAAGTTTATTTAATACCCTTGAGTGGTACGGATTGATGAAGCCCTATCTGCAATGTATATTTATTTGCCGAATTAATCGGAAATAATTCTCTGTGTCAATTCCGCCCCACATGCACCACGTGGGACGGACCAATACTTACTTCAAACCTAAGTATTGTTATTGTTAAGTATTGTTAAGTCCCGTCCCACTCCGTCTATCACATACCACGTGGGGCGGACAAATCCTTTTAGACATGTTTCTAATACTGCCCACTTTACACTATGTGGGACACATATCCACAACTACTCTTCTTTTGGCGCGATCAAAACAAATTAGAAGCTACTCCCACTAAACACACCTATATCAATACACTGATCTAATTGGTGGATTAAGGACATAGACAAAGGGAAATAAGGTATATAAGCTTATTGCTAAACAGTAGTTTGTTTTTCCCTGATGAAGGTGCGCTTCTATACAGCACCAAAACGAGCGTCGGGCATTTTGCTTTTCTTTGGATTTTATGGGCACTTAGCACGGCACATTAATTTGTAACTATGTCTCATTCTTTTTGCTCCTTTTCGGTCTAAGCTAGAGTGGCTTTGTAATTTATCTCTACTGCTAGATTTTCTAGCAGTATATTTCTACTTATTCCTACTTATCTATCCTCAACCCTGTTAATCTCTTGACAGATTAGACCCTTTGATACCTTATTAGTAGGCACATCATTAGGTAATCTTTATTAGAACATTTCTCAAGGAGGAATATTTTTTCAAACGAAAGCAGCCTCTTTGATTTACCTTTACTTGTGGTTATTTGGCTACATAAGAATCATTATTAATTTAAATTATATTGCCATTCTTTTTTGCCAACTCACTATCTATATGCTTTCTTACTAACCAGACTCCACCTGACAGAGTGCCTCTTTATATACTCTATGATACATTGATACCTAGATAGGTTTAGACATCATTGAGGATCCTATTATTACATTCTTTTTGAGTATATTATAATAGACTATATAATAGGCAGTGTCTTGATGTCTATTGAGCCAGACACAATAAAGCTCGCACCATAGACATTCTACACTATAATTCTATATATTTCACTATTTATATACTTTTATGTATATTGGAGCAATATTGAATTTATTGAATTTTCTATTATCTTTAAACTCAAACTACTACTCAATCTCTATTACAATCAAATAGAGATAGGTTTGACATTTCTTTCACTCTAAACAGAGGTTGTTGTGTATTTAGTATCTTACTATCACTGGGCTACTCTAATTTTCCCGGAAACACAGCGGGTCACATTTGACTTAGACATTGTGACAAGCATTATGTGTGTTCATTTGTTTTTTCTTTAGTAACCTTCGGGGTCATGCCCCTTGCGACCCCTGGAGCCTCTATTTGGTACTATAGACAGCAGGTCATGACTGGACCATTGACATATGTCATTGGACCCTAGTGGTGGCAAGCTGCCTTACACCCATTTTTTCTCTTTTAACATACTTACTATAATTTTCTTTTCCTGGCTATTTACCACAACATCATAATGCTCCCTCCCTTCTGGCTTTTCTGGTTTTCAGCCTTTCTACTATAATTCTATATATTTCACTATTTATATACTTTTATGTATATTGGAGCAATATTGAATTTATTGAATTTTCTATTATCTTTAAACTCAAACTACTACTCAATCTCTATTACAATCAAATAGAGATAGGTTTGACATTTCTTTCACTCTAAACAGAGGTTGTTGTGTATTTAGTATCTTACTATCACTGGGCTACTCTAATTTTCCCGGAAACACAGCGGGTCACATTTGACTTAGACATTGTGACAATCATTATGTGTGTTCATTTGTTTTTTCTTTAGTAACCTTCGGGGTCATGCCCCTTGCGACCCCTGGAGCCTCTATTTGGTACTATAGACAGCAGGTCATGACTGGACCATTGACATATGTCATTGGACCCTAGTGGTGGCAAGCTGCCTTACACCCATTTTTTCTCTTTTAACATACTTACTATAATTTTCTTTTCCTGGCTATTTACCACAACATCATAATGCTCCCTCCCTTCTGGCTTTTCTGGTTTTCAGCCTTTGATACTTGCCTTGAGAAACTGGGAACAAGGGTGGTTTTAATATGTCTTAATTGTTTAAGTACTTTAAGATCCTGTCCTATCACTTGGGAGGTGAGGCTAAATCCATCAGCGATGCTTTCATGGAAAATAGCCATAAAGAGAATACTATGGTAACTATGAATGTTCTTTTATAAAGTAAGAATTTTCCACAGTTTACTGCTGAAGTGGAAAATAAATATTACAAAACTGATATACAAATAACCTTAGCCAAAACTGTTAAACTGATATACAAATAACCTTACCCTAAATACAAATGTTTCAGGGACATTCATAAACTAGGGGAAAGGGGGTATGTGTGGATAGCCAAAACATTGTTAAACACAGTTCTGCCCATCAGTCAAGCCATAAGGCTTGCTTTTACCACACAAATCTCAAATGTGCAGTGATGTTACTACTGCAAGGGATTCTAATTGGACATATGCAAATTAGTTAAATAAAGAATCACATTTTGGCCTCATTATTCCATTTTAAACATGGATTCCTTGGAGTTTATATTTCCTGTACACAACAGCTTTAAAACACAACTCAGGAAGAGATGCTAAGCCAGTGAACCACTCAGTGGTTTCATTGTTAATGCAACTTTTTAGCAGTACAATATCTATATTAAGCTATTTCTATATTATACATTCAATAAATATATAATATATAAATATAGTTTTATTACAACTTCTCCTCTTTTTCTTTCTATTGGTTACTTTTCGTCACTTGACCTGTGAACCAATTGGTGGGAAATGGGCCAGTCAGTTTTCTGTAAAATATATAGATAATAAATATTACATATTAGATGTGGTTCTTTGTTGAACTAATTTGCATGTGCTCACCCAGAACCCCCTGCAGTAGAAACATCACTGCACATTTGATATTTAACATTTATTATGTATATATTTTACAGAAAACTGGCTGGCCTATTTTCCCACCAATTGGTTCACAGGTCAAGTGATGAAAAGTAACCAATAGAGAGAAAAAGAGGAGAAGCAGTAATAAAACTGTATTTACATATTATATATTTATTAAGTATATAATATAGAAATATATTAATATAGATATTGTACTGCTCCTCCTAAATATACTTTACTGTGCCTTTTGGTTTATCTGATTCATTTTCCCAAATCTTTCTTTGTTAATGAAATCCGGCCAAAATATGGGCAAAATATAATTGTAATGGAAATGTTATTTTTGGTAGAAGTGATTCAGCCAAAACAAATTTTTCCACTGTGCACAAGTCTAGTCTTGACTAGTATCTCAGAGCAGAGTGCTTAATCGACACTCAATCATATTGAGCACCAAGACTTGTGATGGGCAGTGGATATTGACCAGAAAGACCAAAATAAGTAATTTGGTTAATAAAAAATATTATAAAAAAAAAACAATATGCACAGAACTTAGAGTAAGAAGCATGCCTGATTAGCAAATGGCATCCGACATGACTGACACTACTCATAATCAAGAACAGGCTGTGACTTTTCTTTGTAACCTTTCTGAAATATTTTCATATCCAAAAACGTATAATCCTCATTTTTATTTTGGAACCTGCCTCTTCATTGCCCAAAACTGCATATCAAATTGAACCAGTGTTACCACTGAATTATAAAGTGGCAACCTTACATTTATATTACATTAATTAATAACCCTATTTAAATATGGCAGTACTTTGCTGGCCTTTCCAACTGCCAGCTGACATTGCACTTTGCTATTGTTTGCTGTTGTTTATGTATTCCTTATTCCTTTTCATTAACTGATACCCCCATATGAATCCCATTTAGAATACAGATGAAAATGTATTATTCATTCAAAAATGCATTACTTTGCCTTTATCTTCACTCAAAACCATTAGCAAATGTTTTGCCAAGGTCCTAATTAATTTAATTCACTATAAAGATAGGTTACATCCTGTAGAGACTTAAAAGTGAAGAATATGATAATTTGGAGGTAATACAATGCTGGATATTTACTTGGTGGAAATTCTGACTCATGTTATAGTCCCTTACCTCACCTGTCAGTCAAAGACTTTGTTTAGTGGGTTATGCTGGGAGCATAATATGTATGTAAAGCAGGGGTGCCCAAAAGGTAGATCACCAGTTTTGAAACTACAACTTCCATGACACTTTGCCATTCTAAAGGCATTCCAAAGACATGCAAAGTATCATGGAAGTTGTAGTTCTACAACATCTGGGAATCAATCTTTTGGGCACGCCTGATCATCAAGTGACAGGAGAGAATCCTTCTATAGGTTGCTTTTTGGCTCATAGCTGTGCATATATTATTATGTTCTGCTAGACCTGGGGTAGGCAACCTTCAGCATTCCAACATCTCCCATAATGCTCTTACAGCTGTAATGCTAGCAAAACATCAGGGGAGATGTAGTCCATAATATCTAGAGTGTCAAAGGTTGCCCTTCACTTGGATAGTCTATCAGCAACATGAGGTAGGAGTGCTTAAACACCTTTGCTTATAAGTATCTCCTGTTTTGCCAGAAAAGAGAGGCTCTGGACTGGGTTGCCAAGCTGCCTATTTCGCCCCAACAGCAATGGCCTATCACAAAACCTTCTGATGTGTATAAATATATTACTGTAAAATTGAACCTGTCCTTACAGGTTCACTTTTAATTAGAAATATTGTTTTGTTGCTATATAAATCATTTAGAAAGGCCTGAAAGTCCCAGAAGTCATAAATCTAGACTTCAAAATATTTATATTCTGTAAGAAGATGCCCCTACTGCTCCACAGTAAATAAGACCATAATGTAGTAACAGAAACATATCTTTTCTTGAAGCAGAGGATGTACTGTACAAAACTTTTAGCAAGGAAACAATTGCTACGTTGAAAAGAAAACTCTAAGCTTGAAGTTAACCCCATAACACTCTTGATAGATGATAGTGTGTTTCACAACCTCTCTGCGTGTCATGTTTCAAACAAGGAATATTGCTATTATTATTATTATTATTATTTTATTATTTATATAGCGCCAACAAATTCCGTAGCACTGTACAATGGGTGGACTAACAGACACATAATTGAGATCAGACCACGGACGTACAGGAACAGAGGGGGTTGAGGGCCCTGCTCGATGAGCTTACATGCTATTGTAGTTATTTGCTGAATTACAGTATAGGAAAACACATAGAAAAGGGAAGAAGAATGATTTGAAGAGGAACCTACTCATGATGTCAAGATATGGAACTGACACATTTTGAGGAGAAGGATTATAATAAATTATGAAGTAGTAGATGAGAGCCTGCAATTTAGCATGGAAGATGAGATTGAGAAAAGAAGACCAAAAAAAAAGGAAATGTCTTCAATGAAAAAAACTAAGAGCGAAAAAATAAAAAGGGGCAAGGAAGGAAAAGAACGACAAAAGAGGAGAGGAATATGGGAAGAGAGAAGACAGACATTTAAATCAGTGAGAAGTTTTTTGGCAAGCAGCATTCTCTGACAAAACCAATCTTTGCATGCCATTGTGAACTGGGGAGTTTTAGTCTGTCCCTGAGACAGTCAGACCTAAGTTCTACTGTAAACTGGCGAGTGATAGTTTGGGAAGGTCATCCTAGCAACATGCTGTAAAACACAATATCTGGCTATGAAGGTGAAAGAGAAATTTGCTGTTCTGCCATACTCTTTAAATTGCAGGAGGATGCTCTGTGGGTTGTGGGTTGTTTGACTGCTTTTCAGAACCAGAAGCATGGAGTATATGAATGGAGGTAGCCTTCAATGCTAAATGTAGAGGAAAAACTGTCTTGAGACTTACAAGGCAATGTTTTATTCATCGATGCATCGCTTATCGTAATCTACAGCCAGATAATATATTATTTAATGGAGATGAACAGGCAAAGCTTGTGGATTCTTGATTGGTTGCTTAAAATATGAGTAAGGACAAACAAAACACAAGCCTAGCTGGAATCTCTTATTATTGGCCCCTGATTTATAACATCAGTCAGCTAACCATTTTCTCACAGAAAAAAAATGAGAATTGGGGGCATACCCAGAACATGAATTTCTAAGTAGATGTGCTGCTGTAAAGACCAAAATATATACAAAATCTAGTTAACGGAACAGTGCACAGATAAAACAAAAATACAATTTTATATTTTACAAGGATACTTAAAATCACATATCTTAACAAACAGATATAGGGATTCAGTCCTATCATATAGCCATACCATAATATTGGTGGGCCCTACACTAATTTTAACATGGGAGATTTACATGCTAATTTGCATAATCTATGCTTTCCTGTGGTCACCTCGAAAAGGTGTTTTTATTTTTTCTCATGCTGTATATCATCAATTATGCCATCAAAGATTGTCTTTTTTTCAGTCAACCAAACAGCTTCTGCTGCAGTAATCCATCAAACAGACCATATTCCCCTGCCATATTACATGCATTCTGTTTAACTGACAATAAAAATATATTCACTTTAAAATTAAACTTATACGTAAATATGTAAATACATTATTTGAGACATAAATGTGCCAAAAACATTGTGTCCCTTTGTTAAGTTCCTGCAGTGGCAGCATTTGCACATTCAAGCTAAAGCAGGCTACACCAACAAAGAGTTTCTCATTTTGGTATACAGGATTTTATATTGACACTTAAATCACTGTCAGCTAGAGATTTATTGGGCTATGTAGTCCAAATTCCAGCACCAATTATGTTCATCACATTGGGATAAGTGTGAATTCTGAATCAGTCATGCCACGTCTGCTGTCAACCTGTTGGTAGCGCTTTTCCCCAAAAGTCAGAGTAGGGAAGAAACAATTTACTCAGTGAGTTTACATACAAAAATATGACTGCAAAGGAGAAAGTACAAATGAATCTTTTTATATCAAATTCAAAAGGGCAGGTTTAAAGATGCAGGGATTTTTGCAGATCAATTCAACTATAAGCAACTGTGTGCAAGGAAACGGTGAAATAGGACCTCTAACCTATGCGATGAACGTAGATCATCATGGTCCTTAAAGCATCCCTTTATTTAATATCAGATAA